>JAHHUM010000006.1:162360-231127 GCA_036173005.1 Crenichthys baileyi
AGTTCTATGAAACTTGGCCAGGACTGGCTTTTAACTTTTATTTTTTTAAATTTGTTAATCCTTTTGATTGCAAGTGTTAGGAATAACTTTTATTAATATGCTCCAAAGCTATTTTCCCTTTTATACTATAGTGAAGTAAAGTATAAGTTCTAATGTTTCCCTTTTGCTACAATAGGATAAGAATGCTCATAAACATACAGTACAAGGATAAATGACCCAAGGATTGTAATAAATGACCTGAAGCTGGGGCACTGGGGTAGATAGTGGAGCAGCTGGTATTACTGGTTTGATTAGAAAGCTACAGCACACTTAGATTAAGGATGGACACCCGCTACTACACAATCTAACAGATAGACACCACAATGGTGACACATAGTCTACTGATAATCACTGAGGGAGAGCACATCCATTGCATTGGATTGCCAGATATAAAACTGTATGTGACCTTCTATCGAGGCTCTTCGTCATCCTCTAACAGACGGTCCGAGACGGGAGCCTCAGCGCTGATCTCTGTAATCATTCCTCTGCCTTAATTTAGATTAAAAAGAGCTAAAAGTTAGAAACAGGTTGAGAGTCGTTCCTTTAAGAGTCTTTAGATAGAGAGTGTGATCGCTTCATGGGGAACAAGTACCGGAGGAGCTCCGAGGCGTCTGACCGCCAGCAGGGGGCGGTAGACCGGACAGAAGCTAATCCATTAGTCACCTAAAATGTTCATAAATGCCAGATAACAAACCTTTTTTTTTCAGCAATGTCATTTTTTTATTTAACAATACGCCAAAATATGACTTAATCAATTAGGCAATGAAGCTGACGACATGCTGGAAGAGCAGATTATCTAGATTATATTCTGTAATCTGGTATTAAAGTGGTGAGAGTACGATGGAAATACGTCATCTGGACGTCCTGTCAGGATGGAACATGGAGATCTTCTTAACTCCACACAGAAAGGATTCAAACTTCTAACCTTGTTGGATTTGGAAACTTTTAAAGTTCTGTATATTATAAGTATGAATGAAAAATTAATTGGTTTGTATGTTAGGTTTTTGGACTTTTTTTTAGCCTGCGGTCATCATGATGTGTGATGAACTGCTATTCTCAGCAGTCTCAGTACAACGATAAAGAGAAGAACAACCTGGTAGAGGAAGAGGGCGGTCTTTATTCTTCGTCTGCAGCCAGAGATGAAAAGCATCAAATGAGTGAGAGAAGAATGGAGGAAACACCACAGAGCCTGCTGCTTTGTAAGTCCAGAACATCTGTTAGTTTATCAGATTATTACTGCCTGTTCTGCTGATGATTGATGATGGTGGAGGATGCAGGAGAAACAAGTTAGACTGAATAAACTTTAGTTTCAACACTAAAAGATAAAAGATCATCTTAATATGTGAACTAAACACATGAAACCCAGCTTAGAAAACTATTGAAGGAGAAGAAAGCTACAGATGTTCCATGGAGGTCTCCTGGAGGTCTGCTTCTATATCAGACATCAGTTTTATATCAGAACTGAGAAGTTTTATTGAAACCAGTTTAAATGTTGTCTGTAGGTCTGAGTCTCCTGCTTTTGCTGCAGAATAAACCAAGGTTAGTAACATTTTCTCCCTTCTTACAGTTAATTCTCTCTCAGAGGCAGATACCAAAGTTATTCAGGAAGATATCTGCTGTCCATAGAGATCTCTGGTTTTAGGTTCTAATGACTTCATTCATGCAAAGACGTGTTTTTCTCAATCAGTGAGTTTAATTTCTTTCCTCCCAGCTGGTCTGACTGTGAGTCCCAGCAGATCTCAGTTCTTTAAAGAGACTCTGTGTCTCTGAGCTGTGAGGAGGACAACAGCTCTGCTGGATGGACTGTGAGGAGAAACACAACCAGAGGAACCAGAACTCAGTGTGGAGATGGATGGTGGAGAAAAGAAGGTTCTACCTGCAAAACCAGCAGCATCAGAGAGCATGATACTGGAGTGTACTGGTGTGAGTCCAGAGAGGGAGCAGCCAGCAGCAGCATCCAGCTCACTGTCTCTGGTAAGATCAGACTGTGGAGTTAGTGTTGATGAAGCTGTTGTGGAAATGGATGAAATGCTGTAGTTGTCTCTGTGTTGAGGTGGATCAGTGATCCTGCAGAGTCCTGTCCTCCCTGTGATGGAGGGAGATGACGTCACTCTGAGCTGTCAAACAAAGACTCCCTCCAACCTCCCAGCTGCTTTCATTAAAGATGGCTCCCTCATCAGGACTGAGCCTGCAGGTCACATGACCCTCCACCATGTGACCAGCTCTGATGAAGGCCTCTACAAGTGTAACATCAGGGGTCATGGAGAGTCTCCATCCAGCTGGATCTCTGTCTCAGGTCAGGATGACTGATCTTCATCTCTAGAATTTATAAAGTCTCTTCATTCATTAATTGGATCATAGCTTTAGAAATATCTTGATTTCAGAGAAGACCACAACCACCACCTGTACCACCTCTGCTCCTCCACCCACACCTCCTCCTGCCTCCTCATCATCTCTTCTTGTCATCTTGTTGCCTCTTGCATCTTTATGTGTTGTGTTTCTACTGGTGTTACTGGTTCTACTGGTAAAGAGACATCAACACAAGTCAAAAGGTGAAACACAAACTTCTTGATTTACTAATTAATTTTTTTACCAGATATGTACATAATTATTTAATAATCAAAGAAAATCTGGCATTTCAGCCATCGTTTATATTTCCTCATTAAACTAAACAACATGATGAAGCACTGAATTGTGGGTAATCTGTGATTGTTTCAGCTGGTAAAGGAGACGACGTCACGTACAGCGACGTCCAAATAACTCAGCTTCAGCAACAGAAAGTCAAACCCAGCAGAGGTGAGGATGATGATGTGATGAAGGATGTTGGTGTCTGTGAGGTCCAGTCTGACTCAGTGGACATTTTAGTCTAAAAACTTTTCTCTGGCCAATATTCTCTCAGATTATTGTGTTGATTTGATCATGGTAGGAAATATTTCAGTTTCTGAGAATCTTCCTGGATCTTGATCTGGTTTCAGTCTGAGATATGAGCTCCAACAACCTGCTGGAGGTTCTGGTCCAGATTCACACGTTAAGATGAGTTGGTTCTTGTTAGACGCTGGAACTACTTTACTGGTTGATGCTGCTCTGCATTGTTTCATTTCTAGGCTTTAATCTACATGTTCTGCTTTAAGCTGAGCCTTGTATAAATGTATTTCCAGGTTTCCTCTTTCTAAGTAGGTCTTTGACCTCTGAACCGATCCATAATAATCTAAATAATAATCTAAAGATACCCCAGTCAGAGGAGCAGAACCAGTCTGGACCTGTTCAGGCCTTCATGGAGGACCTCCTTCATTCCTTCAACAGGCTGCATGTCTCAGGTTCCACAGACAAACCCAGACATGCTGCAGAGTTCAGGAACTTTCTCTGAAATATCTCCTTCTTTCTGTCTGCTCTGGAAGCAGCAGCTGGGGTCAGAGGTCACACCTGATCCTGGAGAGGAGGGTTATCTGGACTGATTCCAGATCAGCTTCTATTAAATCACCTTTTACCACCATTAATACCAGTTATAATCTACATTTAAACATTTTAACCTGAAATATGACTTCAGTAAAAACATAAATAGAAGTAAATAAATTCAGTCTTGTTAACAGAAGCTTCATACGTGTTGATAAAAAGCTCACATGTATGAAGTCTAACAGATGGAGAACATCTCTCAGTCTCAGATGATCCAGATAAAACATGCTGTCCTGATCTAGAAGCCATAGTTCTAGTCCTGTTGAAGCTAAAATGTTTTATCTAGAGGCACATTTCCACAAATACAGGAGAGTAAATCCAGGAAACATGAACTCTTTAGTAACACATGATGACAGTTCAAAGGTCATCTGGTTTAAAGGTCATCTGGTTCAGATCCAAGTTCCAATCCAGACCAATAATGTGCAGCATAGAAAGAAGTCCTGACTCTTTGAGCCACCTCAGAGTCAGACACTTTCTGACTTGAACATGTCGTGTTTTAGCTAACATGGAGCTCATGTTGGAACCTTTATCTGCAGCCATGTCACTAAAACGTCTTTTCTGATTCTGTTTTGCTTTCAGATTATGAACAAACATTTTATGAATGCATGATTCTGTTGCCTTCAGTGATTCTCTGAACACAGTTCAGTGAACAGAACTGGGCCAGAAGTGACATTAATAATCAAGCTTTTCCTCCTTTTTATTGTTGGGGTTTGCTTTGAATGACTGTAGATCATCCCTGGTTTTGATCCTTTTCCACAAAGTGACTTTATGTTCTCCACAGGTTTCATTCTTTCATTTTCTGTTGTTCTACTTTACTGGTTCCTGCTGACACAGGTGTAACTTTTATTGTTATGATTCATATTTATATGAAACAAGCATGAATTCCCTTCATATAACCTGGTCAAACCTGGACGGTTTATTTTATACTGATTAAAGATATTTTAATCTGTCTAGAAAGATGATCTCATCAATCTAGATCTATCCTGAACCAATCAGATGTTCTAGTTTTTAAAGGTTCTTCAAGTCGCTCCCCCACCTGCTGGGTCAGTGGGTGTCTGTGTGGGCCAGCAGAGGGAGGACCTCTCCCAGGCTGTTATTCATACAACAGGAACCAAAGAGAGGACACCTGTCTCTGGGCTGGACAGATGAGAGGAAACTGGTTTCTGAACTGGACCAAACAGAGGAGGATTTCTGACACTGCTGACCAAAAAGTTCCCCATTATTTTTTGTTAACTCTGCAGATTCTGGAGCCATTTTGATGGTTTGATATTGAATGAACCACCTTGGTTCTGGTGTGACCTGGAAACCTTCATGGACACGTTTTAACATTTGGTTATTCATTGTGGCTGTTTAATAATAACATTGATGATTACAGTAAATATGCAGCTGCAGCGACCCTTTAAAGAAGAGAATAATATTCATAAAGTCCTTGAAGCTTCAGGTCAGATTTCCTCCAATCTCTCAACACAATTACCTGCATAACCTCATTATTTTTACACTTGTGAATTAAAGCACATTTTAGATTGTTTCTTGGTGTTGGGGGGAGCGGGGGGTTGGGGGCATTATGGGCCTTTTTCACAGTTAATGAGGCAGGAAAAGGACAGCAAGATAGAAGCATTGACCCAAACATCAAACGTCCTGAACTCAGAGGTCAAACCCAGATGGCTGCGTCGAGGGCTGATAGCCTCTGATATTTGACCTTTTTAACTTGTGTTTTACAATATAACAGTAACTTTATATTTTGTATCCAGTAGTTCTTTGAAGTACTTATAATAAATGATAGTTTTGTCCTTTTTTGGTTTAGTGTTTCTCTGAATTGAAGCTGTTGATCCTCCACCCCGTCTCCTCCTTCATCCACCAGCATGAACTCTGCACAGATTCCTGCTGTTTCAGGACAAATGTTCTGGTCTGGCTGGTTTTTCTGCTCTCCTGCAGCTTTTATCATTTTATTACCTCTGTCACAGAATCTCTGTGCAAACAAATGTAGCCCAGAACAGGACAAGAGATGCAGGAAAAACTGAGTCTGTGGTTCTAAGTCTGAACAGACACACCTTGAACTGTTTACCTTTCCTGCAGACAGCTCTGTGTATGGGTGGGGTCAGAGCTGGGTGGGTTACAGACAGACCCAACTAAGGAGGGAAACCTGAAAGCAACCAACATGGAGGAGACATCAGGAATCCTTCTGCAGGGTTTATATGGATCAGTGGGTCACCATGGAACCATACAGGTCAGTTTTATCTTTACTCTTTGTTTTTTAATGATTAATATAAACCAAACTGTCAATAATTTACAAAAAGCTCTTTGTCAGAAACAATATCTGAGTAGAAATCAGCCAGAGAGCCGTCTAAGTTTGAAAGTTTTACCCTTTTAATCAGCAGAACCTGAGCTGTAGAAGCAGAAGTCAGTGTGAACTCCTTTTCCTGCAGTAAGCCCTCCGTTAGGCTGCATGGTTGAACTTGAACAACTATTTATGAATAACTTCAGGAATAGTTTTGTGACTCAGTATGTTAGTCACTTTAAAGTAGCATTAGTAAAGCTGCCAGTGGCTGATTTACAGGCAGCTTTATGAAATCTATTCAGTCCTCCTGCAGAAACAGCATCTATATGAGTCTAATAGGAGCAGGACTGTGGTTCTATTAATGGACCAGAACCAAGGAGGTGTCTGCGTTTCTATGGTGTCATAACTAGTCTGTCACCTCATAGAAATACCATGTTAGTTTATTCTAATCTTTATTTGATCATTTTTATTAATCAGGTTTATTCTATGACTTCTAATCAATGTTTATATGAAGCATCTGTCTTTATGGTTTCTTTGGAGATTCAACTGATGGAAATTCGGTTTATTATAAAACTTCAGGAAAAAAACACATTAATGACTCGTACTTCTTATCTTCCACTTATCCGGGACCGGGGCGCGGGGGCAGCAGACTAAGCAAAGATCCTCTTTGCACTGGTCCCTCATGGTTCCCACTGCAGGTGGTGGGCCCACTGGGGGATGGTCTCGTGACTCTAGTTCAGGCTTGTCCCGGGCAGGTCCCACTAGGAGTCCCTTAACAAAGTTAACAAAGTTGTATATGTAAGTGTACTTTAAGTATACTAATTTTAAACAAAACAAAAACTGAGTATAATTTCAGTCTACTTGTAGTGTACTTATCAATATACTTAAGTTTATGTTACCTTTACCTAGCCTATACTAAAAGTATACTAAAAGTCTAAGCATATATACCTGATACTTATAGGTATGACTAATATACTTATTACATCAATAGTACATTTTCACAACCTGGTGTCTTTGTGGTTTACCACAAGATTCTGTCTTACGTTTTTGGCAATAGGTGAGCTTTGGTTTAGCTTTAGAGTAACTGTGCCTGTCAGGTACATTATTAATCCACAAAGAGACAGATAACATTTCTCTGTTTATTCGAAACAAATTTGACAATTTTTAATAGAAATACTTGATTCATCCTGGTATCTTTCATAAACCATAAAAAAGATCACAAGGAAAAGAAAAGAATAGAAATTAAATAATCTTATTGTTCCTCAGCAGCGAAGCAAAGAAGCGAATAGAAGCATTCAGGTTCATATACGACTAAAAACCAATAAAGTTACCAAACTAAAATACTACAAAAATCAGAAACAGGTGTACACAGTACAGATTATTATGGTTATTATGCTTTTAAAAATGTATATTTTTGAATACTTCACAGTGAACTTCAAGTATATATTATTCAGTAAACTGAAAGGTTATTTTCAAATAAAGGCTCAGGGCACCCAAGATCGGTCCTCAGGACCGTAACCCTCCCAATCAACGAGGTACTGCCAGCCCCTACTGGGTGCCCCTGGGTGGAGGGGGCTTGGCTGGAGGGCAGAATTCACTGGTGAACACAGGTTTCAGCTGTGAAACATGAAAAGTGGGATGGATGTGGAGACTGGGAGGGAGACCAAGGCGGACCGTGGTAGGACTGATCACAGAATCTATGACGGAGGGACCAATGAAACGGGGGAGAGAATCCTAGACATGGATTTTAAAGGGACGTCTCGTGAGAAAGCCAAACCTTCTGACCAGGATGATACTGAGGAGCCGGTCTGTGTCCCTGTCGGCAAAGCGGTTATTCTGAGCTGTTGTGCGATGGAGAGCCTGTATGGTGGAGTATCAGATACATTTACAGCGACGGATGTGGTGTTGAACTGAGGTAACGGCTATGTCCTTATCAGAGAGGAACAAAGGCAGTTGATAACCTAGGTAGACCTCAAAAGGTGACAGACCAGTTACAACAGAAACGTGGGAATTGTGGGCATATATGATCCAGGGCAGGTACTTATCCAATCAGTGGGGCTGGTGGGGGTAAGGCAACGGAGTGCAGTCTCGAGTTCTTATTTCATTCTTTCGTTGGATTATGGATGGTAACCGGAAGTCAAGGAGACCTTAGCGTCCAGGGCAGAGCAGAACTGTTTCCAGTTCTGCTCGCGGGAGGTTGGTTGGTGGGCTTGTTTCTTGCACAAACTGTACATGCTAGTACGTACTCTTTAATGTCTTTGTGCATGGAGGGCCACCAAAATCTGCAGGAGATCATGGCTGCAGTTAGACTAGTCCCAGGGTGAGCAGAGAACTTAGTTGTGTGAAACCAATGAATTACTTGGGGTCGAACTTAGGAGCGTACATAGGTTCAGTTTGGTGGTCCTGAACCTGAATCTGGTTCTGTTCTTAGGGCTTGTGTTACAAGATCTTCGATGTCCCAATTGATGGCTCCAACTGTGCAACTGGGAGGAAGGATAGATGCTGGTTCCTATTCGACATCATCTGATGAAAACTGTCTTGAGAGAGCGTCTGATTTTGTATTCTTTGAACGTGGTCTGTAAGAAATGGTTAGGTTGAAACGGAAGAAAAACAGAGACCAGCGTGACTCGCGAGAGTTTACAGTTTTGGCTGTCTGAAGATAAGCCAGGTTTTTATGATCAGTCCATACCAGAATGGGGTGTGCTGCGCCCTCCAGCCAATGGTGCCACTCCTCCAAGGCCAACTTAATGGCGACTAGCTCACGGTCTCCAACATAATAATTCCGTTCAGCCTGAGATAGCCTGCAGGAGAAAAAGGCACATGGGTGAAGCTTTTTATCTGGATCCAATCTCTTGGACAGAACAGCCCCCACAGCAGAATCTGAAGCATCAACCTCCAGGATGAATTGTTTTGACAGATCAGGGTGAACTACAATGGGTGCTTAAGAGAACTTCTCCTTCAGAGAGATGAATGCAGAGTTTGCTTCAGGAGTCCACTTAAAAGTTGTCTTGGTTGAGGTGAGAGCAGTGAGGGGGGCAGCTGTGTGACTGTAATTTCTGATAAATCTCCTGTAGAAGTTGGCGAATCCTAGGAACCGTTGCAGTTGTTTGTGGGACTCCGGAACGGGCCACTCCATTACGGCTCTTATTTTATCTGGATCTGAGTGAACCTGCCCACCCTCGAGGATGAACCCAAGGAAAGTGACGGATGGGTGACGAAATTTACACTTCTCTGCTTTTACAAACAATCTGTTCTCCAGGAGGCGTTGGAGAACCAGTCTAACGTGATGACTGTGTTCAGAGAGGTTTCTGGAGTAAATAAGGATGTCACCGAGGTAAATAAAGACGAATCTATTCAGGAAATCTCTAAGGACATCGTTTAATAGAGCCTGAAAAACTGCTGAGGCATTGGTTAAACCAAAGGGCATCACTAAGTATACAAAATTACCAAGTGGGGTTTTAAAGGCTGTTTTCCACTCGTCTCCTTGGCGGATTCTGACAAGGTGGTATGCATTTCAGAGGTCAAGTTTTAAAAACACAGTTGAGTCATGGACCGGTTCAAAAGCTGATGAGACGAGGGAAAGAGTTTATTTGTTTTTTACTGTGATTTGAGTTAATCCACTGTAATCAATACAAGGTTGTAATGATCCATCCTTTGTCGATCAATGGCGACACTTCAAGTGAGTGCTGTTGAAACAGTAAGGTTGCAGGAAGAACGAATCTAGGGGATTGTGGAGTTGTTTGTTGGTCCACCGGCCTCCCCTTTAAATCCGTGATGTAATGATTAGGTGAACCACAATATAAGCACAGATTTGATTCTCTTCGTTTCTGTCTTCCTTCAGAGGTAAGCCAAGTCCGCCCTACCTGCATGGGTTCGGGTTCTGACGTGGGAGTGTTCTGAAGGGACCGACTAGGAGTGGATGAATCCAGTCCTCTCGGTTCGGCCCTTTTTCTTTCCCGAATACGTCCATCTATTCTAGCTGCCTGAGTAATTAAATCAATTAAAGTCTTAGGCTCATCCAAAACAGCTAACTTATCCTTCATTGATTCATCTAACGACTGAAAGAATCGTGATTTTAGGGCACGTTCAATCCACCCTGAGGCCACCTAGTCGGGCATACTGTGAGCAGTGCGGACAGTCTGCCGATGTTTGGGGCTTTATAATGGAGTGGACCAATTTCCTACATTTCTGGTGACTGCTTCTGCTATGGCGTTATCAGACGGGAAGGCAGAGAAATCTTGCCATGCAGCTTTGGAAAAACACACGGAAAATAAGGTGGTATTAAAGGCCATTAAAACACACTGGCGATGAAGAAGGGGAATTACACCTGTACTCGTGATCAGCTGCTTGGAGCAGTGTACAAGCTTTTCCCGCCAAGCGGTTTATTGTGTGAAACCACGTACATCTATGTGGTCAGAAAATTGAGCTTTGCGCAGACAAGTCTGCTTTGAGTCCGACTCGAGTCTGCACAGATGTCCACAGAGTCAAGTACACCCGACTATGTTCTGCACTTAGACCATCTCCAAGCAGCTTGATGTTCCTGTGACCACAGCTGCACATATTATTCAGAAATTTAAGTTCCACGGTCTGTAGCTGACCTTCCTGGACGCGGCCACAGGAGGAAAATTGATGACAATTGAAGAGAAGGATAATACGAACGGTAACAAAAGAGGCCAGAACCACCTCTAAAGAAATTAAAGGAGAACTCCAAGGTCAAGGCACATCAGTGTCAGATCACACCATCCGTCATTGTTTGAGCCAAAATGGACTTCATGGGAGACGACCAAGAAGGACACCACGGTTGAAAGTAAATAGTTAAAAAGATAGACTGGAATTTGCCACAGTGCATGTTGACAAGCCACAAAGCTTCTGGGAGAACGTCCAGATGGGACAAAACCGGAGCTTTTTAGCAAGGCACATCAGCTCTATGTTTGCAGACGGAAAAATGAAGCATATGAAGAAAAGAACACTGTCCATACTGTGAAACATGGAGGAGGCTCTGATATGTTCTGGGGCAGCTTTGCTGCATCTGGTACAGGTTGTCTTGAATCTTGAATCATTGAAAGATTATCTGTGGAAGGAGCTGAAACACGACGTCCGGAGCAAGCATCCTTCACACCTGAGACGACTGGAGCTGTTTGCTCATGAGGAGTGGTCTAGAATACCCGTGGACAGCTGCAGAAGTCTCACTGACCGTTACAGAAACCATTGATGAAGTGATCACCTCAAAGGGTTGTGCAACAAAATATTAGGTTACAGGTGCCATCATTTTTGTCCAGGTCTGTTACATTAGTTTGTTTTTTGTCGAAAATAATTCTTTTAAACCACAATTCAAAAGCAATGATTTTCATTGGTTGATTACCAGTGAATTATCATTTATTATTAGTTTTGTCAGTTTCTCTTTATTTCAGTGACCCATGTGGGATTTTCGTTCATTACCAGAGGGGTACAGTCTGAGCTTTAAACTGAATCACCTGAACCTGCTTTAACAGTCTGTCATAATGAGATGTTCTGCATGTTTCTCATTTTTAAAACCAACTGATGGGTCACTTTCAAAACTGTTAGAACTTTGGCAATGTCTAGAAATATGAACAAAGGGGTCAATGTTAATTTCTCGGAACTAAAGATTTTGTAATAATAACAATTTAATACATTAAAGATAAAAAACATTTTTTGGTTCATATTTAAATTTCACATTTTGTATTTGATAATAATGATTTTTACATCTCCAGTTTCTGATGAGAAAATCCAATTCCTATCCTGGACCTTACTGTCACGATGTGGTTTTGGGTCGGACCAAAGTGCAGACAAGAGCTCGGAGAATTCATCTTTGTAAATCCAAACGGTTTATTTACAAAGCCCAAACAATGCAAAAATCCTGCAGGCATGAACCAGAGTCCAAATACAAAAACTCACAAGAACACTGCAGGTTCTCCCAGGCAAAGAATTCCAGGCGTGGCAAAATAAACAAAGCATAGTCAAGGACATGGACGTGGGGTGACGAGCAACAAGGAACCAGCCACCAACAATGACACCAAACCAACTGATATACTGTGGGAAGACAAAGGCAGGTAATCAAGGGAACAAGGAACAGGTGCGACACGGAGACAGGGAAGCAGGAGGAACAGGTGAAACAAATACAAAGGCTGACGAGGAGTGAAAAGACTAAATAAACAATAAACAGAAAACACAAACCAAGCAAGATAATAAATCAGAGGAGGGAAGGAACAAAACTGCTAAGGCCAAATAATAAGATGGCTAAAAAGGCAAAACACAGGCCCAACAGGAGTCCAAAATGTCAATCCTGACACTTACCACTAAATGAGGAACGTTATGTGTTAACAACACTGAAAGGAAAGTAATCTTACTATTAAATCATGAGAGATATACTAATAAAATACAAAGTAATGAAGTCTAATCAGAGAAGGATTAATGATAAAAGGTCTAATCTGTTTGACTGACAGGTCATTTTAGTTTAGAACAATGAAGAACAATGTGTTAAATTTAAAATCAGTTGTTTAATTCTGTATTAGCATATTGCTGTACTTCAGTGCCTCATTAATAAGGGAATAAGTATGCATGTTTGATGTTCAGTGTTGCCGTTTTTTTGCAGTTTCCATGACTAGCTGCTAGGATTGTGAAGTATATACTAGGAGTGACATGCAGGACAGTTTGGTTGAATGATGCTTTGGAGATCACAAAACCATCAGTAAGAAGTATGAAAGCACTGAGAGACAGATGGCCAGTTGAGCAGATCCTCCTCCGTAACCTGCAGAAGAAAACCAGGTGTTAGTATGATCTGTAAGGTAGATGGTGACTGAAAAACATATTCTCTACTTTTTGGAAAAAGAAGAAGAGAAGGGGGCATACAAGGCCATTAAACCAGACTAGGGATGAAGAAGGGAATACACCTGTGAGTGCGGCGCAGAGAGCAGCAGGGACACTGCAGGTACCTGTGACAGGCTGCTCAGAGCAGTGTGTCACACATAAAACAGTTTGATTTGGAAACTTTTCTCCTGCTGAGCAGTTTATTGTGTGACATGTTCAGCGTTTTGAGTCTACCTGGAGTAGACAAGGACGCCATGGAGTCAAGTACGCTCGACTATGACTGTCCTCTAGTTGCAGTTGCTATAACACTTATTTCAGATAATTATTTGCCTTTCTAAATATTTCTCTCTGGAAATAATAAATCATAAGTCACTAGAAGCTCAACGTTTATGACATCTATGCCCATGAAGAATGGATGTTAACTTTTTAACAAAACTATCAATGTGTTTCTTTGCAGTCACTGCAGATATCAGCATTCTAAACCCTTTTTATACTTCTTACGAACAAAGCAACAAGTTTCAGTATTTTGTGGCTAAACTCATTATCCTTAGTTTCAAAGTGTGTTTCTGAAATCTTTCTGTTTGAGCCAGAAAGTGCTACCTCTCCACTCTATCAAACCAGAAAGAGCAGGTACAACCCAGCACCTTCAGTGGTAATTAAAAACAATCTGTTGTAACATCTGAGGAAGCAGTAAAATGAAGGCTGATGAAGGTGTACCCTGATCTTTATAAGTTGAACGCCAGATGGTGCCAGCAAATAACACTTTTAACAGTTTATTCAGGAGCACTTTAAAGGATACTTCGGTTAAATCTGACTTCTTTAACAGTCAGGTTGATGATGCCAATGGTTTTGCTTTCACGGCTGCCTTTTATTTGAATTTCACACTGAAAAGTTCCAGTATCGTTACTTGTTGTGTTCTCCAGAACCAAGGATACGTTTCCATCTTTAATCTGTCTGTCCTGGAGATACACCTGGTTCTTAAAAGATAGGTGCTGGTTTTCTGGATCAGTCCGCTTGTCACGATAGCGAAGGACATACTCTGGCTCCAGACCCCGTTTTTTCCACTCCACAACGATTATATCTTTCGCACCATCATGACATGGCAGAGTGATGTTCTGTCCAGCTTTAACTGTAATGTTTCTCTGATCTGCAGGAGAAGAAGAAACAGCAGAGAAGTCATAAAGGTCAAAAACAAACTCTGTACTACTACAGAAATGACCCTGCAGTCAAGTATACCAACATACAGTCGAGCCAGTTTTAGAAATATGCAGTTGGTGCCTGTCATAGTGGCAATCCCAGAACCCGGTGGTGGACACCAGCAGTAAGGGATGCTGTTAAGCTGAAGAAGGAGACCTATCGAATGTGGTTGGCTTGTGGGACTCCTCAGGCGGCTGACGGGTACCGTGAGGCCAAGCGTGCCATGGCTCGGGCTGTGGCAGAGGCAAAAACTCTGGTCTGGGAGGAGTTTGGTGAGGCCATGGAGAAGGACTACCGGTTGGCCTCGAAGCGATTCTGGCAAACCGTCCGGCGCCTCAGGAGGGGGAAACAATGCTTCACCAACACTGTCTATAGTGGGGGTGGGAGGCTGCTGACCTCGACTGGGGACATTATCGGGCGGTGAAAGGATTACTTCAAGGATCTCCTCAATCCTGCCATCACGCATTCCCTGGTGGAAACAGAGGCTGGGGACTCGGGGTTGGACTCTTTCATCACCCAGGCTGAAGTCAGCGAGGTGGTTAAAGAGCTCCACTGTGGCAGGGCTTCGGGGGTGGATGAGATCCGCCCTGAATACCTAAAATCTCTGGATGTTGTTGGGCTGTCATGGTTGACACGCCTCTTCAACATTGCGTGGCGGTTGGGGACAGTGCCTCTGGCCTGGCAGACTGGGGGTAGTGGTCCCCCTTCATAAGAAGGGTGACCAGAGGGTGTGTTCCAACTACAGGGGGATCACACTCCTCAGGCTCCCTGGTAAGGCCTACACCAGGGTATTGGAGAGGAGAGTCCGGCCAATAGTTGAACCTCGGCTTCAGGAGGAGCAGTGTGGTTTTCGTCCCAGCCGTGGAACACTGGACCAACTCTATACCCTCTACAGGGTACTCGAGGGTTCATGGGAGTTTGCTCAACCGGTTTACATGTGTTTTGTGGACCTGGAGAAGGCATTCGACTGTGTCCCTCGTGATGCCCTGTGGGGGGTGCTCCAGGAGTATGGAATCGGGGGCCCTTTATTAGGGGCCGTCCGGTCCCTGTACAAGCAGAGCAGGAGTTTGGTCCGCATTGGCGGCACTAAGTCGGACCTGTTCCCGGTGCATGTTGGACTCCGGCAGGGCTGTCCTTTGTCACTGGTCCCGTTCATAACTTTTATGGACAGTATTTCTAGACGCAGCCAAGGGCCGGAGGGGGTCTGGTTTGGGGACCAGTGGATTTCATCTCTTCTTTTTGCAGATGACGTGGTCCTGCTGGCCCCCTGTAGCCAAGACCTACAGCATGCGCTGGGGCGGTTCGCAGCCGAGTGTAAAGGGGCTGGGATGAAGATCAGCTCCTCCAAGTCCGAGGCCATGGTTCTCGACCGGAAAAGGGTGGCTTGCCCTCTTCAGGTTGGATGGGAGTTCTTGCCTCGAGCGGAGGAGTTCAAGTATCTCGGGGTCTTGTTCACAAGTGAGGGAAGAATGGAGCGTTAGATCGACAGACGGATCGGTGCGGCAGCCGCAGTAATGGGGGCACTGTGCCGGTCTGTTGTGGTGAAGAGAGAGCTGAGCCGTAAAGTGAAGCTCTCGATTTACCGGTCTGTCTACGTTCCTACCCTCACCTATGGCCATGAACATTGGGTCATGACCGAAAGAACAAGATCCCGGATACAAGCGGCCGAAATGAGGTTCCTCCGTAGGGTGGCCGGGCACTCCCTTAGAGATAGGTTGAGGAGCTCAGCCATTTGGGAGGGGCTCGGAGTAGAGCTGCTGCTCCTCCACATCGAGAGGAGCCAGTTGAGGTGGCTCAGTCATCTATATCGGATGCCTCCTGGACGCCTTCCTCGGGAGGTGTTCCAGGCATGTCCCACCAGGAGGAGGCACAGGGGACAGCCCAGGACACACTGGAGGGACTATGTCTCTCGGCTGGCCTGGGAACGCTTTGGGCTCCCCCCGGAGGAGCTGGAGGAGATGTCTGGGGAGAGGGACGTCTGGAAGTCTCTGCTGAGTCTGCTGCCCCCGCGACCCGGTCCCGGATAAAGCGGAAGACGACGAGTACGAGTATTCACGCCAGAGCACATAGTGTTGGACTTAAGCAGATATTTCTGTGCAGCTTTTGGAGAGAATGTTAAACCATTTTGTTTCACAGTCTCATGATCAGTGAATGCAGGCTACATGAGATGGAGTCAAACGTCCTGAGATGTTCTCCTATACTTATTTTCTATCTGCACTAGTTAAGGTGGGACTGAACTTTCCTTTTATAACAGTCTCTGCTTTCTTTCTTCAACTAACTCAATGAGTGTCAGTGTTTCCTCCTCTCTCCAGGTGGGTTTCCTCAAGGCTGCAGTGATCATATCACTAGCAGCCAATAGCATTTCTTCCTCAGAAAGGTTCCTAAACTGATCTAATGTACGTTCTGTTTAGGATTTTGTAGAAATATTCCTGTTTATCTATACCTCTCTCTTTTTGACACTAGTGGTTTTTATTCAACAGTAACTTGATAGGAAAGAGGGAGATGGAGAAGACATGCAGTGAACACCCTGAGACCAGGAGACAAACCCAGGAGAGCTGCTCTGAGGACCTTAACATCTACATCTGGTGTACCTGCTCTACTGGCTGAGCTACACAGCAATCCTGAACCACGTGTCCAAGTTCATAAGAACTAGTTGTACAGTTGGTGTATTAATGATCATCCTTTCAATCAACCCACCCCTGTTCTGTGTCTGATCGAACTCAGGATAGTCATGGAGCCATGTTGGACGTGAGATGTGAGGACAAGACTGCAAAACCACCTAATGACGATTACCTCAGTGGTGAATGGTGAATGTTGAAGTCTTCCACAATAACTAAACAGTCATAATCAACACATATCACAGATAAAAGCTCATTAAAATCACTGAAAAAGTTTGTTTTGGACTTAGGAGGCCTGTAAATATCCAAGAACATGGTTCGGACCGGGCTCTTTACCTGGAGAGCCAAATATTCAAAAGAGTCAAACTTTCCCAGAAATACTTTTTTACATTTAGTAAATCTTTAAACAAAGTTAAAAACATAACATCAAGGTCATGGTCAGTAATGAAGTCATTGATTAAAAATGATTTTCCTGACAGAGATCTAATGTTCAATAAAGCCAGTTTACATGACTTAGTGGCTGATATTAACTCTGTGTCTGGTTGGACCTGACAGTTTATGGCTTTTTTTGATTGTTTATTACTGTCTCTTATCCTTTTGGCTTTGTTCTTTCTGACACGTTTAAGCACAGAGATTTTACAACTATCTCTCATTAGAGGCCCAAGTTTTTCCTGGACATGCTCATTTCTGATGGAGTTACCACTGGGGCCCAGACTGTATCACAGAGAAGTGATTTGAAGGTCCTGATGAGGAGGAGATAGATTAGGAGGTGGTGGGGCTCTGCGGCATTTGGAAGATGTTGGTTCAGTAGCAGGGCCTCGGCTACGAGGGGGTGTTGAATGGAGAAATTTTATTTAAAAAAAAAAAAAAAAAAGGTTGATAAGATCTGCAAGATGTCGAAATGGGACAAAGTAGAAAGCTCAGAGTAACCAGACATTTGAAACAAATTTATACTGCATCTGAGCAAATACTGTAATGGGAATTAGGAGTCCAACAAAGTCAAAAGTTGCAAAATCTCTCACGCCCCACTCACTCAGACATTATAAAGGGGGGTGGAGGAGAGCCTGAGAAGATGTATATATAATGTTAATAGACAGGTTAGGTTACTACTACGAAATACACTTAGTATTTAACAGAAATGTTTCATTGTTGATGCGTTGACCTTAAAAAGCTGAAGAACTGATATTAGAACAGACGCTATGAGTTCAGAAGCAAATTGATCGGATCAAGACTAGGGAAACTATGTGACAATAACCAAAGAAGTAACCATACGGGATTAGAAACTGATTACCTGTTGGTTGAAACTTTCATACATATCTCTGCATTCAATTTTAAGCTACTATTTTCATTTTACTTTGAATCTTTTTTGTTTTTAATCTTTAATTTACTGGAATCTTATTATAATATGAAAAGAAAAGTGAATTTCTGCAAAGCATCATTGTTAATTAATTTCTTTACTTTGTTCTTTCTACATAAGAAACAGGTTCATGTCCGACGTTACCCAGATCTCCTCTGAAACTGTCAACTATGAACTATGTGCAGCGACACAGAGGAAATTTATGGGACCAGAGATGTTGCGTAGTGGAACAGATTCAGCCTCATTATTAAGTGACACAAACAAGTCCAGGGTTTGATTGCATGAGTTGCATTTAAAATCTGACTAACAAATAACTAGCAGTATTGCTTAAGTTTACTCTTTTCTTTTTTCAGAAGCTGCTAATCTTTCGCATTCTACCCACCTTGTTCCAATGGAAGACATGCAGATGTTATCTGTTACATAGGGAAAGGTAAGGTACAGGAAAATTTTTCATGTTGCTTCATGATTCATCTAATGGCCATAGGGATACCGTTGAGTCATTCCTATTAAACAATCCACGTGTCGACTACATTTGAAAGTAAAGCATTCGGATATTTAGGACAACAAGTAAATGAAAGGACATTTACAAACTAATTTTAGTTGCAAAGCAGACTAGATAGCAAACTAGGCATGGATCACTTGAAATATTTCACTTATTGTGACATAGTTAGCTTTACAAAAGGAAAGTATATAATAGGCTAAACATAAATTAAGGACATCTTGGCATGGTAAGAAAATATGCTTGAATAGAAGTTACTGACTTTGGACACAAAAATTATTCAAATAATATAGACCTACTTGACTCACACATTATGTTTAGGATAACACAAAAATAAGTGAATTGAATATTTATTCATTTGCCAAATGGAAAAACCAGTGAGCAGTTTACCACGTTTTTTCAAAGAATTATAGTTTTGAATATTGTTCATTTTCTACCTTCTAAGTATTTGTGCTGGATGTAAAGTGGCTGAAAAACATCAACGTTAGCAAAAATTTGTTTCCTAAGGATTACAGGAAAATATGTTGAGGAAGAGAATTGTGGAACTTTGAGAAGTATGTTACAACTTCATATAGTTGTTCATGATGTTAAACTAGATGTGACTTGCTTAAAAGTACGCTTTTAGGGGATAAAATTCAACAGAAATTTTTTTCATACGACAGAACTGGCAGTCCTGAGTTTTTTTCCTGTTTTGCACTTGGTGGATTGTTTGGTGTGTGAAGGCTCTCTCGTTTGATCTGATTTCTCTCTACTGTGATATCTCTTACTTGTTATAATACATAAGCACGTTAAAAAACACATACTTTCTGTTGCTGTATTTAGTTCTGTGTGTTTCATTTGGGGGTCCAAAACTGAGCTCCTCTTTTCTCACATCAGAGTAGATGGAAGGTGGAGAACTCTCTGTGAAAAATGTAGGGGATCATCTTTTAAAACCCTGCAGCTTTAAATATTACTGGGTTCTATAGAGGCTGATAGAAATGTTTTTATGTGATTCATGCAACACAAAAAACAGGTTATTCTGAGTTTTACACCTTTACAGCATTTTAGAAAGACGAGTAAATATGTAAACCCGGCACCCACGGTCTCACAGCTACATCCATCCAGCTAACACGTTTCACCACAAAAATCAAATAAAACATCGTGTGACAGCAGACAGGCTATCATGATCATCTGCAGATCCCTGCTGTGAAAACCACCACCAAAAGCCTGAAGACAACAGCCCCGACAGCAACAGGAGGGAGTGGGGGGCGGTGGTTTTACATGCAGAGCAAAGAAAAAAAAAAAAACTGGAAAAAGGGGGGGCTGGAAACACTTCTAAAACGATCATTTAAACCTCTGATCCCAAAAAGTTACTAAATGATTATTAGTTGAATCTTTATAAAAATGTATCCTGCCTACATTTATGGGGTGATTCTTATACTGATACAATTTAAAAACACGTGCATTACACCCAAAAATAAAACTACAACTTTACCAGAGGTGGCAAAAAAAAAACAGAGTTCTTTTCCAACCAGGAGATTTTCTCAAGAACGTTCCTGCAGAAATTTTTGGAAGTTCTCACAGCAGCATTTGGATATATTAGCTTTTAGATACCATTGAAAAAAAAAATGGGCCCAAACGATGAGGCAAGAAGAAGATTGAAGATACAGAGACAAAAAACCATGCACACATTAAAACCCAAATTTGAGACACTAATGAACCTACTAACCGTGTTTTCAGACTGTTTGAGGAAGCCGGAGTCCAGAGAGAACCCATACATACACAGGGAGAACAGGCAAACTCCATCAAAAAAAGTCACAAGTTCTTTCTGCAAGGCAAAAAAACCACTGTTCCACCGTGCAGCCCTCAGGGGTTTTCACTGTCTCGTTAATTGTAGGTTTAATAATAAAGTCAGGTGGGTGAACATCATCAGGGTTTTCCCATCAACAAGTTGGACAGAAACGTTCTAAAATGCTTTCAGTAAATTTTAAGAAATGTTTTTCTAGATCTAAATTGATGCTGTTGAGATAAAAGTCAGATGCTCCTTTTTGATACTTTCACTGGACGTTTATCAATGGAACCCCATTTTGTTCTGAAGGGAGATAGGGTCCATTTAACTGGATAACTAAACTAATGAAGCTGTGGCAGAACTGGGGAGAGCTCCTTCAGTGACAGACTGCTTTTATAGCAGCGTTATCACAGCTCCCTCCCCCCAGCAGCTATTAGGCTTTGTAACCATCACTGCCTCCAACAAGGTTCAGACCAGGAAGCAGGGTCGTAGTTTAACACTCCTCTCTGCAGCTTCTGTACTGCTACCCACCCATTACTTTTTTAAGACAGTGTTTCGCCCACGCCAAAATAGAATAGATTAAAAAATAATCTAAACGAGTAAATCAGCAAAATCTCATAAAGCACAACTCAGACTAAAATAAAATAAAACAATTAAATGTGGCTTACTGAACATAAGATCTCTCTCTTCAAAGACTTCGCTAGTTAGTGACCTGATTTGTGACAATCAGATTGATTTATTTTATTTATTTTTTTTATCTTATTTTATTTATTTATTTTCTCATAACCCTGTGCTGTCTGACCATTTTTTAATAACCTTTGAGTTTATTTTAACCGAGTACTCCACACCGAAAAAAACATTTCATTATAGTAGATCATTATCAGACGATGCTGTAACAACCTTTAAAAGAATCTTTTTCCACTTTTAATCTCCTCATTATCACAGAAAAAACAGAGTGGAGGCAATAATTTTGTTTCTTCCCCTTCACAAATTGATTCTCTTGTTCATAGTGTTACTTCATCATTGCGTGATGCATTAGACAATGCACCCCCCTTGAAAAAGAGGAAATTATTCTTAGAGGCAGGCTCCCTGGTTTTAATTCAGAGCTGCGTACTTTAAAGCACAATGTTAGAAAATTGGAGCAAAAATGGCGCTCTACACACCTAGAGGATTCCTACTTAATCTGGAAAAATAGCCTACTGTTGTATAAAAAGACACTTCACCAAGCTAGAACAGCTTATTTCTCATCCTTAATAGAAGAGAACAAGAATAATCCTAGGTTTCTCTTTATACAGTTGCTAAACTTAACACAGAGTCATAGCTCTGTTGAGCCATCCATTCCCTTAGCTCCCCAGCAGTCATGACTTTATGGGATTCTTCCAAAATAAAATTGATTCTATTAAGAAGAAAATCTTTGACATACTCCCCGAAGATGATTACTTCATCCTCAGCAAGTGAGACAACATTGGAAATAACTGTAGAACCTGATCTGTGTTTGGACTGTTTTGATCCTGTGGAGCTTCCTGAGTTATCGAAACATTAGCTTCATCTAAAACCCTTCAACTTGTATGTTAGACCCAATCCCAAACCAAAATTATTTAAGGAAGTGTTCCCTCTGATTATAAGCCCCATTTTAGATATGATTAATTTATCTTTAGTAAAAAGGATATGTACCACAGGCTTTTAAGGTAGCTGTAATTAAACCCTTTGCTTAAGAACCTTCGCTTGATCGAGATGACTTAATAAATTACAGACCTATATCCCAATCTTCCGTTCTTATCTAAAATTTCTTGAGAAAATAGTTGCTATCAAATGTGTGAGCATTTACACAGCAATGACCTGTTTAAGAGTTTCAGTCAGGTTTCAGAGCTCATCATAGCACTGAAACAGCTCTGCTGAAAGTCACTAATGATATTCTTATTGCCTCAGATAATGGACTTGTGTCTGTACTGGTTCTGTTAGATCTCAGTGCTGCATTTGATACAGTCGACCATATATTCTTTAGAAAAGGCTGGAATATGCTGTAGGGATCAGGGAACAGCGCTAGGCGGTTTAAATCTTATTTGTCTGACAGATTCCAGTTTTGTTCATGTAAATGATAAATCATCTTTAAACTCCAGGGTTATTTGTGGAGTACCACAGGGTTCAGTACTTGGCCAATTCTCTTTACTATATACATGCTTCCAATAGGTCAAATTATCAGGCAGCATAGAATAAATTTCACTGTTACGCTGATGAAACTCAGCTTTACTTATCCGTAAATCCTGATGAGGCCCAACCAGTTTTGATAGACTACAAGCATGTCTTGAAGACATAAAACTTGGATGACTTTTAATTTTCTGCTTCTAAATTCAGACAAGACCGAAGTTTGTCGTCTTTGGGCCGGAGTCTTTAAAAAAGAAACTGCTTAGTCAATCCCCCTAAACCTGGATGGCATTAAATTGACCTCCGGGAAAAAGTAAGAAACCTTGGTGTTATTTTTGACCAGGACATGTCATTTTAAAACCCATATTAAACAGGTTTCTAGGATTTCCTTTTATCATCTCCGGAAGTTGCCAAAATTAGAAATATCCTGTCCAGGACTGATGCTGAAAAACGAGTCCCTTGCATTTGTTTACTTCAATGCTGGACTAATTGTAATTCCTTTACTATCAGATGTCCACAAAATGGCAGTTAAAGCCTTCAGCTGATTCAAAATGCTGCAGCAAGAGTTCTGATGAAAATTAAAAAGAGAGATCATCAGCAAATGGAGATAGGGACTGAGCCTGGTTTCTGGTTTTTGCTGGAGGTTTCTTCCTGTTAAAAGGGAGTTTTTTCCTCTCCATGTCGCTACATGCATGCTCAGTATGAGGGATTGCTGCAAAGTCAACGCCAGTGACTGTCCACTGTCTCTACATGCTCATCCCGGAGGGGTGAAGCTGCAAGTCACTGACTGGATGCAATCTGCTGGGTTTTCCCTTAGTAGAAAAAATTTTTATCCAATTTGAATAAAAAACTGAAACTGACTGCACTGTTCAATGATTAAGATTTATTGTAAAGTTTGAAACCTGACTTTTGTGAAGTGCCTTGAGACGACCTTTTTTGTGAATTGGCGCTATATAAATAAAACTGAATTGAACTGAAATTGAAATGGAATAGTTTTACACCCGGGCTGGTTTTTTAATACAGTTTTTCCATTTCTTGAAAAATAGTCTTTTTAATACCAATAAAAAAATACCTGAAAATTTGTTACATTGTTAAATTTTCTCTCTACCCCAGTTACACATTTCATTTCAGTTTTTTTTATGTGGCAAAAAAATAATTTTATTAAAAAAGTCTCCCTTTTTTTGCCCATTCTCTAATTCTCTCACCTTTTGTGTGACAGAAATTTTTCCCCCATTTTGCCTTTTACTTTGCTGCCTGACACCCTTGAACTTCCCCACTGGGGGAAAACAGAAAAGGATATTTATAGGGTTTTCAAAATTTTTGGTTTTGACATGAGGGTGAAAAAGGAAAATTGAGCTGACACATAAAGGTTTTATACAAAAAACATATTTTTCCAAAAACTCACAATCTATTTGGTCCGGGTTTGGTCATCGATTATATGTTTCTCTTCATGGCTAAGAGGTTCTAGCTGAAGGTCAGACTAATAAAAAATCGGAAAAAATCCCCAGAACCCTTTTTCCCAAAGACCAGAGAAATATGGTTCTCCAACATCCTTGAGTTAAAACCTTTACCATTGGGGGTTTGGTTTAAAAAACCCTTTAAAAAGTTAGATTGGACCTGGTACATGTTTATCCACTTCCTGTGGTAGAAACCATCGGGAAATTTAGATGGGGTGATTGTACAAGGCAGGGTTCTAAAAACTATTTCCTGATCATTTGGCAGAGGAGGATGGACCACAGCGGCTACACTGGGATGAAGACATGGGAGCAAACACCCCCAGCTTGTAGGAGAGTCCTTTGACCTTTTCTATAGTCCATTCGCTTTTGATGCAGAGAACAGCTCCAAATCAAACCCCGACCCAGATACTCTGAACCACAGAGAGAGAATGTACAGACCTGCTGCCATGTCTGAATGTTACGCAAAATAATAACTTAATTGAGGTGAAATCAATTCCATGAAATTTTGCTAATTTCATAAGCTTAGTAGGACTTTTATCAAAAATAAAACAATAAATAATGAAAAACCTATGAACAATTTAATTTTTTGTTTGAGCTTCTTTAATTAAAATTTTTAAAAAGTTTAAAAAATGTTGGAGCTTCTAAAAAAAAATTTAATCTTTTTTCCCCTTTTTTTTATTGAGACGTTTTTTAAATTTTTGCAGCTGGGTTTTTTGCAGGGAGACGTTTTTGAGGGGAAAAAAGGAAAATGGCCGACCCCAGAGCTGCTCGTCTGTTAAAACAGAACAACCACAGACTGCAGACAGAGACGGTCCAACATGTCAAGCTTTGTCCTCACTGTCTCCTATTGAAATACACCAAGTCAGCAGTTAATCTGGGCCGCCTGATGAGGATTAGATTACTTAATGTTGATCAGGTGAAAGTAAAAGAAATAGTAATAATCCCTGTAAATATATATTCAAGGTTCAGCTTAAAGCCTAAAATATAGAATTATTCATAGAAATAAAAGGGGTGTGGAAAGGTATTTGCTCCCTTACAGACTGATTCTGTTTTCACTTTAGTGTCCAACTTAAATGTTTCAGATGGCATCTGTCAGTCTGGAAAGGGTTATAAGACATTTCTGGGACTTTGGGACGTCAGCGAACCAAAGTCAGAGGCATGACCTACGAATGGAGGAAACATGCAGCAGTGGTGGACCTTCCCAGGAGAGGCTGACCTGTCAAAGCTTCTCCAAGACCTCAACAACGATTCATCTGGGAGGCCACAGAAGAACCCAGAACAGGATCTAAAGCTCTGGAGGCCTAGTTAAGGTCATAGGTCATGGTTTAACAATGAGAATGGGAGACTTGGTGAAAATAACCTCTATTGGAGAGTTCCAAGGCTAACAGCACTACTGACCCAAAAGAACGCAAAGATCTGTCTCACAGTAACAAAAGTGGATCTTTTGTTACATCGGACCCAAAACTAACACAGCATTTCAGAACCAGACCATCGTACTGACAGTCAAACATGGTGGTGGTGGTGTGATGGTCTGGGACTGCTTAACGACCTTAATGTCTTGCCATAATTGAATGACTCATGAATTTTGTCTTCAAGCAGAAAGTCTGCAGGAGAACCTCCAGCCATCAGTACCGGGCCCAAAGCCCAATCAAATTTTGGTTCTGCAGGAATGACCCAAAGTAGCAAGGCCATCTGTGGATGGCCTAGCCAAAGTCTGGTCTTAAATCAGTTTGAATACTGAAGTGTGCCTTAAACATGCTGTTTATACTAGAAAACCCTGCAGGGTGGCAGAGTGGGTCCAGATTCTTCAGTGGTGCTGCTAAACACTCATTACCAGTTATCATAAAGCCTTCTTGTTATCGGTTGCTGCTAAGGGTGGCACAACTAGTCATCAGGTTTAGGGGGTAATTACATTGTCCAAGAGGTCCAGGTTTGATTAGATAGTTTCTTTCTCTTAATGAATTAAATCATCATTTGAAAGCTGCCTTTTCTATTTACTCGGGTTATTTTTATCCAATAGTAAATTCAGTTTGAGGATTTTAAATATTTAAGTGGGACAAATAAGCAAAAACATAAGAAACCTGTAAGAACTGTTGTTTGACAACAACCAACTCATCTTAACGTGTGAATCTGAGCCAGAACTCCAGCAGGTTGTTGGAGCTCGTATTTCTAAAACCAGATCAGGATCCATTTCATAAACTCAAATGTTTTCTTTGACCCTAAAGCAAGACGTAATATTCTGAGATAATATGGGCATAAAAAAGGTGTTTCTACATATTTTAGGACTGATGTTTTCAGATGTTTTCAGACTGGACCTCCCAGACACCAACATCCTTCATCACATCATCATCCTCACCTCTGCTGGGTTTGACTTTCTGTTGCTGAAGCTGAGTTATTCTGATGTTGCTGTACGTGATGTTGTCTCCTTTATCACCTGAAATAATCAGAGATTACCCACAATTCAGTGCTTCATAATGTTTAATATTATGAGAAAACTATTTGGAGCATTTTGGGAATTTTTTATTGCTGCATTTTTTGCTAAACAGTAACATACATAGATTAAACTTCACATGTTTGTGGCTAAACAGTATTTGTAAGTAAAGAGTTTCTGTCTCACCCATTGACTTGCGTAGATGTTTCTTTACCAGTAGAACCAGTAACACCAGTAGAAACACAACACATAAAGATGCAAGAGGCAACAAGACGGCAAGGAAGATGAAGGCAGGAGGAGGTGTGGGTGGAGGAGCAGAGGTGGTACAGGTGGTGCTTGTGGTCTTCTCTGAAATCAAGATATTTCTAAAGCTATGATCCAATTAATGAATGAAGAGACTTTATAAATTCTAGAGATGATGATCAGTCATCCTGACCTGAGACAGAGATCCAGCTGGATGGAGACTCTCCATGACCCTGATGTACACTCTGTAGAGGCCTTCATCAGAGCTGGTCACATGGTGGAGGGTCATGTGACCTGCAGGCTCAGTCCTGATGAGGGAGCCATCTTTAATGAAAGCAGCTGGAACACTGGAGCGATCGTTCTCCATCAGACAGCTCAGAGTGACGTCATCTCCCTCCATCACAGGGAGGACAGGACTCTGCAGGATCACTGATCCACCTCAACACAGAGACAAACTACAGCATTTCATCCATTTCCACACAGCTTCATCAACACTAACTCCACAGTCTGATCTTACCAGAGACAGTGAGCTGGATGCTGCTGCTGGCTGCTCCCTCTCTGGACTCACACCAGTACACTCCAGTTTCATGTTTATAGAGGCTGCTGATGTTACAGGAGGAACCAGCTGGTTTCCCCCATCCATCTCCACACTGAGTTCTGGTTCTACTGGTTGTGTTTCTCCTCACAGTCCATCCAGCAGAGCTGTTGTCCTCCTCACAGCTCAGAGACACAGAGTCTCCTTCAAAGAACTGAGATCTGCTGGGACTCACAGTCAGACCAGCTGGGAGGAAAGAATAAACCATCTGTGTAAACAATTTTCTATTTTCCAGCAATACATTTAAAAAATAAGGCTTTAATTTGCCTTTAATCCAGCACAACACAAAACAACAATATATACCTGCCAGCATCTTTCTTTCTTTGTGCTTTTACAATCTTTCTTTCAAGACCTTCCTGAATCTATCTTGCATAAAGATATAATTAAGAACCATTAAGTGAAAATGTTACTGACCTTGGTTTATTCTGCAGCACAGAACTAGAACAAGATTTACAGCTGAAACAAATTTAAAAAGGGTTAAATGAAAGGACATAGTTATGACTTCTATATCAGAAGTTTCCACACAGTCATCATGGTTATGAATGTAGTTGATTTTATGCTTTAAATTAAGCATTTCATCCATCAATATCTAGAGATGGTGTGATTATACAACAAGAAAAACTGCAATCATTTGGGTGGACAATTTTGAATTTATGTCTCATTAAATAATCCTGACAGGCTCAAATACACCTCTGATCAAAATCTTAAAATAGGGGACAAGGTTGCAAGTATTTTGTGTTGATGGATCATAACTAGGTTCTTGGTAGAACTTCTAAATGCGAAAGGAAAGTCACAACCTCCTGATGTTAAAGGAAAGATTACTTTTTTGTTGAGCTGCGCAACAATGATCTTTTACAAGGAACCCTTCCTGCCAAGGTTGGACAGGGTAAAAAAAGTCATTTTAAATTCAAGTTAAGTGGTAGGGTAGATCCTTAAAACGTTCCCCTGTGGTGAACCGGAGGATCCAGTGAGTTGTCTACAGATGCATAGACATAGCCTTGATCAAAGTGATTGCCCTAACTGATGCTTACTGTAGCCAAATAATCACCACACATGGGACACTTAAAGGTGTAAGAAACCTTTATACCCAAACATGTGACTTTGTGCCAAACTAAACCTGGCTACATGGAGCTGTTGCAGCAGACATGCCTGTTGACTGAACATCCTTGTCTGTATGGTAATGACTAGATGTTTTTTTCTAGATTCAAATCCCAATAAAAACACTCACTAATAGATGGGACAGGAAGTGTAAAATCAGATGTCTGTTCCAGACTCTGAATGCCCTTAGTAAAGCCATCTTCACCAGATGCATCAATGTTCTCAACTGTGTTCTGGAAACACTCCCATGAAGTACGTCTTAACAAATTATTACAATTCTCAACAACAACAGTGGAGCTAGTCACTACCGAGTCCTCCAGAAACGTTTAGTTCTGTTTTGATCACACAATGAACAGCCTGTTTAAAATCAAATGCAGTTTTTAGTAATTTACTCATTCTGTTTATTGCCTCCTGATCCTGCTCACTGTTTTTGCCTTTTGAAGATTTACTTAAAATTTGGTTGTGATCCAGCAGTGTGAAATGTGTAGACATGAGTGTATAAACATTGACCCCTATATGGTTAAATCTCCCTGAGCACATTGGAGAGAAATATCACAGTTTTGTAGCCTCTGGTATAATTTTGGCTCGATATTTGATCGCATTTCATAGATGAACTGTTAATCGAAATTGGCTTGGTACCTGGCAAGGCTATTAGGTTTAGATAAATATCTTTGGGATTGAGACTTTGTGGAGGTCATTCCAGAAGCTTGTTGGTCTCTTTTATCCATTCCAAACCCCATATGAATGTAAAGTTTTGTTGCAACAACTAGATTTAAGGGAATTTTAACTTTTTAGTTGCTGATGTAATAACAGATATATTTTAACAGGTAATAAGTGGATTTATTTAATCCTGATATATATGTAAAAGTTCTGGTATTTTATATAGTAAATTTTTACTTTTTTTCTTCTTTGATTTCATTCTGTTATATCTTTCATGTCTAAACTATCCTGGGGGTATATCTAACATATAGTCCATTTCTAAATAAGCTACATGTCCAAACATAGAAGATCTTTTTAATTCTGGCTCAAGATAAAGTTTTATATCTTTATATATTAAGTCCATCTTCCTTTTCACTTAATTTGCACCAGCTTTATTCATCAATATAGCATACTGTCTAAAATTTAAAACAAACATAGTTACTTACTATTACTTAGTACTTACATAGCAGACGCAGCTGTATGGTTCTCTTCATTGTTGCTCTCCGTTGTTGGACCGTTGTTTCTTGTAATGCTGCAGATGTCCCGCCCTCTTCCTCTACGTATGCTTGTTTTTTTTGTTTTTTGTCTGTGACATTACTGACACAGTTGAGAATAGCAAAAGCTCACTGTGTTTTTGATTTGATGTTAAACTTAATTGTCAAAAATTCCTTAACTAAATAGATTTCTAGAGGTGCAATTGAGAGGAAAGATAAAAGACATCCAGTCCACAGATGCAATTAATCCAACTAAAGATTTCCATAAAGGAAGCTACGTGTAGTAAAATTGGAATCACACAGAGAAACAGTATTGAACATATGAAGAAAGGCAGATGCAAAACGGCATGAAGAGTCATGACAAGAGAAATCTATTAGATAGGTGTCATTAGAAATTAATATTAGCTGGTTCTGTCCCAAATTATGCCCAAAGAACACAGCATTGAAGAATGTTGTGTGGAATGGGCTCAAAACACAGATGAGCAATGCAGGAGATTAAGTTTCTCCAAATAGGTGTCATATAGTCAGGAAGCCTAAACTGCACACTTAATGAAAGGAAAGAGAGGAATGTTGTCCGAAAATATATTTATTCTCAGAGTGAAAATATTAACTCTTGTTATATTGTGTAAGAATCTGCAATTAAATTATTAGCTATCAGTCTAATAACATTATTTATTAACCAAAAAGATGTGAACAAACATAAAATCTAAGAACTTTAAGGAATATTGAAAGGTTTTGTGTATGAACGTTCAGCTGTGGTGTATTTTATTCTTTAGAAAACATCTTCATCTAGTGGTCATGCAAGGTATAACTCCCAACATAAACGTGTCTGTTACAGTTAATCTCTGTGAGAGTTAATTATGACCCTGCAGCTAATTATGACCCCTAGCTCTACATGGTTACCAAATACTGTAGAATCTCAGTCCTACAGCAGGGAATAAAACAATTTATGAAGCCAGTTCACATCTTTAAACATGGTCTAAAGCATTTTTAAATTACCGGTTTCTGGAGTGCACAAGGGCCAAAAATAAAATGACTCAGAATAAAGAACTATAATAAGCAAATGTGTTTATTGAAACAACATTCAAAACCTAACTATTGTAGGTATAAGTACAAAGTAATGCAAAGGCAGGCTGCCAGCATTTAACCACTTTAGCCTGGGAACTCAACCTGAAACCTGAGTTAAATGGACTGAACTTATATAGCGCTTTTCCAGTCATACAGACCGCTCAAAGCGCTTTACACTAGAGCCACATTCACCCAATTGCACTCAGGCAACTTGAGGTTAAGTGCCTTGCCCATGGGCACATCGACATATGGCAGAAGGAAGCTGGAATCGAACCCACAACCTTCGGATTGCAAGACGACTACTCTTCCCACTGAGCCACAGTCTCCTCAGTTGAGCATGAGCCCTGTGTCTGTTACTCTGGACTCTGGATGAGTTCCAGTCGACTGCTGACAGTCCGTCAGCAGTCGACTGGAACAAAACAAGGATGAAAATTTCGTCTCCTTGAAACCTCTGCAGGTTTTTTGGGTCACGGGTTAAATCCACGTCTTCGATCAATACAGTAAAGTCTCCTGGTCTTCCTATCCCAGAAACCTCTTTCATGAGTTTGGCCAATGGGGAGAATAAATGAAAACCCACCTGTGAGTTTCTTCTCCAGAATGATGCTATGTAACTATAACAGATTAGTTATCATTTTAACCTGTTCAGATCTTAAAACCAGCGTCATCATTCTTTTCTGCAAACACAAAGACCCTATATTACAGAATGTGGACGGCATGTGCATCTTTTTTATAGCTCGGTATTATGTTATTTAATGGTCCAGAGGAAACATTCAGGTACTTTCACTAAATTTCTTTTATTTCTTTATATCTGCTGTGAAAGCAATAGATTGATTAAGAGGTTACGTCTGCTCAACCAGGTTGTTTCTGATTCCAGAACCATTGATAATAAATATAGTTTACATCAATCTCACACAAACATCAACAATTGTAAATAAAGACTGAGGAGGAGCTCACATTGAATACGTTTAGTTATAAACATGCTCAGATAAAAGTAAAAAAGTGAAAATGTTGTTTGTTTAAAGCTGCGCAATTAATAAAATACCAAACATGAAAACGTTATAAACGATCTCACTTGTGGTTAACCTTAACATGGGGAAAACATATTGGTCTGTTCTCAGAAAAGCATGAACAATAACAATGATACACACAAGATTTGTGATATAGAAGGCATATCGCAAGCATTGTTGAAAATGTAAACAATTTTCATCAAAAGGCAAAAACATACAAAGCTTATTAACACCAGTAAATTTGCTGATGTCAGTAAATACAGAGACAGAAACAGGGCTTTGGTTTAATTTAACAGTGCCTCCAAAGAACAAAAGTACATTAATAAATCTTTATTGTATTTCGCTAAAACACTTCATATGAGAAACTGAATCGTGACCTGTTGCTCTTTCTATGATGACTTATAAAAATTAGTACAATTATTTCCGATGGTGGAACTAAGGTAATTTTACCATTAGATTATAGGAAATCTAGCAAAGAGCGTTAAAGGCATGAAGTCCCACTATGGGTTAGGGTTCCCACTCAAAGCAGTTTCATGTTGCTGTTTTTTGATGTCTGATTGCTGTTATCTTCTTACCTTAAGCATTTCTGCAACTGATGCTCTGAGTTTCAAAATAAAAATGAGAGAAAATGTATTTTTTAAAGATTACCAGTCCCTATTTTATCTGACAAGTAAAGTTGTTTTGAGATGACCTATTAAGCCCTTATTGATGACAGGAGAAGACTGATGCTGTATTGTTGCACACATCCAAACCGACACAGAAACAGCTGCTGGACAGTTACACTTCATAGGAAACAGATGACTCAAACTGCTTCAGGGTTAGCTGACTCAGCAGAACCAGGTTTCTGCATCAAACATGACGTTTTTTTATAAATTAAAATACCAGCAACAACAGTGAATATAATACAAACTAAAAGACCAACTATGAGTCCAACAGATCTGCTCTTCTTTCCTCCATCCTCCTCGCTTCCCCTCCTGTTCCCTGTAGAACAGAACCAGGTGTTAGTCTGATCTGTCAGGTAGGAGATGACTGAAGAACATCTACTGCTCTCAGACCAGCTGCTTTCTACAGAATCTCATCAACAACATCTTTAGAAATCTTAGATGTTTCTTTCTCACATCAAGAACCAGGAAACTGCTGGAAGTTCTGATCAAGAGACAAACATACTCACCTGGAGGAGTTGGGGAAGGAGGAGGAACTACATCCAACTTGATGTTGCAGATGATTTTTCTCTCACGATTTCCTTGATTTTGAATTCGACATTTATACGTTCCAGTATCGTTAGCCGTCACGTTCTTCAGAACCAAAGAAATGTTTCCATATTTCATCAGTCCGTAATCCAGATCAACACGGTTCTTAAAGGATTGATCCTGGAAGGATGGGTTCAACTGTTCATCTTTGTACAGAAGAACATATTCCTTCTCAAATTCAGTTCTGCTCCACTCTACAACAATGATAGTTTTACCGTCAGGAGCTTCACAACTCAGAGTGACGTTCTGTCCAGGTTCTGCTGTGATGTTTTTCTGATCTACAGGAGAAAAAACAGAGCAGAAAGGTTAAAGAAATCAAAGAGAAACTCTGTACTTCCACAGCAGCATCATAGAGAACGGATGGAAGAGAAGAAACTGGTCCCTGGACTAGGCCAGAGAGATCCAATCAAATGTAAAGAACATCAAGCACTGGCCAGTACAGTAGCCAAAGCCAAACGTGTATAAACGATAAAAACATCAGAAATAGAACAAAATATTCAAACCTTTAATAAAATACAGCAACTGTATCAGTAAGAATACCAAACATGGACAGTAAAATATAATTAACTGCAGGTGCAGTAGCTCAGAGAGGAAGTCTGGGTGAAAGAACTAAAAATAAAAAAACACTTAAAATGAACTCTAATATGGAACCGTAGCAACAAGGATAATGGAGTAAGTATCTACATGACAATGATGACTGGCTCACACCAGCATGCAAGGAGTCATCCAGGAGGGTTGTATAAAAGTGCTATATTCTTTGCCAGTCATTTCAAAAAGTAAAACTTATATGTTACATAGAATCATTACACAGTAAAATATTTCAAGCTCTTATTCCTTGTAATGTTGATGATTCTTGCATACAAGTAAAGAAACCCCAAAATTCAGAGTCTTAGAAAACTATGAGATCACATTCGACCAATCAGAGAAGGACGTTTGAACCCACATCCCAGCTTTCTGAAAGTATCTTCATTGGTCCTCTTCTGCATCAATGCAGCGTGTCATGGAAGCGATCAACCTGTGGTTCTGTTGAGGTGTTCTGGAAGCCCAGGTTGCTTTGAGAGCTGCCTTCAGGTCATCTGCCTTGTTGGTTCTGGTCTCTCATCTTCCTCTTGATAACAGCCAATAGACCTACTATGGGGTTCTGGTCAGGGCCTGTTTGGTGGCCAGCCAAGAACAGGAACACCATGGTCACTGAATCAGCTTCTGGTACCTTTGGCAGCGTGGACCGGTACCAAGTCCTGCTGGAAAATCAAACCAGGATCTCCATGCAGCTGGTCAGCAGGTAGAAACATGAAGTGCTCTAGAATGTCCTGCTAGATGGCTGCATTGACTGGACTTCAGAAAACCCAGTGGACCAGAACCAGCAGATGACATGGAACCCCAAACCATCACTGACTGTGGAAACACTGGACTTCAAGCTATGTGGATTCTGGTCCTCTCCACTCTTCCCCCAGACTCTGGCACCTTGATCTCCAAAGGAAATGCAAAATTTACTCCATCTGAAAACAGGACTCTGGACCACTCAGCAGCAGCCCAGTTCATTTTCTCCTCAGCCCAGCTAAGACGGTTCTGACGTTGTCTCTGGTTCAGGAGTGGCTTGACATGAGGAATGTGGCATTTGTAGCCCATGTCTAGTATCCGTCTGTGTGTGGCGGTTCTTGATGCACCGAGCCTCGGGCCACTTTTTCTGAAGCTCCCCCAAATTCTTGAATGGATTTCACTGGACAATCCTCTGCAGGCTGTGGCTCTCCCTGTTGCACCTTTTCCTACCACACTTCTTCCTTCCACTCAATTTTCTGTTAATATGCTACAACCAGCTTCTGCAGCAATGACCTCAGCAGTCTTCCCCATGATTGTGTGACCTATGATCCAGAATGAGAGACCAGCTCAAGAAACCTTTCCAGGTGTTTTAAGTTAATTAACGGATTAGACTGGGACACCATGAGTCTCTAATAATGAACTTTTTCACAGTATTCTAATTTTCTGAGACACTGACTTTTGGGTTTTCTTTACCTGTAAGACATAATCATCAAAACTACAAGTAACAAAGGCTTGGAATATATGACTATGTGTAATAATCCGAAATAGGGGTCACTAAATCTCTTGTATACAATAAATTGCATGTGCAATAAGTGGACAGGTTGCGTGCGATTTTCAAAGATTGCACGTGCTTTGGATAACAGGTGTAAAACAGGTGCAGACCGCCCTACTTAAATGAGGAAATTGAGTGTGCTACTGGCTGGTTGCTACTGCCCCTAGTGGAACAAAAGAAAAGCAAACAGTTTCTCTCTGCTGTGTCGCTTGAAACATGCAGGTGTTGTTGCTGCATCATTATAAATGATACCAGTTGCTGATTTTTTGTTTTACTTCTGATCCGTTCTGCTCCTGCTTTTCTGAACTGTTACAGTTTGTTAACCTTTGTCGTCTCTATTCACAGCAGCAGGTTTGTCAAGTCAGCCTCTGACCTGAAGAGATTATTTCTCCTATCTGTTCATTTGCGCCTCTGATTGCGTAATTGCGATTGTAGAACTCTAAGTTTGAAGTTGTCCTGCAAGCAGATGCTTTGTGTTTGTGGTCTGGATGGACCCAGTGAGGCAAAGACTACATCCTGCTTCACCTATAATTAAAATATTGGATTACAGGTTATTGAGCAGGAGTGCGGGGCTGTGTGCAGAGTAGCGCCATCCGTGCGCACACGGGGCAACTGGTCTAGGCTGACGACACCACAGCAGAACACAGCTTGTTACCTGAGTTGCTGGATGTAACTCACAACAAACTGGCCAATAAATATTAAAAATATAACAGACAAACATGTCTGTAAAGTAATTTATTTTCTGAGACTCACCATGTTCTTTTTGTTTTGGAGTATGTTTTCAAAAAGTTCGGAGTTTACAATAAACAGCCACAATATTTAGGCCTGAATGTAAAATTAGAAACATAAATATAGTTTGTTGTAGGAGTTTTTTTTTTTTTTTACCGTGTCCTGTCCAGCAGAGTAGCGCTCAGAATTGTTGTCTGAGTGCCAAGAAATTGCCCAACAGATTTACTTTCACAAGCGGAGCATCACAGCTATTGCTTTAAGGCTCTGCTTGATATTTAAAAGAAACTTTATTATAAACTTCTTTGGGAATTTTTCAATTGTTACGGACACGGAGACTGAATGAAAAGGAAAACAGAAGATTGACAAAGAGAGAGATGGGGCAAAAGGAAAAAGGGGAAAAAAGGGGGAGAGAGTGAGGAGAGAAAGAAGGATGAATAGAATAAAAGATTACCCCCCTGCTTGCTTATACACAAAATAACACACCGGTATTATGAATTTAAAATGTACTTAGTGAGAAGTGCAGCCCAATATAGATCATCTGTGTATCTATCAACACCTGTGTGGATGCGCTTTGTATACAAGGGTTTTCTCCACAGAAATATGCAATAGCGAGTGTGAGGACCCACCGACCTGCCCCGTGGTCCCCGGGCGGAAACTGAGGAGATCCGGCAACAGACATCCAAAGGCCCCAAAGCACAGGGAACCCAGGAGAACACCGCCGGGACTACCGCAACCCCCCCGAGAAGAGCAGTGGAGAGTCCCAGGGGACCCACCACCCAGCGACAGTGCAGAAGCCCCGGGGAACCGCAGCGACGAGCCCACAGGCCCCGCCGGCAGCCGTCCACTCCCGAGCAGATCCAGCCAGGACCCAGAGACCCAAGACCCGAGAACTCCACCCCCAGACAGAGGCCCGACAGAACCAAGGGTCCGGCCCCCGGCAGGCAGCCACCGGGAGTGAGCCAGCACACACCAAAGCATCCAGCCCCGGGGACACCGAGAACCACAAGTACACCAGCGGGCAGAGACTCCAACCACCGGCAGGCAGGGTGGCGGGGAGGAAATAGGCCCCCCATAATATGGGGGGGCCTAAGCTGATCCAGGAGAGGGAGCAGTCCAAGACCCAACCTGTCACAAAAAAAACAGGCACTCACAGTCACAGTCACCCACTCCCACCCTCATTCAAACACATAAAATCACTCGCTCCCAACGTAAAGACAAACAACAATGGACGTCCTACACTCACTCACACTCCCCATGCATACTCTACACTCCAAGGGGCGGGCGTTGGCAGCCCCTAGGGGCAACCAGCCCCCGGACCAAGGAGGTGGTCCCCTTCCCTCCCGGGGCAGAGACAGGCAGACAGGCCCAGACCCGGGCGGTCTCGGCCCGGCCCCCGCCCAGAACCCAGTCCCCACCAACCCCCATCCACCTCCGGAGAGGGGGCTATGTACAAAAAAAGGGGTTCACATGGCCCAAACCAGCCCGCCAAACAGAGCCGCCCCAGGACGGAGCAGTCCCGCCCCCCCAACAAGCTCCGATCCCGACCCCATGAGTCTCCCACCCCCAGTGAACCCCAACATGAACCTCGCCACAGGGCCACCCCCAACAGGCAGGGACACCGATATCGAACACACTCCCCGAACCCAAACGCCACGTTTCCCCCCCCCCCACAGGGGCACACCCCCACAGGTGAACTCTATAGCCAAGAGGCCGATGAGGTCACACCCACCCAGCGCAAGCTCTACATACAGCCCCGCTCTGAGCACCCCCGCCGCACCCCGCTCCCCCACCACACAGTGCGCTGCAACGGCAAGGCAAGGGCCCCGCGCAACACCACCCCACCCACTGGCGCAACAGGGCAGACCCCGCCGAGCACCGCACCCACAACAGGATCCCCCACCCGCAGCATGGACGGGACAGACTCACCCACCGATCCCCGGGGTCAGTGTCCCCACCACGTCCCCACAATGCCCCACTCAGCCACAAAAAAAAAAAAAAAAAAAATTCCTGCCACTGCAACTTGCCCAGGGAGAAACACTATCCAGCTCAGCTCCAACCATCGCAAAACCCAGCCGATCCAAACGCGGCGACCCCATATCCCAGAAGTGGATACAACCCTCCACCCCACTGGCTGCAGCCCCTCCACGACACCCCCCCACCCACCGCCCGATCCCCCCTCACACATGACAGCCAGCAGAGCAAACCCACCACCAAGCCCGCCCAATCCCCCCAGACAGCGCCAGCAGCCCCAGCCCACCAGTCCACGAGAGGGATACATGCACTAGCCGGGTTACCTGGACCATGGCAGGCCAACCGCTCCAAGCCAAGCACAGCCCACCAGCAGCCCGGTGCAGTCACAAGACGCGCTCCGCCGCCCCACCACCCGACCGGCAACTGCAGCCCGGCGCCCAACCATGGGCCAGAACACCAGACGCAGTGGAAGAAGGCCACGGCCGCACCAGTTTCCGGCCACCCCGCCACCCCCACCCCCAACCCCGGGAGTGCCCAGCCCGCTGGCCAAACCCCCACCCCGCATGGCTCACTACGGCCCCACCAAGTAGTCCAGCCGGCCAGCCCCTCCATCGGAGTGGGGCCACATCCAATCAATTTCCCCGGTAAGTCCCCCCTACCGGAGCCCGGCCCCCCCCCCCCCCCAGCCGGCAAGACCAGGGCCCAAAGCCAGGGGCCGAGATCCAAGGGAACCCAAGCGATCCCGAGAGAGAGAGCCGAAACGCCAGCACCAGACAGTCCCCAAGACCTGACCCCCAAACCCAGCCCAGACCCGACTAGAGGGCCCACTCCCTCTCCCGGCCTGTTGATGCGTGTTGTTGTAGTGTGCCTTTAAAAAGAACGGTGGGGAAGAGGGTCTGCCACAATCTGATGAAGAGGATGCTCAGGGTTCTCCATAATGTTCTTCAGTTTATAAAAAAAAAAATGTTTTATTTTAAATTTAATTTTCAAAATAGTGATTTTTCACCTGCTAAGAAGTGATTAGCATTTAGCATCCAGTTTGCAAATGAGGGATTTAATCTGCCTTAGGTTTGCGCTTCAGCAGCAGATTATCTCACTGACAGCGATGGGGCTGGAGTTTTATCATAGCAGATATGACATGGCTTCTGTTAGTGATTGGCTCCAAATCAGAGCTGAGATAATCCTACATAGAATCCTCTATTCTCATCTATTTTTAATATTTTTTTTATTTTGACAATCCAATTCTGCTGGCAAATGTACAGAAGATTCTCTCTCTCCCAGTCATCTGTCTTTCTATCCATGCCTCCTTCCCACCACAGTGACAGCAGACATTTCCACCTGCATTTCAAACGGAAAAAAACTTCAGGCTTTGAAAATCGCATTGCAGGTGGTAAGGGATTACATTTGCATATCCTCCTCCCATAAATTTGCGCATTTGGGTCATTATCATATGTTTTGCATATTCATGAAAGCAAACACGCTAAAAAGTTACCAACTTGCTTGTGGTTTTGTACACGCAAATCAGGCCCTATGTGTGATGATTCTAAATATGAGTTTTACTTTCTGAGATAACTGGCTAAAAATATTGCACTTTTACGCAATATTCTAATTTACAAACATAAATAGGTTTTCTCGTAAATTTCCTCCACTGTTTCTCAGACAAAGGTTCTGGTTTAGCAAGTTTACATCACATCACAATTTTTGTGCAAAGAAATGTCCTGCAAAATAAGGAAAACACAGGAACATTTCATAAACTCGTGTTTGAGGTAATTCATCCTGAACATAGAGACACATGGTGGTTTCTTACTAAAACTGTGTGTTAAACTGAAAATGGGTGTGGTCAGAGCTAGGTAGGAGAGTCTTGGTACAAAAAGCAAAGTCAAACCGCTTCCAGCAACAAATGGATTAGAGATCAGCAAACCGTTTGGTGGAAATATATGGATCAGTGGGTTTATAGGACACTTGACAGGGAAATGTATGTGTTTTCATGATTGTTTTCAGAACTGACTGAACCAGCTCTGGTCAGCGTAAACTGTATAAAATATTCCTCTCCTCTGTATCTGAGCTACCTAGGAGGCTGTGCTATTTACACACAGACAGTATGTAAACACAGTGAAAGTGTGTTGAAAGTAGCCAGTGGCTATGTAGGGTTTAAGAATAGCAAATGCTGACCCCTATAAAATCAAATCTCACTGAGCACTCCTCTCCCTTAGTAAGTCATATGTTAGGCTACATAATTGATTTTATTAAAGTTTAATAACTTGAACATTAACAGTAACTGAATATTTTATTAATCATACAGAAACAGTAAACCTCGTGATGGTCTGTTTCTCGTTCAGGCCATCTTCTTTGACTTTGCAGCATGAATGTCTGGTATTCAAAATAAAGGTTCTCTGTCAGCTTTATGTTTACTTCTGCTGGTAAGTTTCTATTCTGGAGTTAAACCCAGCAGAGCCAAGATCTTTGGTAGAAGTTAACAGAACTTCCAAGCCTATACTCAGTAGGGCTGGGCGATATGGTCTAAAATGAATATCATGATATATTGAGCAGTTCGGTAACAATAAATAAAGGGGAAGTTCGGTAACAATAAATGACCGGTAAAACTAACCTAACCACTACCAGCCGGATCCGCAGCTGAAAAGCGAAGCTCTCGATTTACCGATCGGTCTACGTTCCTACCCTCACCTATGGCCATGAACTTTGGGTCATGACCGAAAGAACGAGATCCCGGATACAAGCGGCTGAAATGAGCTTCCTCCGTAGGGTGGCCGGGCACTCCCTTAGAGATAGGGTGAGGAGCTCGGCCATCCGGGAGGGGCTCGGAGTAGAGCCGCTGCTCCTCCACATCGAGAGGAGCCAGTTGAGGTGGATCGAACGTCTGTATCGGATGCCTCCTGGACGCCTTCCTCGGGAGGTGTTTCAAGCACGTCCCACCGGGAGGAGGCCCAGGGGACGGCCCAGGACACGCTGGAGGGACTATGTCTCTCGACTGGCCTGGGAACGCCTCGGGCTCCCCCCGGAGGAGCTGGAGGAGGTGTCTGGGGAGAGGGACATCTGGGCGTCTCTGCTGAGTCTGCTGCCCCCGCGACCCGGTCCCGGATAAAGGGGAAGACGACGAGTACGAGTACAGGACACTGTCTAATATAGATGAATCAATTTCCCTTCCTATTACGAAATGGGAGGAGGACTTATCAGTTAACTTTGACCAAACATTTTGGTCTCAGATATGTTCCAGAACTTTTAAATCGACTAATAACACCAGTTTACAATTAATACAATATAAAATATTTCATAGAGTATACTATACAGGTCAATGGATGTTCAACATGGGTTTTGCACTGTCTAATACTTATCAGGCAATATACCTGTCCGGTCCCAGATAAGCGGAAGACGACGAATACTCTCATACACACAGAAATGTTTTCTAATTATTTAATTGGAAATCAAAGGTGTTTCAGTAGAAACAGAAGGAAGCACGTCCTAACCCTAAATAAATTATATATTTTATAGTTTTATATTTTTATAATGATGTTAAAATGTATGTTTAATATAATTTAACACACCTTTATAATTAAGGATGAAAATAATTAACACAGAGCTGTGAAGCCGTAAAAACAGAGCCTGAGGGGTAAACCCTCTGTCTCCACTGTAAATAACCTCACATGGTCTTTATTTACCCCTTTTACATATTCTTGATGGCTTATAAGCTTGTTTTCCCTAAAATATTCTGGTTTTTATTGTCTTTTCATTTTATTCTCGTTTATAAATCACCCATTAAAAATGTTCTAAACATTTTTTTATGTTTATAGATCACTTCCTGTTTCAACAAGCGGCGTCGACTCTCAATGAATCCTGGGAAAGGGTGGGTCACGAAAAACACATTAGACCCTTCCTTTATATCTGGGGAAAAGAAGGACGCATTTGTTGGCTTCCTTTGGGGTAGCCTTCGATTTTGAACAGCCCTCGTTGCATCGCTGTGATGTAATCAGCCCGCAAATGCAGCCTTAGAAGGATGCAGCCCTTCATCTCTTCTTTGCTGCTTAAACAACTTCCTTTTCTACTGAAACACCTTTTGTTTCTACAGCAATAACTTCCTCATAAGAAACATGTTATTTTTATTAATCCAAAAACAGCTGGATCTGTTTATTCATATATATTATAATCAGGCTAATCTCACGACGTGTTTTCTACGCTACACGCACTTAACGTCATCCCGGAGTTACTGTTTACTTTTCTGACTGAACTAGCGGTTGACCATTGGTCTGAGTACAGCAGAATAAAGTGGATTTTAAAACTCACGTTCAGAAGAAGAGACAGAGTTGACACACAGCAAAGTCCAGCAAACCAATGTAGTCGTTAAAGAACCCATTTCCTTAATCTGTACGTTACATCGGTCTGCGTATCCCCTACTGCTCCGCCGATTCACGTCACCACATCAGATATTGTTCCCTTGCATCTCCGAGGTGGTGAAAAAGCGCGTGCTTTTTTTCTGGCTTGTCACTGGCTCGCTGTGCTCGCGCTCAAACATGTGTTGAGCGTAGTGTCGTAAAATGAGTTTTTACTCTTTTTCCTCCCTGTGCACCAGCGGGTCCGTTTTTCTACCTTTCCGAGACCTAACCAGTAAAACCGGCAAAGTATTTACCTTGTGAAATAATGAGAAATGGTTAATTATAAAATCAAGATTTAATGCCAAAATGATCAGGGTACAGAGTATACAATTGAACAGATACAGAGTGACAGTCACCTTCGGTACCGGGCCCCCCTCAGCCCATCTTAGGGATGAACCGAGAGGAGCAAAGAATGGAGTGTGAGTCCTGCTTTTATCCATGCCTGTTCTTAACCCTCCTAAAGGGTGTCATCCTGCTTTGAACAGTAGCTATAGATATCTGTAGGCTCTCTCTCTCTCTCTCTTTATATATATATATATATATATATATATATATATATATATGTGTGTGTGTGTGTGTGTGTGTGTATAATCTACCCTCAAATATCCTTATATATCCCTTATATCTACCCATCCATCTCTCTATTCATCTATATATCCGACTTCTCCGAAACATCTTATTTGAGCTTTCAGGGTTACCGTAGTTCCCCTGTGGCGCGGGCACAGCACGGTGGTTCCGACGAGTGTACAACAAGCATGCGCCTTTCTTCGCCTAGGCGGTGTGGAAATGCAGGGGAAACCGTATCTTTTGTCGGGCATAAAACGCGCATGCTCATTGCAAGCCAACTGTGCCACAAAACGCCACTTTTACCACGCGTCTGGTTAAAGGGTCATGCAAAAGACACCGTTTTATCAGTCAGGACGCCGTAGAATACGTCGAAAATCCCATCAAAACGCCCTTTAATGCGGCGTTTTAAGAGCACGCCGAAACCGCTGAAAAATGCCGTTTTTCTGGTCATTGAACGCCGCTTCTTACGCCAGACAGCGTTCAATGTCCTGAGAAAATGCCGTTTTTTTTCGCCGCTTTGTGACACCTTTAACGCCATATAAAACGAAGTTTTCTCAAATGAAGCAGGGCCCCGCCCACACTCCTCTTATCCAGTTAATTTAAACTCCAGACACCCAATAAGAGAAGTAGAACTGCAGACCCACTAATTCAGAACAGATCAACTGAACTGAGAAGATATCTGTTTTTTCTGATAATTGTCATATATTCTGCAGCATTCAGTGTCAGTGTTTGCTTCTGTAATCATCCCAATATTAATTTTAATATCTTCATACTCAAAAGTAGAGAAAAAATACACAATAACTGTCTGAAACAGGTGAAGACCGACATGCAATTTTGAAATCCGAGTTGGAGCTGTAATACTTTTCTCCTCCGCCAGATGGCACTCGCACGGGAGCTAGTCCACAGAAACGCTATCTGGACATTTGGTGGTTGTAATGTTATTAAATACAGAAATCCATTGAAAATAAATCTTGTATTCCGTGTTTGCTGTTATTTTTCTATGAACAGTTACTAGAAAGTTTTTTAATCTATGAGTTGGCATGAATAAGAACCATAAAATACAAATTTTCTATCTGATTATTTTGTTTTTTATACAACTCAGAAAAGGTCCTAATAAAATGATCAATACAACTATCTGGTGTTCAATAACAACTATATTCTATATTTTCTCCTAATACAATGACAAATTCCCAAATCTCATTACTGGAATTATCATGTTACATATTTTCAATCAAAGCAGACTTCCCAAAAAGGCATACAGCTGTTGTTCCTTCAGCGTGTCACAGTCCTAAATAATTATCCAGGGGCTCTTTATTTTTACTCATACACGTCTCTCAAGGTGCAAATACAATAATACAGTACAGACATGTTTTCATCTACACATTTATTCCCTCACTTGTACTTTAAGTAGACCCATTCGCTATTTGGTGGTTATAATCTGGTTAAATACAGGAAGATAAATGTGTGTTGTTATTTTTCTATGAACAACTTTAGAAATATGAAGTTTTTTTGTTTTGCCTTTATTTACCAGTGTTTAATTCTATGATTTATTAATGTGTTTTCAGAATCTACCAATACAGTGGGGCAAAAACTGTTTAGTCAGCCACTGATTGTGCAAGTTCTCCTACTAAGAAAAACGAGAGGTCTGTAATTTTTATCATAGCTATACTTCAACTATGAGAAGCAAATGAGAAAAAAATCCAGGAAATCACATTGTAAGATTTTTAAAGAATTTATTTATAAACTATGGTGGAAAATGAGTATTTAGTCAATAACAAACGTTTACCTCAATACTTTGTAGCGTAACCTTTGTTGGCAATGACAGAGGTCAAAGGTCTTCACCAGGTTTGGACCCAGCTGGTATCTTGGCCCATTCCACCATGCAGATCTCCTCTAGAGCAGTGATGTTTTGGGGCTGTCGCTAGGCAACGCGAACTTACAACTCCCTCCATTAATTTCCTATGAGGTTGAAGTCTGGAGACGGGCTAGGCCACTCCAGGACCTTGAAATGGGTTTTACGGAGCCACTCCTTTGTGGCGCCAGCGGTGTGTTTGGGTTCATTGTAATGCTGGAAGATCCATCTATGTTCCTTCTTCAATGCTCTCACTGATGGAAGGAGGTTCTGGCTTAAAATCTCACGATATATGACCCAGTTCATTCCTCCCTAAATATGGGTCAGAGGTCCTGTCCCCTTTGCAGAACAACAGCCCCAAAGCATGATGTTTCCACCTCCGTGCTTCACAGTATTTTTCTTAGGATGCAACTCAGCATTCTTCTTCCTCCAAACACGACGAGTTGACTTTGTGCCAAAATGTTCTATTGTGGTTTCATCTGACCTCATGATATTCTCCCAGTCCTCTTCTGGATCCTCCATATGCTCTCTGGCAGACCTCAGACGGGCCTGGACATGTACTGGCTTAAGCAGGGGTCACGCCTGGCACTGCAGGAGTCCCTCATGGCGTAGTGAGTTACTGATGGTGGCCTTTGTTGCTTTGGTCCAGCTCGCTGCAGGTCATTCATAATGTCCCTCCGTGTCGTTCTGGGCTTTCTGCTCACCGTTCTCATGATCATTTGGACCCCACGGGATGAGGTCTTGCGTGGGGCCCCAGATGGAGGGAGATTATCAATGGTCTCGAATATCTTCCATTTTCTTACAGCTGATTTATTCACACCAACCTGCTGGCCTGTTGTAGATGGACTCTTCCCAGCAGGTCTACAGGTTTCCTCCTGGTGTCCTTCCACAGCTCTGTGGTCCTGACCATGGTTGAGTTTGGAGTCTGACTGTTTGAGGCTGTGGACAGGTGTCTTTTATACAGGTGACGAGTTCAAACAGAGGCCTCTAATACAGATAAAGAGTTGAGGACAGAAGAGCTTCTTAAAGTGAAGAAGTTACAGGTCTGTGAGGGCCAGACATCGTTGTGGGTGACCAAATACTCATTTTCCATCATAATTTACAAATAAATTCTTTTACAGTCCTACAACTTGATTTTCTGACTTTTGTTTTTTTTCTATTTTTGTCTCTCATAGTTGAAGTGAACCTATGATGAAAATGACAGACCTCTCTCATCCTTCTCAGTAGGAGAACTTGCACCAACAGTGACTGACTAGATACTTTTTTACCCCGCTGTATTGGTAGAGATACAGTGGGAGGTAATAAGCAAGTACATTTTAGAGGAATGATTATAAGCCATCAGGAATATGTAAATAAAAATCATGCCCAGTTATTTACAGTGGAGAAGACAGTAACCTTCAGGCCCTATCTTTACGGCTTCACAACACGGAAAAAAACGTCATTTTGAAGTCCATCAAGGACATGAAATATAACACACCAAGAGAACAACAAAATTAACAACACAAATTCAAAGCAGTTCAGCACTACAGACAGCATCGGATCATTTTGACACCCACTTTATCTATTTCAAATCAGTAGCTTTTAGGTTTGGTAAAACTGGCACAGCGGCCCATATGTTCACAAACAACATTTCAATATGAAGTACTTTAGGCCTACTAACCACTATTTGAAGACTATTTGAGACTTGCGCTCCGTGAACTCCTCCACGATGCTCTGTATGTCCAGTTTCTTTGCTCTCTCATTCTCTATGGACAGCATGGCAAGTCCCCTCAGTCTCTCCTGTCCCACTGTGCTCCTCAAGTGGTTTTTAATGAGTTTTAACTTGGAGACTGAGCACTCAGAGGTTGCAACGGTGACGGGAAGAGTCAAAAATAAAAGGAGGGCGGTGCAAACCTCACCGAATGTAGAAGTTACTGCTGGGTGGTTGACAAGAAGCATTTTTGCCAGATCCGCAACAGAGTTTTGCTTAGTTATCTGGTCCCAAAAAGAGGTTCTAAAACAAAGCAGCAGGCCAGGGAAGCTGGGGCCAATGTCCCGACTGTAGTGCTCACTAAGCCGCCGGGCAGCTTGGTGTAGCTCCTCATCTCCTGCTTGCAGCAGTGTGTTGGGGTGAATTGCCTCAAACATTTTCACAGTTCTGTTTCACCTGGTGAATCTTTGGAACAGTTGGTGGATGATAATATCAAGACAGGCTTTTTGCAGAAGAGTAGATGCTTTCAGAATATCCGCGTCCTTAGCTTGCAGTAACTGTGAGGCAGCGTTTATACACTCAAGAATCTTGGTTTGCATGTTGACCAAAAATATGAAAGAAAATTTGCTTATGGTATTCTTGAGTGCAATTGCTTCACTGCGCTCCTCTTTTTTGTCCCTGGTCAGGGATATTTGCAAAAAGCTCATCATGTCAAGAGGACCAGCGAGTGGGACAGAGGCATTTTACTGTGACAGTTCTGCTCTCTGGCGTCATTAATTCACTGAGGAGCGCCCATCGTTTGATACTGTGAACAAAAAAGTTGTACAGGTTCTCTACAGTGTCGTAGAACTGCTTCACTCAGGGACATTTTTAACAGAGTCATTGAGAGCAAGGTTGAGGTTATGAGCAGCACAATGAACATAACCGACATGGAGGCTCCCTCTCTGTTATTCTTGCCTGTACGCCTGAATACGCACCACTCATATTCGCAGCCCCATCATAGCCCTGTTCGCGGCATTTAGACAGATCTATTCCATTTTTTCTCTATAGAACCCAGGATTCGGCTTTCAAGCTCAGACGCTGATGAGCCCACAGTCGCTTCAAAACCCCAAAACACTTCATTGATCTGTATATCTGTTGGAATATCCATGTCACTCTTAACAACAGTTACATAACGGTACACCTGGCTCAGCTGGTCTATCTTTGACACATCTTGCGTTGTGTCCATGATAATAGAATAATACGGGGCTTGGTTTATTTCATTAATTATGACATCTTTCACACGTTGAGACAGGATGTAAATAATCTCATCTTGAATCTGGTGACTTAGGTATTTCACTGACCCTTCTGGTCGGTTAATTAGCTCTTTCAAAACAGGGTCGTAGCGAGCTAATAACGCGATTATTGACAAAAAGTTGCCAGCATTTCCCTGACCTAGAACTTCCCTGTGGCCCCTGAATGCCAGGTTGCATGAAGCCAGAGTAAGAGTGACATTTACAATGCGCTCCAGGACCTGTCTCCAAAACAAGGCTGCATTACGCACATTCCTCTCCATTTCAGCGTCTATTGTGCTGTTGAGTTTCCACTGCTCATAGACTATGCATGCACCAGGATGTATTTGCGTGGATTCATGATTCTCAACTTTGGCAGAAAGATGTTTCCAGTCTCTTATTCTGTTTACCCATGCATTGTTGTAATATGCCGCATTTCACAGTTGGTAAAAAGCCAGCAAGGCTCACAGTAACAGCAGTCTAATTTGGGGGAATAGCACATCCAGCTGCAGGGTAGTTTCATCCCAACTTTAGTGGTAAAGGTGTAATAACCTTCCGAAAAACACAGATTGTCTTTATCAGTGGGAAATGGACCTTTGGGTCTGCATGGGCCCATCTTAAGGATATATGTTTTAATGTTGGCGTCCTGGATGTTTTCAGCAAAATTGGCCCTATCAGTCGGAAAACCTTCCAGATGAGAGTTTTCACCTGTAGCCGGAGCAGACCTGCTGCTGCTTTCATTTTCAGTGTCCAGTGCGGGTGAGGAGGTGGGCTGATGGTCAGGCACCAGGTCTGGCTCTACCCTGGAGCAGCCAGAAACTGCTGAGTCCCTGACATCACCACTATACCGCAGAGAGCGAAAAAATGAGATATAAGCTAGGCGGGTTGGGCTGGGCTACTACAGTTTACAGTCAGCAACAGTCTACAACTAACTCACACATTGTGAAAAGTGATTGTTAGAATGGCTACCTGTAATTAACCTGGCTGTGCTGGCCGTTTTGGTGGGCCTGAATCGCTGCCAACAAAAAAGTCGGCTTCATCTCCAGAACAACGAACAAAATATGTGTCGAGTTTTTGTAACTTGGCTTTTCCTTGCTCTCTTTTTTCCTTTTCTTTTCGCTTTGCTGCTCCACTTTTATGCTTGTATGAACGGCCACTCAAGTTAGCCTAGTCAGTAAAAATGCTCCACTTTGTTTACAATCCGTTGCCTAGTGAACGATGATGACGTTGGTGGACAGTTGGTGATGAGTTTTACCCAAAATACACTTAGGAGAAAATATCAGTGATCCACTTGAAAATTTGCGTGTCATAAAGTTAAATGTAAGAGTGAAAATAAAGCCAGTCATGCAGAAAAACGTTTTATTCAATATTTTACACCTACTACATCGCTAAAGTCAGTCGGTCTTGTTAAGCTTTTAGAAACCATCAGTCAGTCCTGACTGTGGCACCCTTTAAAGCCCCCATGTAAACTTCAACGTTTTAAAGTACATTTTTCCTTTGGGCATCTACTGTGCTCATCTGGATATAACCAGGAGAGGGCTCTCCTTCCCCAACGATCATCGTACATGACAGAGGTCTGGTTGCTTGAAATTTTATCCTTCCTCCCATGCGGGCGCCTGTAGGCCAAGACCGGGCGCGTGCTGTCCTCCCATCCCCCCCGCCCCTGAATTAGTGACCCAGTAGTAAAGCAGCTGCACCATAGCAGGAGGATTCTAGTCCTTGATGAAGCAGTTCTAGCTTCAATTCCTGAGCCATGTCTTCCCCTTCTCTTTCTGCCTTTCTTCCTGCGAAGCTACTATGGAACTTTTACAAATCAAACAAAGGTTTGACAAATCCCAAACTGTGTTAATACAATTCTGCTATTAATGTAGATCAATCTAGTGGAGTGGCAATATTTCATGTCATTTTGAATAGCTACTTGGTGGTGGTACTGAATCTATGCGGTGGTTTCCAAACTCTAGAACACCGTTGCGGGAGAAGAATGTCCTGAGTGTTGATTCTTGTCATAAAAACAGAAGGAGGAGGTGGTACTGGATGCTAACGCACTAGTGTTGGGGGCACCAGCAACGCAGTTTGACTCTAGGTGAGTGTGTTTTGCGTTTTTAAGATCAAGATGAATACAACGTTTTTACTGTAGGGGTGATTAATAGAAAACTACCACATTTAAAGCAATGTTTACTGTGCAGATGTAAACGGAATTGTACGTGTTGCTAAACATGTGCCTTAAACTATTTGGTGGGCTATCACTAAAAGCACTGGAACCGGGCTTGGGATTCAATTCTTTGCGTATAACTGCGTTCATTTAACACACCAGGTTATTTGCTGTGTTACTGTTTATTCTGGCTTCCATTGCAGGCACCAGTGATGAACCCACTGAAGTGAAAATATAATGTAAAACATTACAACTTATTGTCAAGCACATCCGGCAACATATTGTAGAGCCTCTGTAACCGCTGTAAGACAGAAACAAGTAAACCATCTTCTTTAAAAATTGTCTGATCAAGTGTGCTCATTAGCCAAAACAATTTACTGCTAAGTACGCATAGTATAATCACCACTGATGTCAACTGATTGGAGACTTTCTGCTTTGATGAACAGACTGTTTTGTGACGAACATGTGGGCTTATGTTTTTTATTTTAATAATTGTGTCCTGGCATGTAGTAATTTCTAAGTTTTACTACAACATTGTGTGATGTGTAACTGTTTAAGTGAGTCTGCAGTAAGTTTATCTTTGAGTCCAGGTGGTACAAACAGATGAGTGTTTTGTGGACAGAAATAATAATTGTTTTTGCTTGTGTTTAGATTCGCCAGCTGAGGTGAAACATTACATACAGGAAGTGGAGAAAATGGTGGGAATTTGGAATTACTTCTATTTCAGCTTCCCATACACTACATTGATGTATTTCCAAAGATGAGCAGGTTGACCTATTGCATTTCAGAAAAAAAAGAGCATGTTGTCTTAAACAACCTTTTATGTAAAGATCACATGGTTTGTTATAGGTAGCCAATGGAAAAAAACCAACTCTTATGCCAAGTCTTATTCTAAATCCTGTTTAAGAATCAGTTCAAGAATAAAACTCCTAACCGTTTTTGTGTGTTTTAGGGTTAATGCTGACTACTGTCTGATGAAAACAGGAGTTTGTGCCGCCGTTCTCATTCCTCCACCAAAGGCTGACACCCCATCTCCATCCTCAGCTACCCTTATGTGAGACTTCCTTCATTTTATCAATCAGCTTTGTTTTTTATTGAATTCTGTGCCTTCCACATCTCAGGAACCTGCGCAGGGACAAGGAAGAAGCTCACAGCAGCGGCGATTGGGCGCGGTACAGGCAGGCCAGGAACAGAAAGGAGATCGAAGCAGCCAAGAGAAGCTACAGTGAGAAGCTGAAGAACAACATTTCTACTGGTGATGCTTCGGCTGTATGGACTGGTCTGAGAAACCTAACTGCCTACAGGAGTCCCCCCACCCATACTGAACAGAATCCTCGCCTGGCGAACCGTCTGAATGGCTTCTACTGCAGACATGACAGGAAGCCGTTCACACCTCAAACCATCTCCTCCACATCCCATTCAGGAACAAATTCTTCCCACAAAGCTACCAACCCCCTACCTTCAGATCCTCTGCCTGCACTAAGGATCTCTGAGGAAGATGTAAACAGGCTCTTTCATCGCATGAAAACAAAGAAAGCTGGAGGACCTGATAACGTCTCCCCATCATGCCTGAAAGCCTGTGCACATCAACTCGCTCCGATCTTCACCCGGATCTTCAACAAGTCACTGGAGAAGTGTGAGGTCCCCTCCTGCTTCAAACGATCCACCATCATCCCAGTGCCCAAGAAACCCACCATGCTAGGATTAAATGACTACAGGCCTGTAGCCCTGATGTCTGTGGTCATGAAATCCTTTGAGCGGCTGGTGTTGAAGCTCCTGAAAGACTTCACAGGCCCTCTACTGGACGCCCTGCAGTTTGCGTACCGAGCAAACAGGTCGGCAGATGATGCTGTTAACTTAGGTCTACACTTCATCCTGCAACACCTCGACCACCCAGGGACCTACGCCAGGATCCTGTTTGTAGACTTCAGCTCGGCCTTCAACACCATCATACCAGACATCCTCCGCCAGAAGCTCACCCAGCTCAACGTCCCAGCCTCCACCTGTCAGTGGATCAACAGCTTCCTGACGGACCGACAGCAGCAGGTGAGATTGGGGAGCATCTTCTCCCGAACCAGATCAATAAGTACTGGTGACCCCCAGGGGTGTGTTCTATCCCCACTCCTCTTCTCCCTGTACACAAAACTGCACCTCAGCGGACTCGTCCGTGAAACTCCTGAAGTTTGCAGATGACACCACTGTCATTGGACTGATCCAGGACAGTGATGAGTCTGTATACAGACAGGAGGTGGATCGGCTGGTACACTGGTGTAGTCAGAACTGCCTTGAACTCAACCCACTCAAGACTGTGGAAATGGTGGTGGACTTTCAGAGAACACCACCCCCATACACCCCCCTCACCATCCTCAACAACACTGTATCGGCTGTGGATCACTTCGGGTTCTTAGGAACCACCATCTCTGAGGACTTGAGATGGTCCTCACACATAGACACTGTTCGGAAGAAGGCCCAGCAGAGACTGTACTTCCTGAGGCAACTCAAGAAGTACAACCTTCCACAGGAGCTGCTGGTCATCTTCTCCACTGCCATCATTCAGTCTGTCCTGTCTTCATCCATCTCAGTGTGGTTTGGTTCATCCACCAAACAGGACAGGTCCAGACTGCAATGAATAATCAGGACTGCAGAGAGAATCATCAGGGCTGACCTTCCCTCCATCCAGGACTTATACAGGTCAAGGGTCAGGAAAAGAGCTGCTAAAATCTCTGCAGACCCCACACACCCTGCACATAAACTGTTCAGAGTTTTACCTTCAGGTGGCGCTACAGAGCGCTGTTCACTAAAACCAGCCGCTACAGAGACAGTTTCTTCCCTCAGGCTGTTTCTCTAATGAACATTTAATATAGTTCCAAACAACTGCATACTGAAGTCACAAATCCACCTTTGCATATTGTATATATGTATCATGGACATAAAGATATTTGCAGAATATATCATAAAAAAACAAAAAAGGAAACCCAGAGAGCAAAGTATACCGGAGTCAAATTCCTTGTTTGTTGTATGTATGAACTTGGCAATAAAATTGATTCTCATTCAGATTCTTTGTGGCCTTTTACAGCTTTAATGAATGAAAGTGTTGCAGTGACTGTTAATTCTTTTCAAATTGGTAAAAGGGGTGTCCAGATTTCATCAACCAACTGTAACTACCTCCTGGAGGAAAAGCTTCTATATTAAAGATGTCTTGATAAGATAGTGTTACTGGGAAAAGAGAAGTGTTCCAATGGTTTTTATATTTTTGCAACAAGTATTTTTTTTTATTATGTCCCTGCAATTCATGTATGTCTTTGGAGCCAAGCCTCAACAAAAGTTTCATTATAGTGACATAATGACAATAAAGTATCTTGAATCTTGAATAGCAGCAAACAAGCTCTAACACAAGTTCCACGGCACTCCTCAATGCCTCAGTATAGAGAGAGGGTTTGAGACAGACCGCTACAGGAGATCCTTCCTGCCCACAGCCATCTGCATCTACAACGGCTCTTTCAAGAAATCTACATAATATGAGCTACAACAACATTTAATTTCCCTTTGGGATTAATAAAGTATTTTTGAATTGAACTGAATTAACGTACATTTCTAATCAGCCAATCACATGGCACCAACTCAATGCATTTAGGCATGTAGACATTTTCAAGACGATCTGCTGCAGTTCAAACCGAGCATCAGAATGGGGAAGAAAGGTGATTTAAGTGACTTTGAACGTGGCATGGTTGTTGGTGCCAGACGGGCTGGTCTGAGTATTTCAGAAACTGCTGATCTACTGGGATTTTCACGCACTACCATCTCTAGGGTTTACAGAGAATGGTCTGAAAAAGAGAAAATATCCAGTGAGCGGCAGTTCTGTGGGCGCAAATGCCTTGTTGATGCCAGAGGTAAGAGGAGAATGGCCAGACTGGTTCACGCTGATAGAAAGGCAAAAGTAATTCAAATAACCACTTGTTACAACCAAGGCATGTAGAAGAGCATCTCTGAACGCACAACACGTTGAACCTTGAGGCGGATGGGCTACAGCAGCAGAAGACCACACCGGGTGCCACTACTGTCAGCTAAGAACAGGAAACTGAGGCTACAATTCACACAGGCTCACCAACATTGGACAATAGAAGATTGGAAAAATGTTGCCTGGTCTGATGAGTCTCGATTTCTGGTGCAACATTTGGATGGTGGGGTCAGAATTTGGCGTCAACAACATGAAAGCATGGATCCATCCTTCCTTGTATCAACGGTTCAGGCTGGTGGTGGTGGCGTAATGGTGGTGTAATGGTGTGGATATTTTCTTGGCACACTTTGGGCCCCTTAGTACCATTTGAGCATCGTGTCAACGCCACAGCCTACCTGAGTATTGTTGCTGACCATGTCCATCCCTTTATGACCACAGTGGATCCATCTTCTGATGGTTACTTCCAGCAGGATAACGTGCTATGTCATAAAGCACGAATCATCTCAGACTGGTTTCTTGAACATGAGAATGAGTTCACTGGACTCAAATGGCCTCCACAGTCACCAGATCTCAATCCAATAGAGCACCTTTGGGATGTGGTGGAACAGGAGATTCGCATCATGGATGCAGCCGACAAATCTGCAACATCTGTGTGAATTGGTTTTGGAGAACACAACAAGTAACGGTACTGGGACTTTTAATCAGTTTCAACCAGAGGATAATTGTTTCAAATTAGTTTGAGGCTGGATTTCATTTCCATGGGTGACGGCTAACACCAGTGCTCCGGGCTCCCCCTGTGTATTACAACTTAATTCCTATAGTCATATTGTTGCAACATTAACAACATTATTGTATAAGACATACAGGGGTTGGACAATGAAACTGAAACACCTGGTTTTAGACCACAATAATTCATTAGTATGGTGTAGGGCCTCCTTTTGTGGCCAATACAGCGTCAATTCGTCTTGGGAATGACATATACAAGTCCTGCACAGTGGTCAGAGGGATTTTAAGCCATTCTTCTTACGGGATAGTGGCCAGGTCACTACGTGATACTGGTGGAGGAAAACGTTTCCTGACTCGCTCCTCCAAAACACCCCAAAGTGGCTCAATAATATTTAGATCTGGTGACTGTGCAGGCCATGGGAGATGTTCAACTTCACTTTCATGTTCATCAAACCAATCTTTCACCAGTCTTGCTGTGTATATTGGTGCATTGTCATCCTGATACACGACACCGCCTTCAGGATACAATGTTTGAACCATTGGATGCACATGGTCCTCAAGAATGGTTCGGTAGTCCTTGGCAGTGATGCGCCCATCTAGCACAAGTATTGGGCCAAGGGAATGCCATGATATGGCAGCCCAAACCATCACTGATCCACCCCCATGCTTCCCTCTGGGCATGCAACAGTCTGGGTGGTACGCTTCTTTGGGGCTTCTCCACACCGTAACTCTCCCGGATGTGGGGAAAACAGTAACAGGTGGACTCATCAGAGAACAATACATGTTTCACATTGTCCACAGCCCAAGATCTGCGCTCCTTGCACCATTGAAACCGACGTTTGCATTGGCATGAGTGACCAAAGGTTTGGCTATAGCAGCCCGGCCGTGTATATTGACCCTGTGGAGCTTTCCGACGGACAGTTCTGGTGGAAACAGGAGAGTTGAGGTGCACATTTAATTCTGCCGTGATTGGGTAGCCGTGGTTTTATGTTTTTTGGATACAATCCGGGTTAGCACCCGAACATCCCTTTCAGACAGCTTCCTCTTGCGTCCACAGTTGATCCTGTTGGATGTGGTTCGTCCTTCTTGGTGGTATGCTGACATTACCCTGGATACCGTGGCTCTTGATACATCACAAAGACTTGTTGTCTTGGTCACAGATGCGCCAGCAAGACGTGCACCAACAATTTGTCCTCTTTTGAACTCTGGTATGTCACCCATAATGTTGTGTGCATTTCAATATTTGAGCAAAACTGTGCTCTTACCCTGCTAATTGAACCTTCACACTCTGCTCTTACTGGTGCAATGTGCAATCAATGAAGACTGGCTACCAGGCTGGTCCAATTTAGCCATGAAACCTCCCACACTAAAATGACAGGTGTTTCAGTTTCATTGTCCAACCCCTGTACTTTTTACGTTGTCCATTCCTGTTAAGGTCAAATCCCCTTTCTACTCCCTACTCTACTAAAATAACAGGGACACTTTACCCCGTAGAAACATAGGGAAAGAGTGAAGAGTGAGTAAGGGGTAAGGGGTGAAGTAAGATTTAACTTAAGTACCCTTTAAAGTTTTCCTGAATAAACTGAAGTGTTATTTGCTGGTACCATCTGGCGTTCAACTTATAAAGATCAGGGTACACCATCATCAGCCTTCATTTTACTGCTTCCTCATGGCCTTTCCACAGATTATTTTTAATTACTGCTGAAGGTGTTGGGTTGTACCTGCTCTTTCTGGTTTGATAGAGTGCAGAGGTAGCACTTTCTGGCTCAAACAGAAAGATTTCAGAAAACTAAGGATAATGAATTTAGCCCCAAAATACTGAAACTTGTTGCTTTGTTCGTAAGAAGTATAAAAAGGGTTTAGAATGCTGATATCGGCTGTGACTGCAAAGAAACACATTGATAGTTTTGTTAAAAAGTTAACATCCATTCTTCATGGGCATAGATGTCATAAATGTTGAGCTTCTAGTGACTTATGATTTATTATTTCCAGAGAGAAATAATTAGAAGGGAAAATAATTATCTGAAATAAGTGTTATAGCAACTGCAACTAGAGGACAGTCATAGTCGAGCATACTTGACTCCATGGCGTCCTTGTCTACTCCAGGTAGACTCAAAACGCTGAACATGTCACACAATAAACTGCTCAGCAGGAGAAAAGTTTCCAAATCAAACTGTTTTATGTGTGACACACTGCTCTGAGCAGCCTGTCACAGGTACCTGCAGTGTCCCTGCTGCTCTCTGCGCCGCACTCACAGGTGTATTCCCTTCTTCATCCCTAGTCTGGTTTAATGGCCTTGTATGCCCCCTTCTCTTCTTCTTTTTCCAAAAGTAGAGAATATGTTTTTCAGTCACCATCTACCTTACAGATCATACTAACACCTGGTTTTCTTCTGCAGGTTACGGAGGAGGATCTGCTCAACTGGCCATCTGTCTCTCAGTGTTTTCATACTTCTTACTGATGGTTTTGTGATCTCCAAAGCATCATTCAACCAAACTGTCCTGCGTGTCATTCCTAGTATATACTTCACAATCCTAGCAGCTATTCCCTTATTAATGAGGCACTGAAGTACAGCAATATGCTAATACAGAATTAAACAACTGATTTTAAATGCAACACATTGTTTTTCATTGTTTCATTGTTTCATTATCATCAATTTTCCTCCTGCGGCCGCGTCCAGGGGGGTCAGCTACAGACCGTGGACTTTAAATTTCTGAATAATATGTGCAGCTGTGGTCACAGGAACATCAAGCTGCTTGGAGATGGTCTTAAGTGCAGAACATAGTCGGGTGTACTTGACTCTGTGGACATCCCCAGTGTTTAATGGCCTTAAATACTGCGTTATTTTCTTTTTGTTTTTCCAAAGCTACATGGCAAATTTGCTCTGCCTTCCTGTCTGATAACGCCATAGCAGAAGCTGTCACCAGAAATGTAGGAAATTGGTCCGCTCCACTATAAAGCCCCAAACATCGGCGGACTGTCCACACTGCTAGGTGGGGGCCTTTATAACATTTACCTTTGACAAGCTTGTCTATAATTTTCTTTCTGATCTCCTGAGACAACTCTCTCCAAGCCTTCATGTGATCCATGCTCACCAAACAGCACAGCGACTGCTTGTCACCCTTTAAATGGGCAGACTGACTGATTAAATGCGTGAAGACACATGTAATGCTAATTAGGGGACACACCTTAGTTTAACATTGTCAAATTATTTTTGTTTTCTTGGGGTACCATCATTTTTGTCCAGGTCTGTTTAATTAGTTTGTTTTTGATTCTGTTGAACCACAATTCAAAAGCCAATGTCTGATTTTAACTGGATGATTTTATTTAAAATTTTTTTATCTATTGTTTTTGTCAGTTTCAAGTTATTTCAGTAATCACTGTGGTTTTTTTTTTCCCTAACAGAGGGGTACCAACAATTTGGTGCGGACAAAAAATCCTTCCGTCTCTCTGTAGTGTATAAATCTGCATCGTTAATTCTCGTACTCGTACTTGTACTCGTACTCGTCGTCTTCCGCTTATCCGGAACCGGGTCGCGGGGGCAGCAGACTCAGCAGAGACACCCAGACGTCCCTCTCCCCAGACACCTCCTCCAGCTCCTCCGGGGGGAGCCCAAAGCGTTCCCAGGCCAGCCGAGAGACATAGTCCCTCCAGCGTGTCCTGGGCCGTCCCCTGGGCCTCCTCCCGGTGGGACGTGCCTGGAACACCTCCCGAGGAAGGCGTCCAGGAGGCATCCGGTATAGATGGCCGAGCCACCTCAACTGGCTCCTCTTGATGTGGAGGAGCAGCGGCTCTACTCCGAGCCCCTCCCGAATTCCCCTTGTTAATTCTCACATTCCTCTAAAGGTGAGCAGAAGAAACAGCGCCTCCTAGAGTCACAACATATGATGCTCGCAGAATCGAGAATCTGCTTATAGAGTCTTGAAAATATTATTTTTTGTTTCTCTGAGGAAGAAACTCTGTTATTATTTTAAATATAAAAAGAAAACTAAAACAAATACAAAATGTTCCTCATCTATTGAACCACATATACAGCTTGTATTTGAGTTCACATTTTGTATTCTAAAACAGAAATCCAATCACCAGACTGAACAGACCCAGTGGATATTATATTAATATATCATTTAGATTGCTGTATATATTTACATCTCTGTTTTCACATTTTTTCATATCACAACCACAAGCTTTATTGTGCGTTATTAGGATTTTATGCAACAGACCAGAAATGCATAAATCTGAGGAAGGACAATGTTACATGATTTACAGATTTACAGATTATCAAGACTTTGACTAGGCCATTCTAACACATGAATCTACTTTGATCTAAACCATCTTTTGTAGCTCTGGCTAAATGTTGGCTAAATGGGTGGCTGTGCTGCTGGAAGCTGAACCTCCACCTCTATCAGGTTTTTAACAGGTGTGAGCCTCGACCAATCGGCTGCTCTGAGTTAAAGACAACTGTTCCAGAATAATGACTCTGAAACATGTCTGAGTTTGTTTCTGTAAAATGAGACATAATCAATGTTGAAATAGAATAATGGGAATGAGTTGCGGGTATCAGAGCAAGTTTAAACCGACTCTGGCCATGCTACTGAGTAGGACATGTTTTAAAATGTTATATTACCTTATAAGTATTTGATTTCATTTTATATTTAAAGTTGTATACCTCTGCTTTCAGCATGCCTTACACTTGAATGATGATTATGTCTCTTAACTATTTGCTGTTTATGTTTTTGCTTTGTTTACATAAAAACTTTGTCAATAAAATGACTCCTCAATTTATACCTTGTCTGTAACATAGGATCTGAGTCCTGATTCAAATTTTCTCAAAGATATAACTAAACCTGATCATGTTATTGCATTTAATCAATAGTAACAGCTTTTAGTCCTTTTGCTCTTAACTGTGAGATTTTAAGATGCTAGGAGACTGAAAGGGAATCTCAGGCATGACTTGTTAACATTGACAAGAATTCATGATTAATAAATCAACCAGAGACATAATACATCTAAAATAAAACAAACCGATACATGAATGCTTTAACAAGACAAGCCAAGGTTAATGTTTTGTTGCATTTTATAAAATCGGTTTCTCTGTGGATCTTTTCTGGTATCTCAACATCTCAGTCTTTGTTTAGTGTCAAGGAACCTTGATGCCTTTCAGAAAAAGGTGGAAAAATGACGTCACATTCTGTGCTTCTTGTATGATGTAAAAAACTTTAATGGTTCTATCTAAAAAGTGTTAAACAGCTTAAACCTGATATTTATACAATGTAAGAAACGGGATTAACCTTCGGACTCAATTTTTACTGCTTCACAGCTCTCTTCTTCACGCTGTCATGGTTGCTAAGCGACGGACGTTACGCTCATGTAAGGGCGGGAACTTCCGGCCTTTGCGGTTTTCGCGGCCATGGAAGGACCGGAAATAACCCCGGCCCACGTAGACCAGTCTTTCAAAGAATGCAGACCTGAATTTGGACACAGTCTACGTCTGTGTTGATGACGTCCGTCTTCCGAGAAATATCGGCTGTACAAGCAGGGGTGAATTCTAGACAGCCTACAGTATAGTAAAATATTGATACGTTTTAATTAGTTCGAGTTTGGACTTTGCTGAGACAGAGAGAGAGAGAGTGCCTCCCTAGCCCCCTCTCTAGCTCCGCCCCTAAGAATTTAAAACTACTTCCACCCCTGCCTATAATAAATGCAAAACAGCTTGCTAACGGGGGTATATTAACAGCTAGTTACCTGTAGCCTTAACCGCCTCGAGTCACAAAACACCATGAAGATGTCTGCGCGCGGCTCAAACTTTTGTTGGACAGAAAAGTCCTGTGCGAAAAAACTAGGTACACAAGAATATACGAGATTTAAATGTAAAACCTGTAAATCACATATTTAAGGCCAACTTAGATTTTTTTTCCCGAAATTTAAGACATTTTAAGGCCTTAATTTAACACGAATTTCAGACTTTTTAAGGATGAGTGGACACCCTGGAAGGTGAGTCCAACATACCCCCTGAAATTTTTGGTGGGCTGAAATGTCTGCAGGAAGGCAATAGGCAGAGTCCATAATAACACAATATTCAACCAAAGGGTGACTTTCATACCAGCTTGGCTGGAAGCTGTATCTCCTGTACCCAATTAATGTGGTTGGAAATCTCCTTAAATTCAGCTGCACTGGTGGATCATCCTTGCACTTGCTGAAATCTGAAAAGAGACGAATGAAAACAATAGGCTATAACTGAAAACAACATTAATTAGCTTGGATTTTTATGTATGTATTCATTATAATAAATCAAATTTAAGGTAAATAGTCAACATGCTTCACATGTGCTTTACAGGGTATGAATTGTAATCCCATGGCACTCACACACACAGGTTTGTTCAACATGACAAACCTACTGGTGGTGTACATGGTGCACATGATGGATGATCCATTGGTTGTCTTTCTTTCTGCTTCTCACTGTCACCCTCACAGCGTACATGTTTCTCTTCACTCTCAGGATTGACAGTCTCTTATCTATCAACCTTAGCTTCCTCTCTCCTCTTCCTCTCTTTCACCTTGCTCCTCAGCTCCCTCATGATCTTCATCCTCCCTCTCTCTACGCTGTTCTTCATTAACAGCAGTAAAAACGACGTGATGTCCCCTTTTCTTTTCATGACCACTGATGTTCCCAGTGCTGTCAGAAAGTAATTGATCATTTCTAATAGGTGAAAATTGTGATCCAATCTCAATATAGCTAAGGCTAAAAGTGGAACAATTCATCTTTAATTTACTGTTAAAGTAATATTAGGAAGGAAAAAATGAAATCACTCGCTATCCTGTGAGGACAGTATTGATGAAGCAGGATTTCACTGCAGTAAACAACTTTGAGCCAAACATTGAGGTCACGAAACTAAATCGTATTGCTTACCTCCGTCTCTTTATGTCTTTCCCGTTTTTCGTCTTTAACAGTTTGCTCTGGTGGGCATTTTTACCCTGTCTTCCTCTTCTCATTCAGAACTCTTTCGGCTCAACAGTCCAATAAGTGAGCGTGCAGCGCTCCAAAGACTCCGTGTGCAACGCTGCGGCGTATTCGCTCCAGTTTCCATGTCAGCTCATATCACATTACGAAATGATCTCTTTAGCACAGAGGCCATATCAGGGGCCAGGGCCCCTGTAGAACCGCCCCTAGCCCCTGTTGTGAGGCAATGCATTAAATGACAACAAATTACTTATTATGAAACTTATCATTAAAACAAATTTAAACAGAAACTCATTTTATGCTAGCTTTGGGTTTCTTAAACCTGCCCATCTGCTCATGCATTAAACAAGGTTTCAGTGGAAAATATTTTATGAAAATAAATTTCGCCATACATTTTAGTCAGAAATGCAGTTAAAAGGAAGCAATTGAATCATTCTAGTTCCTCTCTAAATGTACCGATACTATTTAAAGACATATAACTATGAAACCCCAACATGTGTATAGTGGAAGCCAGAACTCTGAGTTTAGTTTTTTTCCTTTACACCCTGTTAACAAGAAGGTTTGAATCCTGGGCTCTTTCTGCGCGGATGGGGATGCTCTCCCCATGTTCTCCCCATGCATGCATCAGTTGTCTCCAGGTACTCTTGCTTCCTCCCACAGTCCAGAAACATGACTTTTAGGTTAACTGGTCTCTAAATTTTCCTTAGGCGGCGCGGCGCTGGTGGTATAGGAGTTAAGCACGCGACCATGTGCAGAGGCTAAAGTCCTCGATGCAGCTGTCCTGGGTCCGAGCCCCAGACCCGGTGACCTTTGCCATATGTCTCCCCCTCTCTTTGCCTACTGTCAGTAAAACTGAAAAAATAAAGGCCTCTAGTGCTGCAAAAATAAATAAATAAATAAATTGTCCTTAGGCATGAGTGTGTGCATGGTTGTTTGTCTGTGTGTCTCTTTGTTGGCCTGTGATGGACTCGCGACCTGTCCAGGGTCTACCCCACCTCTCACCCAATGACTGCTGGAGATAAGCACCAGCCCCCAGCAACCCTGCAAAGACATGTAGGTATAGACACTGGATGGATTACATGTTCAAACGTCAATAATAATTATGTAGATGTCCTTCTACCTTTTGTCAGATGAATAAGGCCAAAAAGATCAGGTGCAGTTTCAAGAGCAACAAAACAAAAGATTTGTATCAGTTTATATCAATATTAGCTTGAAATGTTATTGGGGAAAAGTTTGAATGCATAAAATGTTTAAAAATTTTAAAGATATCTCTCGTTGTTAATTATTTACAGTATAAGGAGACACCCTTGATAAACTGAGTCCAAGCAGTGATTACATGTGACTTTGTTACAGTTTCATTCAAAAACGCAATAAATAAACTCTTTGTGACTCTTACTGGAAGAAGAAAAACTAAATTTCCCACATGAGGTATCAAATGGCCTAGTCAAAGTAGCATCTGTTTAACAGGAGACTTCTTAATTTAGTAAGACAGAACCACCAAGAACAGCTTTTAGAACCAGAACATACTGGTCAGCTGGAATTAAAAAAGTTTAAATAAAAGACAAAGTTATTTGGACTCAGAAAGTGTTCACATGGACCAATTCATTGGCTTTCTAGAAAGAGATGTCTCGCAAACCGATGCTTTGGAAAGAAGATTTTATTTTATTATAAAATATTCCCGTAATTGCAGATAAAGTCTCTGAGTGGAGAGAAACATCCAAGCTTGTAACAGTTGCTTGTGAAAACGGGACATTTGTTTTTATTTTGTAGTTGCACATTAATAAAAATGACAACTCTCCTGTTTGCAGACCACAGGGGAAGTGCAAGAATCAGCCTCCTACCACTGTATGTCAGTTTGACCCTCCCTTTGGGACATTTCATCAAAGCGGAGAAGAAGAAGTGTAGCAACCCGAACAGCAGATAACAGGAAGGCTAAACGACGGAGTGAGGAGTTGTTCTGTTTCTGCATTCAACCTCTGCTTCATGGAACATGGTTTATTAGAAAATACTGACTTCCTTTAGGAAATGTCAGAGTTCAGGTAAGGGTCTCCATTTTGACCCTCATAGTGATGTTTGCAGTTATTTATGCTAAATGTTAATCAAGACCTGCAGACATTTTAAAATGGAACTGTTTTTATTTTAAATTGCTTTTCATTTGTAAAATCCAGTTTTACAGCAACTGCCCTCTCTCACACAGTGTGACATCCCCCCTGGTAACAATGATTATCAATGAGCGTTTGTGTCAGGATGGCTGGTATAAAACTGTTTTGAACACTGTTCATTTTAGTTATTAAAGAGAGAATCTGAACCAGCTAAAAATCTGGATCATCAGGAGCTTAACAAACAGAGGAGTGTCGAGGTCTGTGAGATTTGTTGCTTGCTACTTACTGTGCTTAGTCACCAGATGGCACCAGAGCTCCTTGTGGAGGTGTGCAGCAGGTGTTGCTTATCATCAATCACGTCCTGAGATTTAAAAGGAGCGAACAGTCAGCACTTCGTTGCCTGAGTGTTTGCCATTAGTGGTAACTAAACTGGCCGAGTAAGCCTTGCTTCCTGACTCGTACCTGAGCGTTTCCAAGAATTTTCCTTGTTGTTGTGTCCCGGTGTCGCTTCTCTGACAAGATCCAAGTATCTCTGATTCCAAGCTCCCTTGTTCTACCAAGCTCCAGCTGGCTGTCTCTAAGCTCCACGCCTCCAAGCAACCTGCAAGCAAACCTAGCCCACCCTCCACTGTGAGTAACAGAGTCCACCACCAAGTGCTAAACTCACCTCTGTCTGGCAAACATCAATCCTGGAAAAGGCAATTCAAACTTGTGTTCATCCAAGCATTTCATCTGAGGACTACAAGTCCTACCTCAACAAACAAACATCCACCGACCTCCCAGGCTCCGCATCGTTTCCCCCTCTGGCGGTTTCCTCCAGCTCCTTTCTGTAAGCAAGCTATTCTCCACAAATTTCAAGATTCGCCTCAAGATCATTCATCCACTTACCTGTCCTCCCTCTCCATACAGCTACCGTGTTTCCAGTTCCGGGTCCATTACCAGAGGTCTCTGTTTAAAGAAAATAAACTGTTAAAGCTTTTTCTGTCTCGTGAGTATGTTCTGCATGTGGGTCAAATCCGTTAAATCTACCATGACAGAACACTCAGGCCAACAAAACCCAGCAGAGTCACTCAGAAGAACTCTGTCAGATCATAGCCATCAGATTCACTCCTATGATAATACTCTCCGTTCCCTCCTACAGAATCAAAGGCAAACAAACCAGCAGCTTGACCTGATGGTGGCTCTATTGCAGCACACATTGGACAACCAGACATCCCCGATGACAGGTGTCAAGATCGCATTTATTGTTGGGTTACTCACAGGCAAGGCCCCTTGATGGGCCAAGGCTTGATTTTCTAATTATAACCAGTTCAGCTGTAGCTACGAGCAATTCATTCAGGAATTTAGAAAAACCTTTTCTATTGAGACAGACCAGACAAATATAGCTGGCCAGTAATCAACCAGTACCGGAACATTCCGTTGAATTTCGCACCCTTGTAGGAGCCTCTGGGTGGATTAAAATCACGATTCTTTCAGTCGTTAGATGAATCAATGAAGGATAAGTTAGCTGTTTTGGATGAGCCTAAGACTTTAAATGATTTAATTACTCAGGCAGCTAGAATAGATGGACGTATTCGGGAAAGAAAAAGGGCCGAACCGAGAGGACTGGATTCATCCACTCCTAGTCGGTCCCTTCAGAACACTCCCACGTCAGAACCCGAACCCGTGCAGGTAGGGCGGACCTTGCTTACCTCTGAAGGAAGATAGAAACGAAGAGAATCAAATCTGTGCTTATATTGTGGTTCACCTAATCATTACATCACTGCTTGTGATGTGCGACCAGAAGAGAGGGTCTGCCGGCTTTAAAGGGGAGGCCGGTGGACCAACAAACAACTCCACAATCCCCTAGATTTGTTCTTCCTGCAACCTTACTGTTTCAACGGGACTCACTTGAAGTGTCGCCATTGATCGACAAAGGATGGATCATTACAACCTTGTATTGATTACAGTGGATTAAATCAAATCACAGTAAAAACAAATAAACTCTTTCCCTCGTCTCATCAGCTTTTGAACTGGTCCGTGACTCAACTGTGTTTTCAAAACTTGACCTCCGAAATGCATACCACCTTGTCAGAATCCGCCAAGGAGACGAGTGGAAAACAGCCTTTAAAACCCCACTTGGTAATTTTGTATACTTAGTGATGCCCTTTGGTTTAACCAATGCCCCAGCAGATTTTCAGGCTCTATTAAACAATATCCTTAGAGATTTCCTGAATAGCTTCGTCTTTATTTACCTCGATGACATCCTTATTTACTCCAGAAACCTCTGTGAACACAGTCATCACGTTAGACTGGTTCTCCAACGCCTCCTGGAGAACAGATTGTTTGTAAAAGCAGAGAAGTGTAAATTTCGTCACCCATCCGTCACTTTCCTTGGGTTCATCCTCGAGGGTGGGCAGGTTCGCTCAGATCCGGATAAAATGAAAGCCGTAATGGAGTGGCCCGTTCCGGAGTCCCACAAACAACTGCAACGGTTCCTAGGATTCGCCAACTTCTACAGGAGATTTATCAGAAATTACAGTCACACAGCTGCCCCCCTCACTGCTCTCACCTCAACCAAGACAACTTTTAAGTGGACTCCTGAAGCAAACTCTGCATTCATCTCTCTGAAGGAGAAGTTCTCTTAAGCACCCATTCTAGTTCACCCTGATCTGTCAAAACAGTTCACCCTGGAGGTTGATGCTTCAGATTCTGCTGTGGGGGCTGTTCTGTCCAAGAGATTGGATCCAGATAAAAAGCTTCACCCATGTGCCTTTTTCTCCTGCAGGCTATCTCAGGCTGAACGGAATTATTATTTTGGGGACCGTGAGCTAGTCGCCATTAAGTTGGCCATGGAGGAGTGGCGCCATTGGCTGGAGGGCGCAGCACACCCCATTCTGGTATGGACTGATCATAAAAACCTGGCTTATCTTCAGACAGCCAAAAGTGTAAAACTCTCGGCGAGTCCCGTGGTCTCTGTTTTTCTTCCGTTTCAACCTAACCATTTTTTACAGACCACGTTCAAAGAATACAAAAACAGACGCTCTCTCAAGACAGTTTTCATCAGATGATGTCGAATAGGAACCAGCATCTATCCTTTCCTCCCATTTGCACAGTTGGAGCCATCCAATTTGGGACATCGAAGATCTTGTAACACAAGCCCTAAGAACAGAACCAGATTCAGGTTCAGGACCACCAAACTGAACCTATGTATGCTCCTAAGTTCGACCCCAAGTAATTCATTGGTTTCACACAACTAAGTTCTCTGCTCACCCTGGGACTAGTCTAACTGCAGCCATGATCTCCTGCAGATTTTGGTGGCCCTCCATGCACAAAGACATTAAAAAGTACGTACTAGCATGTTCAGTTTGTGCAAGAAACAAGCCCACAAACCAACCTCCCGCGGGCATACTTCAACCAGTCGACGTACCTAAACGTCCGTGGTCCCACATCTCTCTGGATCTCGTCACGGGTCTCCCTAGATCACAAGGTATGACCACCACTTTAACCATCATTGACCATTTTTCCAAATCTTGCAATCTCATTCCCCTCAGAAAGCTTCCCTCAGCCTTCCAAACTGCCCAACTGCTGGTAAGACATGTGTTCCGTCTTCATGGCATCCCACAAGACATCCTGTCTGATCGAGGTCCTCAGTTTACTTCTCAAGTTTGGAAACAGTTCTGCTCTGCCCTGGACGCTAAGGTCTCCTTGACTTCCGGTTACCATCCACAATCCCACGAAAGAATGAAATAAGAACTCGAGACTGCACTCCGTTGCCTTACCCCCACCAGCCCCACTGATTGGATAAGTACCTGCCCTGGATCATATATGCCCACAATTCCCACGTTTCTGTTGTAACTGGTCTGTCACCTTTTGAGGTCTACCTAGGTTATCAACTGCCTTTGTTCCTCTCTGATAAGGACATAGCCGTTACCTCAGTTCAACACCACATCCGTCGCTGTAAATGTATCTGGTACTCCACCATACAGGCTCTCCATCGCACAACAGCTCAGAATAACCGCTTTGCCGACAGGGACACAGACCGGCTCCTCAGTATCATCCTGGTCAGAAGGTTTGGCTTTTCTCACGAGACGTCCCTTTAAAATCCATGTCTAGGATTCTCTCCCCCGTTTCATTGGTCCCTCCGTCATAGATTCTGTGATCAGTCCTACCACGGTCCGCCTTGGTCTCCCTCCCAGTCTCCACATCCATCCCACTTTTCATGTTTCACTGCTGAAACCTGTGTTCACCAGTGAATTCTGCCCTCCAGCCAAGCCCCCTCCACCCAGGGGCACCCAGTAGGGGCTGGCAGTACCTTGTTGATTGGGAGGGTTACGGTCCTGAGGACCGATCTTGGGTGCCCCGATCCTTTATTTGTGATCCTTCTTTGATCTCTGATTATCTTGCTTCTTTGCCTTTACCTCTTCTGGAATGTCAGGCAGCAGCTGTTGAGGTGGTGAAGATGTCGGGGTCTGTCCGACTTTTTGCTTGCCACTTACTGTGCTTAGTCACCAGATGGCGCCAGAGCTCTTTGTGGAGGTGTGCGGCAGGTGTCGCTTATCATCAATCAGGTCCTGAGGTGTAAAAGGAGCGAGCAGTCAGCACTTCGTTGGCTGAGTGTTTGCCATTAGTGGTAACTAAGCCGGCCAAGTAAGCTTTGCTTCCTGACTCTTAGCGTTTCCAAGAATTTACACAATTTAAGCAAGCTATTCTCTCCAAATTTCAAGATTCACCTCAAGATTTATTTATATTTATGTTTATATTTATGTTTATGTTTATTAAAGTAGACTTTGAAGTAAACTGAAAATAACCTTTCAGTTTACTGAATAATATATACTTGAAGTTCACTGTGAAGTATTCAAAAATATATATTTTTAAAAGAATAATAATAATCATCATCTGTACTTTTTACTCCTGTGTTGTAATTATAGATTATTGATTAATTGAATATTTATCAAGAATTATAATTAAAATCATAATCCGATAAAATGAACTCCTTAACCAAAATCCTCGTTTATGAATTGAAACCAGAGCTGTCCTCTGGTGTTGTAATTATGGCTCAAGGCCTCTGATAATTACAATTATTAAATGTCACTGTTTAATCAACCGTTTCTGCCGAAACGTGGGGAACTTTGCCTTATTTTGACTGACGAATCACTCTTGCACAAAATAAACACAAAACGCCTTCTCTTTATCTACGTGAAAATTTATTTAATCAACTCCCCGATTCAATAATCTTCACCTACTCAAACATGCAAAGTTCTACACAAAAGGGTAAAATATCTAACAAACAAAATAAAGCAAAACAGCAGTGTGTGTGTGTATTGAATCAACCAGCAGTTATGGCAAAATGGTAATATGACAAAGGGGTGTGGTGTGTTGAACGGGGTTTGAAAAAAGCCCCAGAAGCGTAGCCCAGCGGGACACGGGCTGTCAAAAAAACCCCCAAGCAAAGTTGTAAACTCAGCTTAGACAAAGAGTCATAAACCTTTTGGCGGCAAGTTAGCAAGCAGTAAGTTGGAACAAAGAAAATGGTGAATTTCACCATGAGGTTACTGTCGTAGTCCAGTACCGGCGCTCCGGTGTTCGCCTGGTAAGACAACTTGTGAGACACGGTGCCTCAGGACTCAATACAATGTTGCATGCAAAATACAATTTCATAACATCAGACTATAAATTGCGATTCTGATCGCACTAAAAATCCTATCTCTCTTACCCTGCCCAGACTTCTTCTAATAAAGAAATCAAAGAAAATAATAAAGGATGGGTATTACTTTTTGGAGCAATTCTTCAGGGCTGCCCCGGGGA
>JAHHUM010000007.1:603076-895576 GCA_036173005.1 Crenichthys baileyi
ATATTCAGATCACTAACATTTCCTTTACATATTGTACTTCAGCCTTTAAAGCCTCATGGGACATTGGATATTATTCATGTAGTTGGGTAATTACCCCTTTCAAAGTTTTTAAAGAAACACACAACAACCAACTCTGCTTTTTAGGTCAGTCTCACATTTATTGTACAAGTCAAACCAGCAAGATTACAAGTCTTTCTCACCGTGTCACAGATGTTACATAGTCCAATCTTACCGTAACATCTATGGCCGTTTCAGTCTTTCAGACAGGAGTAACCGGCTTGGGTTCACTTTGAGCTCCCTTCTTTGTATTGGGACCTTTAAGATGATTATAAAGAACAGATGTAAGTCACAGATTAAAGGTGTAAAATGTAAACGGGTTGTAATGGGGCAGTTTATCTTTATAGCAGCTTCCTTTAGTTATCTTGTACTATATTTAGGTGTTTTTTATTATTATTTTTAGTTCTATTTCTGTAATTTTGCAATTGACTGTAATATAGATCTTATGTTAATGCAGAAAATTGCACTTTTGAGTACCCTTCAGTTATTAAAAACCTCCTGCCCAAAAAAGTCTTTAGTTGTTGCACTCTGTGGATTGAAAGAAGGAAAAAAATCTAGGTTTTGACAAAATGATAATAACATTATTATTAATAATAATACTGTATTAATTTTAGCCAAGACAGCACTACAATACAACTGAAATGAAGAGAAAAATGATGAAACTTTGCCGATGAATTCACTAAAGTGAGCGGGATTATTTATCTTCTCATTTAGAAAACTACTCTGAGAAATTTAATTATTAAGTGTGGGTAAATGTTTGGAACCAAGACGTTCTGGTGTTTGGGCTCATGGTCTTGGTAAAACCAATTTCAGGGCGTTACCTCTTCCCTGATCCCTGTTTTTCAATAAATACATCAGACACAAAATAAACATCCCCATATCATAATGCCTGCGCCACCGTGCTTCACAGTAGTGTGACTTGAATCTAACCTTTGGTCAGCCTGAAAAACTGTCTGCAGCTTCTAGACCCCAAAAGAACAATCTTGCTTTAATCAGTGTTTTTTGGCTGATTTTATAAAACATATCAGCAGATGTCGATGGGACTTTATAGGGCTTTTTGATGACAGTCTGACTTCATAGGGACATCTACTTGTTGGAAGTTACCTGTGGATCTTCCTAAATGATTTTGCAGCTGATCATTGGCTGACTCTTGGCTATTCTTCGATCCATTTGAATGGTAGCCCAGTTTTCCATTTTATTCCACATCTTCCTGAATTTGGTTTACATCTTAAAACATTAGAGACCAGTTTAGCTGAGCAGCCTCATTTTCTGCTCTTACTTCTGTTTCTTTCCTTAATCAACTATTTAATCAAAGTCCACTGCTCTTCTGAACGATGTCTGGAACTCCCCATTTTACTCAGGCTTTCAGAGAGGAATGCTCTATAACCAGGATGTAAAACATCTGCTGCCTTCATCCTTATAAATAAGAACCAGCGTTTGTTGACAGGATGGCCGACCTCCCTGACTGAGCAACACACCAGCCGCCAACTCTTAGTTATTCAGTTCCACATGCATACCATGGGTCTGCCGGTTTTCTGTTACTCTAATACTTCTGTTGTCATGAAGGAATATTATTTCTATCAAAAACCCTAGGTGATCTAGTTGGTGATGTTGGGTGGTCTGAACACAGCGGTGTTAAGGTAGCTTAAAGAATTTTTGTATTTTGTTGTCAACAATATAAAGAGTACATTTTTATTTGTTAATATCACTTAATTCTGTGTTATCTTGTGGCTTTCTGTGTATGTTACATATAAAGAACAGTTTGAATAATCTTTATTTGTTGGTGTAAAAAACATTTTATGTCTGATAGCTGATCCCTGATTGGTTAGCTCGTTCCATCACAATGAAGCATCACATGTGGCAGCCTGATGTTCTCACAGTTCAACACCACAAATAACTGGTCTGACTCTTCATCTAACAGGCTTGTTATCTCCGTTGGGCTGATTGTCTTTCAGAACCTTCCCTGATCTGATGAGGTCTACTGAGCCTGCAGTTCCTTAGCCGCTGCTTCATCCAGAATAAAGGGAGTTTTTATGGTTTTCCCTTTCAGCAGCCGCTCCAGACCCTGAAAAGATAACATGATTGGATGAGCAGTTAGAAAATATTTATTCCTAATAATTATTCAGGTGTAATGGAATGCTGTTCCTCACCTCTCCGAAGTACGACACCAGAGGAGAAATCTCACATTGTACAGGAACAAGGTTCTCTGTTGATGAGCTGTGGTGGAAAAATATTTACACATTTTTACTAAAAATCTGTTGGACAAGAAATAATTACAGATTTCAAACATTGGTGGTTATTAAACCCAATGATCTGACAACAGTTCATCATCACTCTGACAGCTTCAAATGTAAACTTTATGTGAACGTAAGGTCCATGGGCGGTTCTAGACAGGGGCCAACAGGGCCCAGTGGCCCTGTAGAACTGGTCCTGGCCCCTGTACTAAAAACATAATACTAAATCAGTTTCTTATGATGATACGTGCTGGGACAGAAAATGTAACTGATTGCTTCCTTGGTCTAATTTTATTTTTTATAGTTAGAGTTGTGCTTTAACAATCAATTACAAATTAGGGTGTTGCAATTTTAGCTTCCGCCATATTGAGATAGGATCACAGTTTTCATCTGCTAGATCAGGGGTCTGCAACCTGCAGTGAAGTGACTCTGTGGCTCACTTAATATATGAAACGAATAATATAGTGCCTTGTTTTTTTTTTTTTCATTCTTTTGTTCAGTGGCCCCATGAAAAAACACTGGCCCCACCCACTAGAACCACCACTGGTGAGGTCAGCATCCTCTGACCTGGGTGGAATCTGGATGCTGTTTCCATGTTCGTCCAGCAGGGTGGCTCCAGCGGCTGTCACCCAGCGACAGTGTTGAGCCAACAGAGAGTTTCTGGCTGTGGTTGGAGTGTCTGCAGCCGCTCCATCAGAGCTCTTCAGTGGAGAAAACTCTTCCTCCCTCAGGACCTCAAACGCAGCAAAGTTCCTGCAGAAAGACCATCAGAGTTCAGCTGGAGAAACAGTGAGGTAATCCAGATTATCATCATGTATCATCCGTGTAAACACAGAGAAGAAGGTTGGTCAGGATAATCAATACCTGGAGAACGGGAACACGTCAAAAACAAACTTCTCCATCTTTATCCCATTGGGTTTGGTTGGTTTCACCTGGTTCCCACAAGAGTCCACAAACGGGACTTTCTTCAGAGCAACATGTTGCTTCAGCTGTTCCTTAAATTTCCTGAAAGGATAAATGAATTCCCAGGATCAAGAGGTCATCAGATGATCTGATCAGAATCTAGTCATGAACATCCATCCATCCATCCATCCAAAATTCTGCATCTGACTGAAACTTTTCTCTTAACCAGTTTCTTACTCGGCCACATCGTGCAGGAAGCTCCTAGTGAAGAAGTGGTTGCAGATGTTTCCGGCGCTGTGGACCAGCTCTCCTGCAGGTCCTCGGAGTTGGGCTATCTCCGGTCTGATCTCGCTGTACTCGACCACCTGAGGGACCCCTCCCACCCTGCAAACCACCCCCACCGGCTCAGCTGGATGGGACTTCTCCACCACCTGATGGTGCAACATGAAGCAGTTAGGACTCTGTGGTTAAAATCAGTGATGCTCATTTTGAGTTGAGGTCTGGACAGGAGGTTAGAGTCTCACATTAGACATTTATCTAATGAAATATTATTATATCATTATAATGAGCAGGAAGCTGAAGGCAGGTTTCTGTTCTGAACATCAGAGTATCTGAGCTCTGAGGAAACATCTCTGAAAAATCCTCTGGCTCAGATTTTTAACATTTATCTGGTCGACTCTGAACTTTTAAAACCTTCTCAGGTGAATTCAACGGAGTTGGGTCAGAAATGAAAACTTTGACTATCTAACAGACTAATTAATAAAAAAAAGTTGCCCTTAAGGTTAAGGAGTGTTTTTGTTTTCCCATTTAGAAGTCTGAGTTTATAAAAAAAAAAAATCTAATTAATTAGAGGTTTGTAATTAATGATCACGCTTGATTACGTTTTTTTATGGTTTTCCAACTAGGAGAAAAGTAACTTAATCTAAATCTTTCTAGACGACTGGTTTGGATTTTCTGAATATGAATTGGACCCGTTTGTCTTGGAAGATTTATTTTTGATGAACTGGGCCGGAAACTATAAAACAACTAAATAATGAACACCTTGGCTCCACAGTCGGCTCCTTTTGTCACACAGAAACCAACAAAAACTGGATCGGCCATCTTCACCATGATGTTGTCCACACAGTAAACATGGACATACTCCACTCCTCTCCGCTTCATGTCCTCCAGCACGTCGTTGTCCACCAGCGCCTGGTACAGACCTCCATTACCATCTGAAACAGTGGATACCAGGGTCATGAAGTTTAATCATTTCTTCATATATGTTTCTGGATCCAAACCTACCTGGAGCCATGGCAATCTTCCCTTTTCTCTCCAGGATGACATTCCCATCGAAGGTGACAGCTGGAATCATCCTCTGCTCAAACAGGATGATGTTTGAGGGCTCCAGGCCAAAGTGAGAGTTCTCCTGAAAGAAGGTCTGGGTGGGCTTCAGAGTGAACTCGCTGGTCATGATGTACCTGGACAGGTGGTCACAGAGAGGATGAGGACACACCCTGTTAGACTCAAGGAGACATCCCACCTCTTCAAAGCTGCTGATCACAGGTTTCTGTTAAATCACTGATCAGCTGGGGATCCAAAGCTTTGATTACTTCACATCTCCAGAAGGTTTTATCCCTTTCAAACCAGAGTTCTGGAAGACCAGATGGGACCCGATTAACTGAAATCCCAGAGAAAATCTTTGGAAAACTGAAGTCTGTCCTGGAAGAAAGATTTTGGGTTCTGAACTTAAGGTCTTCAGAAAACGTTCCTCCTTTTGGAGCAACAGTTGCTCCAACATCTTTAATTCTCTTAATATTCCTGTAAAGCCTGCGGGGGCAGTGTGGGGGACTCCGGCCTCGAGTGCTTGCCGCTGGCCGGGGACCTCTTGCCGGGTGAGTTTGTCCCGTCTTGTTGTCGGGGGCTCCATTGTGAGCTCGGTGCTCGACGGTGTCTGCCCTGTTGTGCATGTGGGTGGGGGCTGGGACAGTATTGCGTGGGGCCCTTGCCTTGCTGTCGGGGGGTGCTTGGAACGGGGCTGTGTTAGTGGGGCTTTGTCGGCCTTTCGGGGATGAAGCTCTCCTGTGGGAGTGTGCCCATGTGCTGTGGGGTGGGGGTGGGGGGGTGATTCATGGCGTTTGGGTTTGGGGGCATGTGTTCGATACCTGTGTCCTGGTTGGGGGTGGCCCAGAGGGGAGATTCATGTCTTGTTCATTGGGGATGGAGGGCTCATGGGGTTGGAATCGGAACTCATTGGGGGTCGGGACTATTTTATTCTGTGGCGGCTCTGGTTAGCGGGCTTGTTTGTACCATGTAGGCCCCTCTTTTGTACATGGCCCCATCCCCGGATAAGGATGGGGGTGGTTGGGGACTGGGGTCGGGTCGGGGGCCGGGCCAGGGTCGCTCAGGTTCAGGCACGAGCCCGGGCTAGCCCAGACCAGGTTCAGGTGCTGGGGCGGTCTGCCTGTCTACACCCCCCGGAGGGAAGGGGACCACTTCCTGGGTCCGGGGGCTGGTTGTCCCTATGGGGTATCGGCACCTGGACCTGGGAGTGTAGAGTATGTATGGGGAGTGTGAGTGAGTGTACGACGTCCATTGTTGTTTGTCTTTACGTTGGATGCGTGGGTGTGAGTGTTTTTATGTGTACGCATGAGGGTGGGAATGTGTGACTGTGTGTGCCTGTTTTTTTGTGTCAGGTTGGGTCTTGGGCTGCTCCCTCTCTTGGATCAGTTTATGCCCCCATCGAATGTGGTGCCCATTCCCTCCCCGCCACACTACCTGCCGGTGGTTGGTATCTCTGCTCGCCGGTGTACCCGTGGTTCTTGGTGTCCGGGGCTGGGTGCTTTGGTGTGTGCTGGCTCACTCCCGGTGGCTGCTTGCCGGGGCCTGGACTCCTGGGCTCTGTCGGGCCTCTGCTTGGGGAGTGATATGTCCCGGGGTCTCGGGTCTCTGGGTCCATGGCTGGATCTGTTCAGGTGTAGACGGCTGCCGGCGGGGCCTGTGGGCTCGTCGCTGCAGCTCCCTGGGGCTTCTGCACTGTGGCTGCTGGGTGGTTCCACTGGGACTCTCCCCTGCTCTTCTCTGGGGTTGGGGTAGTTCTGGCGGTGGTTCTCCTGGGGTTCCTGTGCTCTGGGGGGCCTTTGGATGTCTGTAGCTTGGATCTCCTCCGTATCTGTCCCGGGTCCAGGGGGGCGGGTCTGTGGCTCCTCACACTCACTATTGCATATTTTTATGGAAAAACCTTGTATACACAAGCACGCTCACACTGTTTGGATTCAGGTGTTAACTGACACACAGATGTTCTATATTGAGCTGCATTTACCACTAAATACATCTGGCATTCATAAGTACCGTGCACCTTACGGATGTAACGAAGGTTGTGTTATGAGATGAAGATGATATTTTACTAAAAAGGACTCAAATTCAACTCATTTAACTCTTAAATAATAGAAGAAAATAAAATGCTATAATGCTAAAATAACAAAGAACAAACAAATTTCTAAAATGAAGAATTTTGCATTTTTTAAAATATATCAACAGATATTATTTTCTTGTGGTTGGGCAACAGATTTATTTTTATTTCTAAGTGAAGGGTAGAAGTTATCAAAGCTAATTAAAAACTGTTTTCTCCTCTCTGTTCTGGATGATGAAAGCAGCTCAGTCTGTTATGATCTCACCAGGGAACGGTGCATTTAAAGCCGCATCTGCTCTCTGCAAGCTCCTGGATTTTTAGGATTCGCTCTGCTTGGATCTGATACAAAGTCTTTCCGCTCGGCAGCCCAACGTTATACATCCCTTTGGGATACTGAACTCCAAGTCGTGTTCCCTGACCTCCAGCCAGGAGCAGAACTGCAACACGATTCCTGGAGATCTGCAGGAATCCTGTTTGGAAAGGGAGGAAAAATGGAGACCAGAGAGGTGGAGTCAGTGGAGTTCGTAGATCAGTTTTATTTATTAATTTATCTTTATAATATAGACCTTGCAGCTGAAACTGTATTTCTTTCTATCTCTATAATCATTTGGTCATATGTTTAATATTTCCATGTACTATTGTAAAGTCAATTGTGTATATATGTACATTTAAAAAGATATTCTTTATTTCCACTGTCATATATACAAATAAAAAATCCTTTATCTGTACAAACGTGGTAATAAAGCTGATTCTGATGTTCTTGTTGGTGGTTCTATAAGCAGTTTAGTATCTCTGAGAAAAATGATCCAGAACTAAGTCCTTCTGTTTGGTTTCCAGAATATTTTTCATTAACTAACAAAAAAACTCTCAGCATCTCAGTAACACATTGTGAGCTGAACAGGATGGGAATTGAACCACATCCACCCGAATATTCTTGTTTTCATGTCAACAGAACTTTTCAAGGCTACACATAATCCAGCATCTGGGACAACACTGTTTCAGTTAGTAATTAAAGACCACAGATGAGATTCCTCAAGGCTTTACTCCCGGCCCTCATTTATCCAACACCTAAATGGCTCCCCCTAGCTTGGATTATGCAGTACTACATTTCCAACTATGTGCTTACGTCACACTATTCCTAAACTTCTTACGTTTTAATTAGGAAACAAATCCAGACTAAAAATGACGGATCTCCTCAGAGAAATGATCCCGTTTTCTGAAGCTTTTATGTCGTGGATCCAGATATCAGATTCCAGTTAACAGATCTAGATCTAAACTAAAGAATTGAGAGGTTAAATGAAACAGCACAAACCTGGAGATTCCTACAAACACGGGGAGCATGCGCACACATTCCTCAGAAAAATAAATAAAAGAAGCAGGGCTGATTTATTATATCGCGATAAAACATGGAGCTATGGATCCCAGAGGAAGTAACCTCGGTGATTCTGCAGGAAGTCTGTACCGAGTTCTGGTTCTGATCCGTACCTTCATGTTCCCATTCTGCCAAACTCTCCGGGCCGCTCCTCGTCACGCTGCCCATGCTCTCCGGGGGAACCGGCTCCAGGTTCAGGTCCCGGTCCAGGCTGCAGGACGTGGCGGCTTTAGCAGCCTCTGCGGCCGCCTGGCAGTGCTCCTTCAGCCGCTGCAGGTCCAGCTGACCCAGCTCCTGCAGGAAAACCTCCTTCTCCTCCTCACTGAGTTCCGGCCAGAACCGCAGGACGTGGGCCTGACCCGAACCGTCCAAAGCGGTCCTGATCTGCTGCAGAGAAGGCATCTTACTTAGCGCTTTCGCTCCTGCAGCTCAGAGACTGAGAGGAAATGACGCCTGAAGGCTGAACAACTCGTGACTGAAGTCAGACATGATTCCAGGAAAACAGGAACCAGAAACCTTCAGAGGAGAAGATGTGATGATTCAGCAGCTCATCAGCTGAGCTGACAACCAACAAAACTGCAGCAGAGACGATTTTAACCACATAAACAGATTCAACTGGTCTGTTTAATTCTAACGTTGCTTTCAGGTCATCTGCGTTCTTGGTTCTGGTTTCACTCAGTTTCCTGGACAGAACTCCATCTGGTCAGCCACGTTTGCTGGCCAACCAAGCACAGTACCACCATGGTCATTGAACCAGGTTTTGGTACCTATAGCGGTGTGGATCGGTACAAAGTCCTGCTGGAAAATGAAATCAGCATCTGCATAAAGCTTGTCAGCAGCAGGAAGCATGAAGTCCTCTAAAATGTTCTGGTAGATAGATGGCTGAGGTAACTGTATACTTCAAAAACCCAGTGGACCAGAATCAGCAGATGACATGGCACCCCAGATCATCACCGACTGTGGAGACTTCGCACTGGACTTCAAGCAATGTAGATTCTGGTTCTCTCTCTCAGACTCTGATTTCCAAAGGAAATCCAAACTTTACTTTCATCTGAAAAGAGGACTTTGGACCAGTGAGCAACAGTCCAGCTCTGGTTCTCCTCAGCCCAGGTACTCCTTTATTGTGCTACTGCAGTGTACTTTTCAAAAGAATTTTGTCATCATGTGAAGCACTTTGAATTGTCTTGTTGCTGAAATGTGTTATACAAATAAACTTGCCTTGAAGCCCATGTGTTGGACCCGTCTATGTGTAGTGGTTCTGGATGCACTGACTCCAGCCTCAGTCTACCCCTTGTGAAGCTCCCAGATTCCTGAATGAGTTCTGCTTGACAATCCTTTCAAGGCTGCAGTGACCTCTGTTGCACCTTTTCCTTCCACTCAACTTTCTAGGAATATGCTTGGATACAGCTCTCTGTGAACAACCAGCTTCTTCAGCAATGACCTTTTGTGGCTTCTCCTCCTTGTGGAGGGTGTCAATGACTGTCTTCTGGACATCTGACCAGCCAGCTGTCTCCTCCATGGTTGTGTCTCCTACTGACCCAGACTGAGACCGTCTAGAGGTTCAGGAAACCCTTGCAGGTATTTGGAGTTAATTAGCTGAATAAGGTGGGACACCATGATGTTCCAATGCTTCACTTTTTCACAATATTCTAAAGTTCTGAGACGTAGAGTTTGGGGTTTTCATTCTCTGTGAGCCAGAATCATCAGAATTACAGGAAATAAAAGCTTAACATATTTCACTCTATGTGTGACAGATCTATAGAATATATGAGCTTCACCTTTTCATGAGATTCTAGTGTTTTTAGATGAACCTGTAAATGAAGGAGCTCCAGAGACAGGTCTCTGCTCTGCTCATGGTGGTGGAGAGGTTGGGGTGGAGGAAGCTGTTGGAGTCAGAATTCTGGCCGGGTTCTAGAGGATTACTTATTTCATGCTCATCATCTTTAACATGAATATAACTTGTTTTTGGTCTCTATTGACATAAAACCATAAGAACATTCAACCTGAGCAGGGATGGAATCTGTATTCCTCTGCGCTGGTCCAGTGGAGAACCTTCAGTCTTTAGGAACCATGGTCCAGCAGAACCTGCAGGAAGCAGATCTCATCAGACCTGGACCAGGTCCAGATGAATCAGATCCTGCTCTGCTGTGGATGATCAGATAATAATGAGGACACAGACAGCTTGGTTTAAGATGCAGCATGTGTCATTTAATATAAAACCAGCTGTTACTGACATCAGCATCAAACATGAACATCTCCTGAACATCTTCACTTTCACTTCCAAACCATTTCAGTTCTCCAGCAGCAGGAACATTGGGCCCATCAGGCAGCAGGGGGAGAGCATTATCTGCAGAGGAACTGAGGAGACCAACATCTGAAGGTTTAAAGTCTCAGCAGCCACTGGAAACATGCCTTCAGATCCTTCTTCCACTCTGAGCTTTTATTCTGAAGGACGTTTCTGTGATAAATCAACATTTTCCTGTTACTTAAAACTCCGAGATTCAAACTGACAGACGAACAGAAAGTGATGAGTGGGAATGTCGACTCCAGATCATCAGCTTTACAAGAAAGAACAGTAACAGAAGAAACTGAACAAGGTTAAACATCAGCGCTTCTTCTGCCAAACAATAAATACCGAAATAAATAAATCAACCTGCAGTAAATCATCATCTGAGTCCCTCATAGTGTCCTTGAGTGATCCAGGATCTTTCCAGGATCCTTCCAGGATCAGGAATCAGTCAGGAGTGATCCAGGATCCTTCCAGGATCCTTCCAGGATCAGAAATCAGTCAGGAGTGATCCAGGATCTTTCCAGGATCTTTCCAGGATCAGGAATCAGTCATGTGACTCCAGGAGTGTTTCTGAGATCAGGAAAGTTTTTCTTGGAGTTTGAAACCATCAGGCTGAGCTGTGATCATGTAAATCTGGATTACGGAGAGGTGGAGAAGATGCTGGACGTTTCGGAGCAGAGAGGAGACCTTAAACCATCAAAGATCTGATGACTGAGTCCTCGTCTGTGTGACGCTGCTGAGGATCAGTCAAGAGGTCCATCAGGTGAGTAACTGATCATGTTTGTTTGGGACTTGAAGCAGAAGCTCATATTTTTTATCATAACCCCTCGAAGCTCCGGTTTTATCTTCATGAAACCAAGCAGCACCACAGAACAACACCAGGTTCTGTTTGAAGAGCTCAGAATGTTTCAGATTCACACCCAGCTTCTGCTCTGGGCTACAGCATCTGGACTTCAGGAAACACATTCAGACAGTCAGAGGATCAATTCAAGATCTTCTGTGGATCTGAGATCAGATCATGGAGGTAACAGGTCCAGGAGGGAAACCCAGACATCCCTCTGCTTAAAGATGCTGTCCAGCTCCTACTGGAGGATCTCGAGGTGTTCCCAGGTCAGAATGAATATACAAGTCCTTCCAGGGAATTCTGGGAGAGCTCCTGATCTGATGAACCATCTCAGCTGGAGCTCCTCTCCTAATCTCTAAGGCAGAGCCCAGCTACACCTCCAGAGCTGCATTTGTCCAGGATCTCATTCTTCTGGTCATGATCCACATGCCAAGACCATAGATGAGGGCTGGAACATAGATGGAGCAGTAGATCCAGAGCTTCACCATCAGCACCATCCTCATCAGTGCAGATAAAGGTCTGATCCATCCTGCCATCACTCCGTTTTCCCCAGGTGGGAAACCATCTCCTCAGACCTGGAGGAGCTCAGATGATTGACCTAAACAACTAAAACTGGAATCAAACCTGTTTTTCTCCACATGGTCTGCAGGAGGCGCTAAAGGTGGCTGTTTGTAAAATGGCAAAAGAACAAAGTAAAACCGGCTGTAAGGAGCTGAAGAAGAGCTTCATCATCAGTAACATCTGCAGACATGATGAAGATCTCCAGCTGCTTGAACTTGGAGCTGCCACTGAAATTATTCCAACTGATCTCAGCTGGATCCGACTCGGGTCACTTTGTGAAGAAGATGGAGGCTCTGGGTCAGGAAACCTGCAGCAGGTGGTTTACATTCTGTTTATGTAGAAAGTGGACTGGTTTTAGATCCGATATCTGATCAGATCTGGAGGACCGCCTGCTGATCTTCAGGAATGTCTTCCAGCCCCACGCTGACTGGGCTGCTGCAGCTTCTCCTCTGGCAGCCAGCAGGAGCGGTGGAGATGTGTCCTCAGCTGGTCTCAGATCCAGTTTGGTTGCCTTGAGATCAGTTAAACCTTCAGGACAAGCCTGTTCCATCAGCAGAATCATGGAGGAGACGCTGCATGATTGTTCTGCTGCAGGTCGGTGCAGAAGCCTTCGGTGATCCACCCTCAGCGGAGCTCCAGTCACATCTTCACAGCCCAGATGATCTGATGACATGAAACCAGTGTCCCAGCAGCAGTCTGGTTTCCATGACTCCCAGTAATGTAAACCCGTGTGTGAATTAAGACTCAGAGGTGATAAAGCACTAAAACTAAAAGCAACCAGCCGCTGGGAGCCCGGCGCCTCCTTCAGTCACTGATCGGTTCGGTCCAACATGAAGGAGGAAGCTGTCCGGTTCCTGCGTCTCTTCACCTGGACTGGACCCCCAGCGCGATCTTCAGGTACTCGTACACCACGTAGCTGATGCTGACGGACGGGATGACCTTCATGAAGTTAGGGGCGAGGCCTCGGTAGAGTCCCAGCGCTCCTTCGGTCCGGACGATGTGCCGGAAAAGGCCCGTCATGGTCATCTGAGGTCCGCCGTCCAGAGAAGCTGAAGATACAAAGAGAACGTGTGTGACTGAAAGATCAGGAACCCTGAACTGCATCTGGACCACTCAGAGCAGGGGTGTCCAACGTGCGGCCCGGGGTCCATTTGTGGCCCTTAGAATAATATTCTGTGGCCCCCGACTACAGCTGAAGAACGGTCCAAATCTGGCCCTCCAGCAAATGCTGCTGGTGCAGAACCTTCTGTAGCTTTTAGGATGAGAGGTTCTGAAATGGAAAAATGCTTCCAGTTTAATATCAAAGGAAGTCGGACCACAAACATGCAGCGGTTCTTTGCTCAACTACAGACTTGGGCCGGGCCAATGCATTAAACTGGACCCAATACAGCAGGACTTTTAGAACAAAGTTCTCGTTGCTGCTGGAAGCACCAACAAACCTTTTTGAAAAAGACCTTTGACCCAAAACGTTGGGACACCTTTAGGACATGTTTCCTTTATGAGAGCAAACATCTGAGACGATTATTTTGGACCTCCAAGAATTTGTTCTTTTCTACGTTGTTTCAATAAAACGTTTCATCTTTAATTCTTTAAAAGCAAAGAACCGACAATAAAATCATTTTAGGTGTTTAAATCTACAGATGATCTGCCTCTGACAGGGGTCCGGTTTCTGTTCTGGTTGTGTTGGAGCTCAGTGCTGCTCTCAGCACGACCATTATGTCCTTGTGCAGAGATTTGGAGGTCCAAACAGGACTGGGTTTGTCCACTATTTTCACCAAGATCCCAGTTTAGTCTGTGGGGAACGTTGCAGCTGCCCAGTAATCCCACTGAGCTCCATGTTTCCACGGATCATATCGCAGCCCAGAAACACAAGAATAAACCCACAGAGTAGAAATAAAACTTCATCCAACATGAATAGGAGATAATTCTCTGAGCAGAGTCGGACCTTGTGCCTGCATCCGGGTTCGGACCAGAGCCAGTGGGTAGCTCGCCAGTTGTCCGCAGGTGCTGGAGGTGGTCCCACAGGCCAGAAGCACAAAGACTCCGGGATCGGCGCTGTCTGTGGCGAAACGTTGCAGCCAGGAGTTCTTCAAGGTCTAACAAGAGAAACTGAGTGAGAGGAACCAGAGGAACCACCTGAGCAAAACTTCCTAACTTCCCATCATCCCAGTCCACCCACCTCGTAGACGGCCAGATCGATGCCGGCGTACGGAATGATGCCCAGCATGTTGGGGATGTAACCTTTGTAGAAAGCTGCCATTCCCTCCTTCTGGATGATGTGTTTGGCACAGTCCACGATCCCAGAGTATTGCCCCGTCTTCCTGAGGGCCAAGCGGGTCTTCAGAACCTAAGGGGACAGGAAGTGATGTCAGTAACCAGGTGAAGATGAGCCCTGTTACGTAGAGTGAAACATTCTGTTCCTCAGAATCTGATCATTTAACCTCAGACCAATGAAAATGATTTTTTATTTTTGTTCCATCTTTCTACACATTTTAGAAGATGAGTGAAACCATGAAGAACATGTCTGCAGGTACAGAGAACTCATTAACATCTTTTTCCTCATATTTCAGCCATTTTCTCCAGTCTTTCTGAAATTGTGCTTCGTTCAGTCTAAATCTGTAGGTTGTTTCTCCATGTCGTGTCTTTATTTTCCTCCATTCATCGTGTGTTGGTCCGTTTGCTTTAAGACATTGTCTAGTAACTGCAGCAGGAGGATTTTGATTAAATGCGGATCCTTGTATATAGCCTGGATAATCATTGGATCATAAACATCCAGACATTGCATTGATCATGCATATAGCTGTCATTCTCATAGTTTCAATGTGTCGCCCCTGGTTTCAGATTCATCCTCCCATCCATCCACCTCTGTAGGTTATATAATATAATATATATTTACACGGCTCAAAAAAATAAAGGGAACACTTAAACAACACAATATAACTCCAAGTAAATCAAACTACTGTGAAATCAAACTGTCCACTTAGGAAGCAACACTGATTGACCATCAGTTTCACTGCTGTTGTTCAAATGGAAAAGACAACAGGGGGAAATCTTTGGCGATTAGCAAGACACACTCAATAAAGGAGTGGTTCTGCAGGTGGGGACCACAGACCACTTCTCAGTACCTATGCTTTCTGGCTGATGTTTTGGTCACTTTTGAATGTTGGTGGTGCTTTCACACTCGTGGTAGCATGAGACGGACTCTACAACCCACACAAGTGGCTCAGGTAGTGCAGCTCATCCAGGATGGCACATCAATGCGAGCTGTGGCAAGAAGGGTTTGCTGTGTCTGTCAGCGTAGTGTCCAGAGCCTGGAGGCGCTACCAGGAGACAGGCCAGTACACCAGGAGACGTGGGAGGAGGCCGTAGGAGGGCAACAAACCCAGCAGCAGGACCGCTACCTCCCCTTTGTGCAAGGAGGAACAGGAGGAGCACTGCCAGGACCCCTGCCAAAATGACCTCCAGCACCCAACAAATGTGCATGTTTCTGCACAAATGGTTGGGAAACCGACTCCATGAGGATGTGTATGAGGGCCCCTGACGCCCCACAAATGGGGGTTGTGCTCACAGCCCAAACACCGTGCAGGACGCTTGGCACTTGCCAGAGAACCCCCAGGATTGGGAAAATTTCGCCACTGGCCCCCCTGAGTCTCTTCACAGATGAAAGCACGTAATGGTGTGGGGGGGCATTTCTTTCAATGTGCTCCCAAAAGGTAGCCTGAATCCCATTAGGTACCGAGAATGAGATCCTCAGACCCCTTGTGAGACCATGTGCTGGTGCTTTTTGGTCCGGGGTTCCTCCTAATGCAGGGCAATGCAAAGACCTCATGTGCTGGAGTGTGTCAGCAGTTCCTGCAAGATGAACCCTTGAAGCTATGGGAACTGGCCCCCCCCCTTTCCCCCAGACCCCTGAATCCGGGTTGAGCAATCTGGGGCACTTTATGCTCGCTCCATCCCCCCAACGTCACTTTTGCACCAAAAGAAGTCCAGGAGTTGGCGGATGCTTTAGTCCAGGTCTGGGAGGAGCCCCGGGGGAAAGGACCATCCCGTCTCATCAGGAGCATGTCCAGGTGTTGTAGGGAGGTCATTCAGGCACGTGGAGGCCACGGCCAATACTGAGCCTCATTTTGACTTTTTTTAAAGGACATTTACATCAAAGTAGAGTGTGTTTTTCCACTTTTTTTTTGTTGTGACTCCAAATCCCGGCCCCCATTGGTTATAAATTTGATTTCCATTGATGGTTTTTTGGGTTTTGTTTTTGTTGTCAGCACATTCAACTTTGTACAAAAAAAATTATTTAATGAGAATATTTCATTCATTCAGATCTAGGATGTGGTTTATTTGACTGTTCCTTTTATTTTTTGACCGTGTATTATATATATATATATTATATATTATTTATACACACAATGAAACTGAAAAAAAACCGGTTTTAGACCACAATAATTTATTAGTATGGTTTTGGGCCTCCTTTTGCGGGGCCAATACCGGGTTCAATTCGTCTTGGGGAAAGGGAAATATACAAAGTCCTGCACAGTGGTCAGAGGGATTTTAAACCATTCTTCTTGCAGGATAGTGGCCCAGGTCACTACGTGATACTGGTGGGGGAAAACTTTTTTCCTGACTCGCTCCTCCAAAAAAACCCCAAAAGTGGCTCAATAATATTTAGATCTGGTGACTGTGCAGGGCCCGGGGGGTGTTCAAACTTCACTTTCATGTTCATCAAACCAATCTTTCCCAGTCTTGCTTTTGTGTATTGGGTGCATTGTCATCCTGATACACGGCACCCCCCAATCAGGATACAAGGTTTTTGAACCATTGATGCACATGGTCCTCAAGAATGGTTCGGTAGGCCTTGGCAGTGACGCGCCCATCTAGCACAAGTTTGGGCCAAGGAATGCCCTGATATGGCAGCCCAAAACATCACTGATCCACCCCCATGCTTTTCCTCTGGGCATGCAACAGTCTGGGTGGTACGCTTCTTTGGGGCTTCTCCACACCGTAACTCTCCGGATGTAGGGAAAACGGTTTTAAAGGGGGATCATCCGGAGAAAAAAATGTTTTCACATTGTCCACAGCCCCCAAAATTTGCGCTCCTTGCACCATTAAAAACTGACGTTTGGCATTGGCATGAGTGACCAAAAGGTTTTGGCTATAGCAGCCCGGCCCCTGTTTTATATTGACCCTGTGGAGCTCCCGGACGGGACAGTTTTGGTGGAAAGGAGAGTTGAGGGGGCACATTTAAAATTCTGCCGGTGATTTGGGCAGCCGTGGTTTTATGTTTTTTTGGATACAATCCGGGTTGGCACCCGAAAACCCTTTCAGACAGCTTCCTCTTGCATCCAGTTTTAACCTGTTTGATGTGGTTCGTCCTTCTTGGTGGTATGCTGACATTACCCTGGATACCGTGGCTCTTGTAACATCACAAGGGACTTGCTGTCTTGGTCAAAGATGCGCCAGCAAGACGTGCACCAACAATTTGTCCTCTTTTGAAAAACTCTGGTATGTCACCCCATAATTTTTATGCATTTCAATTTTTTGAGCAAAACTGTGCTCTTACCCTGCTAATTGAACCTTCACACTCTGCTCTTACTGGTGCAATGTGCACAAAATGGATGGCTACCAGGCTGGTCCAATTTAGCCATGAAACCTCCCACACTAAAATGACAGGTGTTTCAGTTTCAATGTCCAACCCCTGTGTATATACATACATACATACATACATACATACATGTATGTATGCCAGAGCATGATCGTAACAGAACATTTCTGCATAAAAAGATCATTTTTGATCGGTCTGGTGTAATAGTCTAATGTTGTCTTTAGATAGACCTGTAAGTTCCTCACCTCCATGGGGTAGATGCTGCTCTGAGCGATTGCTCCAGCCAGAGATCCGGACACGAATCTCTCCGTCATTCCCAGCGTCTCCTGGTTGCTTCCGATGAGTCGTTTAATCTGACAGACAGCAGATCAGATTTCACTCAGCAGGAACAAACTGGGACAGATTTCTGAGACTCAGAGCTGGGTTCTGACCTGCTCGTAGGCCATGAACTTGATGGCAGACTCCGGAGCGATTTTGATCACGTTGATCCCGTTTCCTCTCCACAGCGACCTCACCCCGCCCTCTCGGATCATCTGAAGGAACCCACCGGCGATCCGCATGCTGTTGCTTTTAGAGGCGTGAACCTGAGTGGAGACGGAGGCTTTACATCCTGCTGTTCAGCTGGTCCAACAGTGATCCAGATGTGGGTCATGTTTTACCTGCATCAGAACTTTAAGCCTGTCGAGCGGTGCCGTGCAGGTCCGGGACACGGCGCCGGCTCCTCCTCCGGCCACCAGGTGTCGCCACCACATGCCTGTTTTCTTCTCCTCTGCAGTGAACTCATCAGGGACGATTATACTCTCACCGACATCCAGGATCTGTGGAGGGAGCAGACCCGTTCAGACAACAGAGACCACGACCCAAAGTCAGAAACTGGACTGAAAGCTAAAGCTGGGAAGGTCTCCTGCAGCTCTACTGAGGACCACCAGGTTAGGATGAGATGTGTGATTGTGTTACCGTGGAGTGTTTCCAGTACAGGATGATTTCGGGAATGTTGTCCGCCGGGTGCAGCAGGTGGTAATCTCTCCACTCATCCCAGTCTATGGTCATGGTGCCGTTTTTATCCATGCTGCAGGAGGAAGGAGAACAAGGAGGATACGTTGGTATAGGAAGGTTCCTGCTGACATGCTGGTTTGTTCCCAAAGCTTCATCCTGCTGAAGCTGCAGCCTGATGGGAACAACATGCTGAAACTCAGGCAGCAAAGCTTCAGCTCCCTGATTTATCTGATTGGTGCAAAAACTAGACGGATAACAAGAAGAGCAGCTTCTAACTAGAATAAGCAGCAGCAGGAGCTCAGCAGGCAGACAGAGGAAGCCGTTACTTACTACAGGACCGGGGTCCAGATAAGCCCAGTCCTTATTCTGAGACAGCTCAAACAAACAGGACACAGACAGAGACAGACAGGCCCAGGGTCAGACAGACAGAACCACAGAGAGAAATCACTGCATGGGAATAAACAGAGTGAAACTACAAAAGGTCCAACTGCCCCATGACGTAACATGAAACACCTGAACCTCCTTCAAACATGGAGAGCCGTCCATCCCTCCCAGTGGGACCTGTGGAAGGACCCAAGGCTTAACCAGGTGAGAGATGCAGAGCTGAGCTGGTGAGTAGGTGTGAGCTGTAGGGGGCGGGGCCTGCAGCGATCCATTAAAACCCCCTGAGCTGCTGTCACCACTGGTTCTACACTGATGGTTGCACTGGGTCTCATTCATCCAAAACTGGTAAAGAGATGATTGCTGGACAAGTTCTACATGACAGTCATTCAACCGCTTACCGGCCAATCAGCATAGAGCTACAGCTTATCTAATCAGCCCCAGGTTCAGTGGCCCCGCCCACAAAACTTAAAACATGGATGAACGAAAGGCGGCAAAAAAGAGATTTCTGTCAGAATTTAATGTGACGACGTCACAACAGAAGTTTATGTCAGATTATTATTATTCTACTACTACTACTATCTACTACTATTATTCAAGATTATGTCAGAGCAGAGCTGTTCAACGTTCTTCAGTCTAGGACCAGACTGATGGAGGCTGAGACCAGGGCTGCATGACCTGCCCAGTGTGGGTAGAGGTGGGTCCTTCTCTCCATGTGCAGAATGCATGGAGGATCAGGCTGTGAGTTCAGCTGCTGTGTCTGATGAATGTGAGCTTTTCTGACTCAAATACATTATTTAATGCCTCCATTTATCAAGTTGCTACAACATGTTGGATTCCTGAGAGCATCATGTTTTAGGGTTTTATACCAAAGCTGTCAAAACCACCTGTAGTTACAGATTCATCCAGCAGGAGGAGAGTGAGTTTTATTAATTGATGTTAGTCATTTTCTATCGCTTCTTCCATAGTGGGTCACGGGGGAGCTGGTGCCTCTTTCCAGCAGTCTACAGGCGAGAGGCGGGGTTCACCCTGGACAGGTCGCCAGTCCATCACAGGGAAAACAACCTCGCACACACTCATTCACACCTCAGAAACAGTCATGTCTTTGGACTGTGGGAGGAAGCCAGAGTACCCGGAGAGAACCCACGCATGCACAGGGAGAACATGCAAACTCCATGCAGAAAGACTCTTGGCCGGGAGTCGAACCGACGACCTTCTTGATGCAAGGCAACAGTGCTACCGACTGCCGCCGTGCAGCCTATTAATTGATGTTGAAGCATAAAAATAATTTAATTTAATAAACATTTCTCTTTAACAACTCATTTTGTTGCGGTAATGAGATAAAAAATGTAAACACAATGAAATAAATCAGAGTTGTTCAATATATGTGATTATTTTAATAATCTTTCATTAAAATTTTGATTCTTCATCTGATACAAATAATTTAGTGTTGCAGCACAAATCATTTTATGTGACTGTTATTGGGCGCATTCAAGCCTGCTGTCGACGATCTGATTGGTCTGCAGTGAAGCTGCTGCGTAGGTTAACCAATCAGATGTTTGGCTCACTTTAAAGCAGCCATAGTTGTAGTTTAAATGATTGCATGATGGACCGTAGCAGGAAATATTAAATGTGATCTGAATTAATGTTTTTGACATTTATTAAATATTTATTTGTTGTTCTGGGACATTTCTGACTCTTTGAAACCCTTCAGTATTTCTATGTTTTGGACCAGTTGGTTTTGCTCCTTCTGGCACCTCAGTGGCAACACATGAAACACTCCATGATGGTGCATTTAAGTACCTTCAGAAAATTCCACGGTCCGTACTAAATTAGAAATCGAACACTAATTTGTGATTCCCAGAAGTCTTCAGTGCAGTCTGACAATAAGGTTTTATTCCAACATGTATAAAAATACAACGGAGAACAAAACATTTACAAAGATGGACTTCAGAACCTGTTCTGACTCCTAATGATCAGGTTCTCCTCACCTTCTGAGAATCTCCTCAGCCTGTTCCTCAGAGATATTTATTCCCAGGTCGCGCAGGGACTGCATAATCTCCTGCGAGTCGATCCAGCCTGAAACACATTGATGAGTCAAAGGTCAGCGCTCTTTCCTGATCACTGCTTCAGAAGAGGTTTCACCGACCCAAACTACAGCTGGCTGCTCCCAAACTGTGGAAAACAGAAAACTGCTTCATATTTTTATTTTGGATCAGCGTGAGAATCTCATCGTGCTCCTCACCGTCGTTCTTCTTGTCCAGACTCTTGAAGACGAGCCGCAGTTTCTTCTCATGATCTCTGAGGTAATGAACAAACTCTTTAAAGTCCAGCTGTCCATCCAGGTCTTTGTCTCCTGCTTTGACTATTTTCTGAAACGGACACAGACAGGATGGAAAACTGAGGAAAAACACGTGGGACAGCCTGGAAACAGTTTTCAGAAGCTTCACGGCCATCTCCGTCTTTAACTGACCGAACAAACTCCAGGACCAAGTTTCCAGCAGAAAGAACAATTAATATTGAATAAAATCTGTAATAAACTGATTTCCAATACCCCGAATGCTCAGGACTCCTGAATAAAGTGCTTTTGAGATGATTTTGTTGTAATTTGAGGCTGTTTAAATTAAAGTGAACTGCAGTCAGTTTTCCAGAACTTCCAGTCAGAACGGGTCATATCTTTAACCTCAGCTTTGACCCACTGAATCAGAGGCTTTAATCTCAGGATAATCGGAATGAATGATCCTGATGAAGTTGCAGTTTTCCAGGTGAATCTTAGTTGGTTCTGATCCATCTGCTCTGATAGCAGCAGCATCAGGATCAGATCAGCCCAATCAGGCATGATCTGCAGGTGAAGCTGCTCAGTCAGCTCAACGCTCTGTGAAACGGACCCACATCCCTGTGCAGAAGTGATGATGCAGCCCTCATTTCTGTCTGTTTTCCTTCTACCTGCTGGATTTTCCAGCTTCTGTTCTGCTCCACTCTTTTACTTCTCTGATCGGCTTTTATTCCTGCCCTGCTGTGGTCCTCTACCAGGACTGGGCAACCAAACTCCAAAGAAAACTTTGAGCCTGGATCCCAGGAGGGAAAACAGGAAGAAACGAGGACTGTACCAGGACACCCTTCCACCCGACCAGAGTCGGCCTGCAGCGGCGCTACCGTCGTCCTCAGGAGTTACTGTACCTGCTGTAAGTCTGGAGGCGCCGCTGTCAGAATTAAGGTCCTGGTCTTCTTGGGAGCAGAATCATTTGGAACATTTTCCTCACTGCCGGAATGGTGGGACGTTTTTCTCTGGAGAACGACCTGCAGCATCTCACAGTTCCCAGTGTCCCCAGTCTGTTGGTTCTCAGCAGACTGATTTTTAGCAGGCTTACTGTGAGCCCTGTCGAAGACTGTTCGGCTGAGGAAAGTCAGGAAGTCCTGGAGCATCCTCAAAGCAGTTCCTAGTCCAACAGAAGGAATGCTGAAGACCAGCTGAAGTTCAGTTTGCCTCAAGTGTCCAAATCAGATTCTCCTGCAGCATCTTTTCCATTTACAATCCTAAACCTGACATAATTCCTCCTGCAGGCATCATCAGGAGGAAATGGACAAAATGTTCCCAGCTGCAACAGAACTCCTTAGTCTCTGCGTTTGTCGTCCCAGAAGCTGCGTTCAGGAATATCTGATCCTGAGGGACGACGTGATTCAGCATCAGCTGCAAACTGACAGCTTTCAGCAGCAGCCGGTGAAACACAGCACAGTCATCCTCCAGAAAGCTGCATCCTCACTGCAGCCCGGCCCGGCCAATCAGCTCGACCCACACTGCAGAGTCCCTCTAGGAATCAGCCAATGATGGCTGGGATCACAGCATGGAAATGATCTGATGCCTTTAACGGTGCGTCAGAGGAACAGCAGGGGGAGGGGTGAACTGCAGGGTTTCCCCTTCGTCACACCTCCACCCCCTCCTTGCATGGATCCTCCTGCTGCACCGGGCCGGATTCAGTCCAAGAGAACTGTCAGCATCCAGAAATCTGAACCTCCAAACACTGAAGCTCAGAGAGATTTCAGAGCTGAACAGAGATCCTCCTGCAGGGAGTGAATCAGATGCATGTCTGCAGGAACCATCAGCTCCACAGCAGAGACATGGTTGATGCCTTCAGCTGATCTACACCATTCCATTGTAGCTCAGCCAGTATGTTGGTCATGCTGTGGGACAGGGAAGCTGGTCAGAGGTGATGTGAAGATAGATGAAGCTAAATCCAGAACAATCCTGGAAGAAAACCTGTAAGATGCTGCAGAAGACCCGAGACTGGGGTGGAGGTCCAGCTTCCAGCAGGAGAACCACCCTGGGCATCCTGCCAGAGATACAATGGATGGTACATATCAAAGCAGATTTATGTGTTAGAATGGCCTAGTTAAAGTCCAGACCTAAATCCAACTATGAATCTGTGACAAGACTTGATGCTCACAGATGTTCTCTATCCAATAAGCAGAACCTTCAGTCTGCTGATGTTCAACGCTGGTGGAGATACACCCAGACGACCTTCAGCTGGACCTGCTGCCAGAGGTGGTTCTACAAAGTTCTGACTGAGGAGGGCTGGATATAAATGCAGGACAAACTTTCTTTGTTTCCACTCTGTGTTTATTTAGATCAAAGATGCTGAAGCAACTAAAGGTTGAGGAGAAAGACTATATTTCAAATCACGACTTCTCGTTTTTCTAAATAACGTTTCCAAAGATCATGCAGCACTAATTCAACATGAAGGTACTTCTCAGCTCCAGTAATATCTGGGCTGTCATGAAACATGGATCCAGAACCAAATGTTCCTATCATCACATGGAAGGTTTTACTCCAACAGTTACACCATAAAGCTGCTGGAGCGTCCACGTGTGGCTTAATTACTAGACAAGACATTCTGGACTAAAGCTGGAACACATGAACCCTCAAGTCTGAGGAGATCAGCTGGATGTGGGCTTCAGGATCTCCTCCATCAAACCAGTCCTCCTCAAACATTCATCAGATATCTCTCAGATGCAGTAACACTGCTGAGCTCTGACCTGCTGCTGGTCACAGCGACCCGGCTCTGCGTGAACCAGAATGTTCTGACACTTTCTGAACCAGTTTGAACAAGTTTTAAACAGGACCTTCAGGCTCCCTGTCAGCTGGTAGATTCTTTCATGACCTGCAGGAGAATATTGACCAGCAGTCAGTCACAAGACCTGCTGTCAGTTCAGCAAGTCACTGTGAGACATCCCGCTGGGTGTGAAATCTGCAGAGATCCCCACACAGGAACCAGAACCAGGCTGTCAGCAGTTCTCCCTGATAGGCTGGAAATACAACTCCTTCAGAACACCAACACGCAGTCTGAGTCTGAGCCCGACTAGGAGCAGAATCAGTGACAATAACCCAGAGGGACTCTGCATTTGTTCACAGATGTCGGACCTCTCAGCCAGTGTGTCTGTCTGGTTCTAAAGTTTAATTCAACAGAAACAAAACTCACTTTCTGACTTTGTTTTCAAAGCTACGTGTTCAGAACCAGAATTTAAAAACTGGCTCCAACATGAAGACGAGCTGGGGTAAAAACAAATGCAGCTGTCTCTCAACCTACCAAGGACAAGACTTGTGGAACGATGTCCTTTGGATGATACACAGCATCAAACTCAACATATCAGCACAAACACCTCATACTGTCAAGCACGGTGGTGGAGGGGTGATGGTTTGGGCTTGTTCTGCAGCCACAGGACCCGGGTTATCGGTCCATCAGCTGAAGCTTGGACCAGACTGGGCCATCAACAGAACCATGATCCCAAACACAGCAGCTAATCTACAACACAACCACTGAAAAAGAAAAGGATCCTGTAATGGTGCTGCAATGGCCTAGTTAAAGTCCAGATTCCAACCTGATTAAAATGCTCCGATTGGACCTTCAGAACGGTTACATTTGTCCAAAAATACACATTACCCACACTCACACATTGCAGTAGCGGCCTCTCATTTCTATAAAACTAAAACTCTGTGGAAGATACAAAATCCTGTGACTCATTGTGTTTTCATCTTGATCTAGAAATATAGAAACTGTAAAACTTTCTAACTTTACTGATTTAAATGTGTTTGACCAGCCTGTTTACTCTCACATGTTTACTTTCACAAGGTGAAAGCAGTAGTCCACACACCACTAAGCTTAGCTGATTTTATTAATGTTTTTAAATGTAAGCGCTGTCAAAGTTAACAGACCGTATGAACTGTGGAGGAGTTTAAACTTGATGTGAAGGCATAACCCCGCCCCAGACAAATTTTTTAAAAATGCCACCAAAGTGGGCGGTGCCAGGAGACACTGAGGGGTGTGGTGATGTGTGGGGTGTGGCCTGGAGGACGAGGGAAGGCGGCAGCTAGCTTAATTTGACATTGAAACACAGAGAGTGAGCACCTTTATAGTTTTGTCACCTATAGGTCTTTTAATGTGGAGGTTTTGACCCCCCTCGTCACCGGAAGCTTTGTGGAGCCTAGCGGGCCTGAGCCTCATCAGTTCGAGCCGCTGGCTTAAGGCGCTGACTCAGCGAGGCCCGAAGCTGGCACCGCCAAGGCAGTGGAGGAACAATTCCAACTCCTGACTCGCTGCGGGGGCACGTGTCTGAGACGGTTATATACCCGAAAGAGGCCCTGTGGCGTAGACATGGACCAAGCTGTACCGTTTGAACCAATAGGAAAATTTTACTGCAGACACAACCGTTCAACCCAAAGAAGGCAGCACTAAGACGGTGTTAAGACAAAAATTGGAGAATTAAACAGTCAGTCATTTTCTACCGCTTCTTCCATAGTGGGTCGCGGGGGAGCTGGTGCCTATCTCCAGCAGTCTATGGGCGAGAGGCAGGGTACACCCTGGACAGGTCGCCAGTCCATCGCAGGGCAACACACAAACAACCAGGCACACACTCATTCATACACCTAAGGGCAATTTAGAGTGACCAATTAACCTAACAGGCATGTCTTTGGACTGTGGGAGGAAGCCGGAGTACCCGGTGAGAACCCACGCATGCACGGGGAGAACATGCAAACTCCATGCAGAAAGACCCCCGGCCGGGAATTGAACTCAGGACCTTCTTGCTGCAAGGCAATTTTATACAGTTTATCTTCAAAAAAGTTGATTTGGCTTTTAGTTCCTCTTCAAACTTGGACAAGACTGAAACAGAACAACCAATAGGAAATGTTGAGCATCTCCAAGATCCTCCTAAAATTCAGGCTCAAACCAGCAAGTCCCGCCTCCCTACACGGCCAGTTTCTGGAGTGAATTTCTCCTCTGGCAATCTGAAGGTGCTTTTCCACTGACAGAACCTTTTACAGGAACCAGGGTCCAATCAGATTACTCCAACCCATAAGTAAAACCCACTATCCTTAGAATAAACATTAATTAAATGAAGTAATTGAAGCATGGATTCCATCACTGTAATCAGAGTCATGTTTATGGATTTAAGCTATGAATGTTGGAATGTTTTTACAACCATTATGTTCTGATAGCTCCTCACGATTATTTAACTGATTTAAAGTTGGAAAGAAACAGAACCACTACAGGACCTACAGGCGGCTGTGGTTAATGGGCCTTTCGGCAAAGTCTTTCAGGTCTTCATTATTAAAAATATGTGTATCATTAGAAACTCCAACTGACTTAGAAGTGTTTTTATTTCAGTTTCAGAGTGTAAACGCTGTGAAAACCCAGGTTCTGATTAAGATCACCAGGTTGTAATCCCCACAAGAGCTCTTTTCTCCTTTCCTTTTGCTGCAAAGGCGAGAAAACATGGAAGCCTGTTGTTACGAGTGAATCTCTGCATGAGGCTGGGAGTGACTCCACATAAGTTATAGAGTGTAATTGCTGCACTAGAATCATTCATAGCTCCATTGTTGTGGACACTGGAACTCATTTTCTCTGCACACACTAGGAATCAGTTTGGTCCATTTAAAATCTGTTCTAGCTCCATAAAATATGACCAGAACAGTGACTTTACTTGGCTCTTAAACCATAACCGCTACGAAACCCTCTGACATTAATGCTAGATGTTGGTCTCTGTTCCAGCAGGAGGAGAAGCCTCTCAGCATCAGCAGATGTTATTTACATGAACAGTACAGTTTTGGACCTCGGAGTGGAAACACACACCTCTGAGGGCCCGGGAACATGATAGGCTTCAGAAAATTAGGAGGAAACGTTCTGGGTCCCATAGTCAAAATACGCCTTGAATCCGGACTGGTTTCTGCAGTGGAGAGGGTAGAGGAATGGCCCCAGAAACCTTCCTGGGTTCCTAGAGAAAAGACACCTTGGTATGTTCTGAATCTGGGGGCGTGGCTGAGGAACAAAACGTAATTACGCCTTCGGTTCAGTAACATTACACATTTAAAACCTATAAAAGTCCGGTACTAAAACTAAAATGTTCTGAATCAATCTGGGTTTGCTTTCAAGCGGCTGTTTGATTAAACCGAACAGAAGGAACTTAAAACACAAAAAAACTTCACTGAAACTATTGGATGTTCCTGCTGAGCAGGTCCAACACGACCCGCACGTCCACTGTAACCTGAGCTCCGACCCACTTACAGTACAACTGTTTCTGCTCCAAACAGCACCCTCTGACCCAGAACACGAACCCGTCCTCTTACCCTTAGCTCGTGTTCGGTTCGGTGGACTCCCAGCTTCTTCAGACCGATGGTCAGGTCGTTCACGCAGATCCCTCCGTCCCCGTTCACATCCAGGATCTGGAACAGAACCTTCAGCCGGTGCTCCTGCTCCGGACCTCCGCACATGTCACATGAATGATCCAGGATATCCGAACCGGGCCGAGAGTCCTGGGAAGCGAGCTGCGGGCTGGCCGATGGAGGGGGCCCACACCCTCCACCCGGGTCCACGCCAGCGTGGGTTTCCGCGGACCGACACTGGCAGAACACACCAGCGAGCAAACGGGTTCCCTGCTGCTGAATCATGAGGGTCCGACTAAACCGGACCGAACCGCTGCAGGAGGAGGAAGATCGGATTGATGGACGGACGGGACGGACTAGCACCACGTCACATGTCCCTCATCTGCTTAAACAATCGAAGATTAGCTTCTAGAATATTAACCAGAACCGTTCCTCTGATCCGGATCGGCTCCTCAGAAACACCTAGCAGAACCTGTTCGGTTTTGGTCCGATTCTCAGAATTCCTCCTCAGTGGACTGAATCCGATAAAAACAGTCCGTTAGTGGGATTATAATCCGGGCTGTCAGCGCCTCCAGCGGCCGATGAAACACGTTAAAGCGGGATTAAACAGAGCAGAGGTTCTACCGACAGAGAAATAAACCGAAAATCATCTGAAACTGGTCCAAATTCTGCGGGGTTTTAGTGAAAATGGATTTATTTACCGCTAACTGACTATCTGCTTACTGCGCCAAACCGGCTTCTGCTGGTCTCATTGTTTATCGCGAGATTACAAAGCCATTGGTGGGGGGAATTCCGGCTCCAGACTGGGATCCGATTCATTTGGCTCGGCCTAGCGGTTCTTCCGGCTAACAAATAGTTCTTCTTTTAATGTCCTGGCTTTTATATTTGAACCCTGTTTGATAAATATATCAAAACATACGTCAGCACGTATAAAATATAAAACTGTTCAATAATACAACATTTATAATATTCTGAATGCAATAAAACTATTTAGTCAATGGAAGCATAGCAGCTATGATGACCAACTGATGTGGTGACATCATACATCAGTTTCTGTGAGGACATGTGTGTGCAGACCAAGACCTTCTGCACTTTTGGGAACAACAAACCATGGTTTACTCCACACCTCAGGAATCTGCGCAGGGACAAGGAAGAAGCTCCACCCAGTGGAGATTGGGCCCCGGTACAGGGGGCCCGGGAAACAGACTTACAAAGGGAGATCAAAGCAGCCAAAGAGAAGCTACAGTGAGAAGCTAAAAAAAAACAGCCTTTATACTGGTGACATTCAGCTGTATGGAAAGGGTCTGAAAAACCCTGACTGCCTACAAAAAGCCCCCCCCCCCCCCCCCTTTCCCCCCCTGAACAAAGTCCTCGCCGGGCCCCCAACCGTCTGAAGGCCTCTACTGCAGACATGACAAGAAAGCCATTCCCCCTCAAAAACCCCCCCTCCCTTCAACTCCCCTTCCCCCGGGAACAAATTCGACCAGTAAAAGATACCAACCCCCTACCTTCAGATCCTCTGCCTGCCCCTAAAGATCTCTGAGGAAGATGTAAACAGGCTCTTCAGCGCATGAAAAAAAGAAAAACGGAGGACCCGATAACGTTCTCCCCATCATGCCTGAAAGCCTGGAAAATCAACTCGCTCCCAATCTTCACCCGGAATCTTCAACAAGTCACTGGAGAAGTGTGAGGTCCCCCTGCTCAACGATCCACCATCATCCCAGTGCCCAAGAAAACCCACCATCTAGGATTAAATGGCTAAAAGGCCTGTAGCCCTGACGTCTGTGGTAAAGAAAAACCCCTTTTAGCGGTGGTGTTGAAGCACCGAAAAAAAATCAAGGGCCCCCTAAAATGGACGCCCGCGTTTTCTTTCCCAGCAAAACAGGTCGGCAGATGATGTGTTAACTAGGTTTTAAAATTCATCCTTTCAAAAACCTCGACCACCCCGGGGCCTACGCCAGGATCCTGTTTGAGACTTTAGCTCGGCCTTCAACACCATCATAAACCCGAATCCCCCACCAGAAGCTCACCCCAGCCTTTAACGTCCCAGCCCCACCTTCAGTGGACAACAGCTTCCATGGGGCCCACAGCAGCAGGGGGAGACTGGGGGAGCATTTCTCCCGAACCAAAACAATAAGGTTTCTGGCCCCCCCGGGGGGTGTTCTTTTCCCCACTCCCCTTCTCCTGTACAAAAAGACTGCACCTCAGCAGACTCGTCCGGGGAAACTTCTGAAAATTTGGGAGAATTTACACACTGTCATTTGGGCTGATCCAGGCGGTAGAGTTTTCTACAGACTGGAGGTGGATCGGGTTGTTTCAAATGGTGTAGTCAGAACTGCGGGAAATTAAAAACCCCCTCATGACTGTGGAGATGGGTGGTGGGCTTTCGGAAAAAACCACCCCCATACACCCCCCTCACCATCCTCAACCCAACACCGTGTCGGCTGTGGATCACTTCAGTTCCTAGGAACCACCATCTCTGAGGACCTGAGATGGTCTTCACACATAGACACTGTTCGGAAAAAGGCCCAGCAGAGACTGTAACTTCCTGAGGCAACTTAAGAAGTAAAACCCTTTCCACAGGAGCTGCTGGTCATCTTCTACACTGCCATCATTCAGTCTGTCCTTCTTCATCCATCTCAGTGTGGTTTGGTTCATCCACAAAACAGGACAGGTCCAGACTGCAACAAATAATCAGGACTGCAGAGAGAATCATCAGGGCTGACCTTCCCTCCATCCAGGACTTATACAGGTCTAGGGTCAGGAAAAGAGCTGCTAAGATCTCTGCAGACCCCACACACCCTGCACATAAACTGTTCAGAGTTCTGCCTTCAGGCCGACGCTACAGAGCGCTGTTCACTAAAACCAGCCGCCACAGAGACAGTTTCTTCCCCCAGACTGTTTCTCTGTTGAACATTCAATAAAATACAAAACAACAGCATACAGTTGTTGCAAATGCACTTTTTTATTTATATATGTGTATATTTGTACATTGTAAATATGTATATTCTGTAGTGCAAAAACAAAAACCAAAGAGCAAAGTGTACCGGAGTCAAATTCCTTGTTTGTATGTACAAACTTGGCAATAAAGCTGATTCTGATTCTGATTCTTCTAATCAGGTACTGTGGACATGTTACATCTCCACTTTCATGTGTCCACACAAGGCCGGTTACAGACGCAAGAATTCCCAAGTTTCAAATCAACTGCAATGCTCCTGAAATTAAATATTCCAATTAGGAAAGTCAAACATCCATGATGTCAAAATAAAAAATGAAGCCAACATAAAACACCATGACTGTTACAGAATAAAACGGATTATTTGGACTTCGGATGAATCAGAAAACTGTCCAACCTGTTTCTGAACATCTTTCAACACATAAACACCTTATGAGCTTCTAATGCTAACAGCCGGTCATTAAATCTGTAATTTTGAACAAATCCCACTGGTTTTTTAACTTGCAACTGGAACACAGTAAAGCTCGTTAGTTTTCACTCCCTGATTCAAGTTTTGACTTTTAGAAGAATGGAATGCGCCAGTACTGGACTGATGTGGACTTCAGTACTGCTTTGAACCGTTTGGTTTCATAATGGATTCAAATCTTTAAAGGCAAAAATGCTAATGCTTAACTTGGTTTATAACAGATTAGGGGCAGAAAAAAAAAGAGTTGGCAAATTGGAGCTGACTCGGTCCTGAGCAGCACATCACTGCTGGGCACAAAAATAGAACAGTTCAAGACAAGAACACACTTCCTGAAGGAACCAGCAGCAGTGAACATACAGTCTGTGAGTTCACTGAGAAAATGTGGACTGAAGCTTTCAGTCCAACTCACTGACCTCAGGCAGGTTGGTCCACTGATGAAGATAAGAAACCAGCAAGCGTTCAGATAAATGAGGAGCAACATCCCTGCAGTCTGCTAATGTAAACCATGTTTGGCTTTAAAGGACATTTGTCACAGCCGATTTCTCTTTATAAAGCAGTTCTGGACAAACCTGCTTTAATCTGAGGTTCATCCTTCAGTAAAGTCATCTTTTGTCGCTGCCTGGTTTGTTATTTAGCTCCAAAAATAAAGGATGAATTCATCAGGAAATATTTGTTTCATCTTTGTAAGAGATTTTTATTGTTTTTATATAAAAACAGTCACTATAAAGGTCAAACAAACTACAAAAGAAGTGACAAAATGAACATGATTCTCCAGGAAATGTGGCACATGAACATCATCTTCTCATTAAGAAAGCATCTGCTGTTCCTCTCAGACCAATCAGCAGCTGCAGCACCGTGAAAACAGAACCTCCTGCTCAAGAAACCAAACATGAGTCTGAATGCACTCTGACACCGTAAGGAATCAGAACCAAATTAAATGCAACCACAAGAACCAGGCTCATGACCAGCAGACATGTCCAGCTCCTGCAACATGAACATTCAGGGTTTTTGCTGATCTGACATGAGATGCTGAGAGGTGAGAGCAGCTGGGAACCTTTTCAACACCAGTTCAGCTTGCTTGCACATAAACATCTAGTCCAGGGTCACAAAATACAGGATTTAGATCATCTGAATGTGCTACAGGCTCCAACAACGAGTAGGTGAAGTGTCCAGCATCCTGGCAGCGAAGCAGCTTAATGATGAACCTGAAGTTACCTGCTGATGTTCTGATCCAGACTCAGAGGTTAAACAGTTCTAACAGCTGGACCAGATTCTGCAGAGGACCTGAAGGATCCGGAGCAGAAGAGCTGATGTCAGTGGCCATAAAGTCTTCTTCTAAACTGAAAAGTGGTGCCTGCAGAGAGCTGCGCTGAGGATGGTGTGTATGGTGAGAGAAATGGTTCTGAACAAACACTAAATGAGCTGCTACATGACTGACAAGCTGCAGAGGAACGTCTGGATGTGTCTGCAGACTTCAGCCAGTGAGGTTCATCCAGGCTCTCTGTTGACGCTGTAGAGTTGATCCATGGTAGAAAACACAGCCTGCTTCACCTGAAGCAGTTCCTTCCTACCAGGAGGGGGCAGTGTTGGCCAGTCGTCTCATTCGCCTGCAAACAAACAGGTTAGTTGGCTTTATGGACCCTCAGAAACGGCTGAAAACGATGCAAAAAATGAGCCTAAAGATCACAGAAGGTTGTCTGTTCTGTGGACACATCACCGGTGCATCCCTGAATCAGGAGCCTTTCTTCTCTGGCAGATCAATTCAGATTATCTGAAACTTTTCACCTTTTCAGCCACAAACATTCCTGGATTTTATGTGACAGTCCAACAAAAAGCAGTAGGGAACTGTTACGTGGAAGAAAAACATTTGTGATTTTCAACATTTATTACAAATAAAAATCCATAAAACATGACATGCATTTGTCCTCAGCTACCCTGGGTCAGAACTTTGTAGAACCACCTTCCAGTATTATGCTGAAATGTGCTAACGATCCATTTAGGCTCCTCTGAATGTTTTAATTATCTGCATTTTTACCGTTTGTAACTTTGTTCTTGTTGTTTTCAAACAGTTTTCTCAGTGAGACAACCTGCATAAATAATTTTCCATAAAATAATAAATGGGAAAGCTTTTCTTCACCAGGAACATGGAAGCTGGTCAGAGGTGATGGGAAGGTGGATGGAGTTAAATCCAGAACAACCCTGGAAGAAAACCTGTTAGAGGCTGCAGAAGACCTGGGACTGAGGTGGAGGTTCGTTGAGAACCTGTGTGGTAAAATTTAAATACTGATGTTCACAGATGTTCTCCATCCAGTCTGGCTGAGCTTCAGATGTTTAACAAAGAAGAATGTAGAAAACGCTCCAATCAGCCGGAAACATACCACAACCGGTGCTTCTACAACGTTCTGACTCAGGAGAGCTAAATATAAATGTACTTGGGCTCAGCTTTGTGCTGGTCGGTCACATAAACCACCAGAACACACCGAAGCTTGTGTTTGGATCCAGACAAAATGTGGAAATCGTAAAGGGTGTGAATACTTTTGCTTGACAGCATAGAGTTAAAACAATCTTGTGAATTTGTTCTCCTACTGGAAGACTCTCAGAAACCCTGCAGAACATCTGATCCAGACCCTTCTAAAAAGATGAGAAGAAGTTCTGGATCAAAACTAATCAGCTGGAGCAGTTTCAGAGGAATAAACAAGTATATTCAGATCTGAAGGTCTGACCTGGTGTTTCTGTCTTGGTCTCGAATCTTCTTCTCCATCTCTGCATCTGTGAGGGTCTCCAGCAGGGGGCACCACTGGTCAGCATCTCCTGTGTTTCTGATGGCAATCTCCACAGTGGGGAGGGGGTTCTCACTGAGCAAAGAACACAGAACAGTCCAACTTAGCAGACAGGACCCAGTCAGCCTGTAGGGGCACCATTAGGAGGAGTTACCTGAAGGCGTAGGTCCTCTGGTGCCAGCTCAGCTGACCTCGGATGCTGTAAGCGATCGTAGTGACGAACTCTCCTCCCAGACCGAGCTCGGAGCACAGCTTCAGGGCGAATGACTCCGGGGAGTTCTCCTTCTCTGACATGTCCCACTCAAACTGGTCCACCAGAGAGATGTTCCCCACGTGGATGTTCAGCTGGACATTAGAGAAACAGACAGTATGATGTGCAGGGTTCTGATGCTGCGTGCAGACCCGATGCTGCAGGACCCACCTTGATGATGACTCTCTGGTCCGCCTGCTCCTCCAGGATGCTGTCGGTGGGATAAGACTCAATCTGCTGCCGGATGGCTGAAGCCACGGCTGGGACGAACGTCAGAGGGTTCAGGTCCAAGTCGTCACACAGAATCTCTGCAAACATCTCAGGAGTCATCAGCTTCTCTGAGGAACAAGCAGAGAACGTCAGAGGAGATCAAACAAGCAGAAGCTGATTCGGGTGCTGGAAACGTTTTATTTACCGTTCATGTTCCAGGTGAAGGCGTCTCTCAGTTTCTGTCCATCGATCTCCATGTCCAGACGGATCGGAACCAGGGATTCCACCTGAGCAGCGTTTTCATGGATCACTGCAGGGTCGTGATCATCAAAGCTGAGAAACATGAACCCAGTTTGATTATTTTCAGGGAACATTCAAATTCTTCTGGTCCAGCTGAGACACAAACTAACCTCTGACCCGGAAATATACGGCATCAGAAAGCTGAAGTAAACTGGTGCCACACAGAACCAGAACCTTCTGAGATCACATCTGCATCAGTGAATTTATGGTTCAGATGTTCTACACAGACTTGGTCCTTTCAGTCGTTCCTCTGAAGACAGTTTGCAGAAAGGTTGAAAAGCATCAATATTATAATATTTCAGTTTGAATTGATTTTTATTAGTAGTTATTATTTTAGTTTTGGTTTTGTTTGGGTTCATTTTTAGGTCAGAGTTTTAGTCCACATAAGAACACGAGCACATAATATTAACATATATAATACTACACTATATATGTGCAGTATCACAACATAATATTACAGCTGACGCAAACTGCTCATGTGGAAGAATCCATTTCACATCAGTTCACAAGACGCATCAATAAATTGATAAACATGAAAAGAATTGTATAATATCTATAATTTCAGTTTTATAAACGCACCACAGTTCCAGTTACTTATAGTTTTCCCTTTTAATTACAGTTTTTATTTACCTCCGTTTATGAGGTTTTTTTGTTCGTTTTAGTGAACTATAACAATCCTGCAAAGCATGAAACTAATCTGACTGCTGTAAAGGTACCAGTCAGGAGCAGGAATCTCCCATAACCAGAAGGTCTGAAGGACCAAACTAGAACTTTTACGCCACACAATGCCTACACTAAAACATGGTGGTGGCAGCATCGTCCTGTGGGGTTACTCTTTATCAGACGGAACGTGTGGAGGTGGATGAAATCATGAGTGGTTCCAGTCAGTTCTGGTCCAAATCCTTCGGGTCTAGGAATCTGAGCATCCATCGAGGTCCACCAAGAATGACTCCAGAACCAAATCTGACAGAAAATCACCTGAAGATGCTGTGGACAGCAGATGTTCCCACATTCTGGGAGGTCTGGAGAACTAGGTCAACATGTGGCCTGATGGACCAAACAAGACCGACTGCTTCAACTGGATCCAGCCAAGGGTTCTTTTAAAAGGTGTGGACTTCTGGAACCAGATGACTGAACGTTTGTAATTTCCAGCTGAACTGTGAACATGAGGTTCTGAGATGTTCTGCTGTAGAGAGATTCCTTCTGCTGTTTCACTTAAATCTAGTTTTATGCGCTGGATTTAAAAAGTTATCCCTCCCATTAAAGCTACCAGTACAATGTGATCCAGAAGAGAAGTTCTGCAGAATTTTGCCCTTTTTAAAGGACAAACATACAATTCTGTTCAATTTTTCTTTATTTCTGGGGTTTTATTTGCTGATTAAAATAAAGTTTGTGGTGTTCCTTATTAATCTTTAAAGATTTTTAAAGTAAAGCACCTAAAACACCTGATAACATAAGAACAGCATTTTAACAGGAAGGAGAAAGAATTCCCACCACAGAGGGAACGTCCTCTTCTTATCCCGGCCGATTCGGTTTCTGTTGATGGAGGTGGACGAAGGAACGGCGTCCAGATGATGGGAGCTGTTGGGTAAGGTGGGAACCCACTGGCTGCTGCGCTTTGCCTTCTGCTCCCTTCAATAAAACAAACATGATGAGGATCGATCTGCTTCCTGTTAGGAAATGAATCCGTTTTTAGGAAAAATACAGTAAATCTAGTTCATTGCGGCTCGATGATGCAGGAAAACTCTGCTGAAGACTGGAAGACACTGGAAGATTCTGGGCTTTATGTCAACACCAAATTATTCTCTTTTTATGTCCTGATGAGTGAAAACTTTCCTGATGTCAACAACTTCTCTGAGCCAAATAAATAATTAGCCGCTAACTCAAACATGATAATTAGAACTGAGAATTAGGCTACATCTTTATTTTGCAGCTTTTTTAGCCCATTTCTCTGTTTGCTGTTAGCTTGATGTGTTTCTGTGAAGAACCTGTTGGTTTTTACCTGTAAAAACCGTTTTTTAAATAATTCCCATTAAACACACTGACTGACTCTGTATGGAGCATCTGGATCATTATAAAGCAACCTGTGGTCACCGGCAACAAACACCGTCACAGCTTCATCCAACAGTGACCCAGTGGGCCACCCGACCCGGTTACCTGAGGTAAGCTGGAGGCTCCGTGCTGATGGACACCGCCTTGTACTTCTCATCGTTCCCGTCAAAGATCTCCTCACACTCTGCAGCTTTTAGCAGCGTCACACTGGTGGCTGTTGGCAGGAAAAGCCACAGGTTGTTTAGCAGCTTTAAAACAAACTCTGGATCATTTACAGCTGCTGAAACGTTTCTGTCTCAGTTCCCCGAGGAAAGCAGAGTTCAGGCTGAAACTGACGTTTCTGACCGTTGTTATTGCTGAAAACCTGCAGCTCAATGATTCTTCTTCATGCAGCAAAGCTCTTCTCTTCTTCTACGTCTCAGAAGCACAAGAGCGACAGAAAATCAGTCAAAACAAACTGCAGCGTCGATCTAAGTTAAATCTCCAAACTGCTGCGGATCAATTAACCGATCCCTTTATGGAAACAACGATATGACTTATCATCATTTACAGTCACATGAGAGCGTGGCTCAGCTGGTAAACAACAACACTCCAATGATTGTTTCAGTCAGAAACCTGAGCTCAACCCAAACATGTACATTTTATCCTGATTATCACCAGAATGAACCACCTTAAACTCTCACAGTATTTTGGTATCACCTCCCCACAGATGGTCCATTACTTTCATCCTCCATGTTCACATCCACACACTTCCACTATCATCTAACACTTTGATAAATTTAAGAATAATAATCTGAAAAGACGCCTGTTTTAGGCTGGAACCTTCATGTGTTCGGCACACCTCAGTGTGTTTCAGAAAAGGACAACTGCTACACCTCTGATCCACCTAGAAAGGTTGTTTGCCGGTTCCTTGATGCTCCTTTGACCTATGTAAGCAGACACTGTCGTAGGACATCACTGCCTGGACTGTTGTGTTCTGATCCATTAGGTTCATGGAAATCTGCGGTTCATTTGTTTCTCACTTTATCCCTGAGCTGACTTCTAGAAACCACAAAGATTTAAACTCTTCAAACTTCTGGTGAAGGGAAAATCACCATGTGATGAAGCCATGATCTTCTTCCTCTCCTCCACTGAGGCCAACCTCCTCCATAATGAGGGATATCTTTTATAGAGGGAACCTCTGAACATCCGCAGGTAGTTTCCAACCTGGACAGAAAGAAAAACACAAAAAATGTTCAAGATCTGAATAAATCGGAACACACCAAGCACCAAATACACGACTGAAACAGAGAAGATCCTTGGAACCATGACTGGGAACAAAGAAATCCTCCATGTTTAGAGAAACTAGAACCAGGTTTGACTCCAATCATTTAGTTTAAAGGAAAACATCCAGAATGAATAAATGAAGCATTAAACTGGGAAACGGCTCACTGATCACATCTGGACTCGTTCCATACATTTTCCATATTCACTGGGATTTTCTTTATTCTAAGACATTTTCCCAACCGGTCAACAGAAACTGTTTAGTATCTGGTTAATTTTCAGCTAAATAATCAATCAACCTTTATTTATAGAGCGCAGGTCCATAAATTAAAAGAAAGCAAAAAAACCAAAAAACTATAGAAACATAAACACCTAGATTTAAACAGACAAAAAGAAAAGATCAGCTAAAAACAGTCAAATAAAATAATAATTCAAACAGCCCGATATTTCTGCTCTACTGGAATTAAAAGCCAGATTGAAAAGAAAGGTTTAAAAGGACTTAAAGGGAAATAAGTGAGTTTGTCTGCTGTTGTACACGGTCCGCAAAACGCGTTTTTACAGCTTATTTCATCCAGAAGACGCAGAAATCTGATGATTGGTTCCATTTCACACATGAAAACTTTTCATTTATTAAAATACTGTAAAATTAGCGATGTTGACCATAATGTGTGCCGAGTCTCTTATAAACTCTTTAGAGTTAAATCCAGCTTCCAAACATCTGCTCAAAACTAAGAATTAAACTCCGTTAAATGTCCGTCCATGTAAAGAGCAGCTGCGGTAAAAACGGAGATTAATTTGGTTCCTATACGTCCTCTGAAGCTGTTCGGTTGGACCTAATTAAGTTCGCCACTTCGTTTTATCTCTAATATAATTATTTTTGGTCAGACTCAGACTGAATCCAGAACAAATGTCTTTGTTTACAGCTGCGTTAGCATGCTAACGCTAGCTAGCAGCGGGAAGGAGACCTCAGACTGGTTTTACTGGGAATTAAACGTTTAGTTCCAGTGACTCCAGACGGACATACCTCTGATCCCACCATGTAAAAGTCTCCATCTTCTTCCAGTTGGAATTTAACTGGTTTTTGGCCAAACGTCTTGCTCAGAGCTAGCTGCATCTTTGCTACACCGAAGCTAACAAGTTAAGCCTCCTTTAGACGCGTTTAAAAGCTCTGGGAAAAGTGGGAAATCACACCTTTCTCATTTAAGACGAAATAACAGTCACAGGGATGGTGTTTACCTTTTTAAAAACGCATAAAATAATATGAGAAATCTCTACTTGTATATGCACATGTCTTTTATAAAAAGTTAAATACAGTTTGATAATTTAGCAGGAATTAAGCATGAAACTGAACATGCGTAATGCTTGATGGTCATGTCTTTTCATACAGTTTAAACCTCTTTCTTCAATGCAAATACAATGTGGATGATTGGATTCCTCCAGTCCTACATTTTAGAGAATATTTTATCCTAGTTGTCTAATAATTATTAATTATTAACTCGTTTTTTCTGATGTTACTGACATGGGTGGAGTTAAAGGAACCCGTTTCTCATTCTAGATGTTACAACCCGAGAGTAAATCTGGATACATCAGCCTTTTGAACCAGCTTGCAGGTTGGTCTGTGGTAGGTATGCACTGGTTTGTGTGGCCCAGATTGCTGGAGGATTTTCCACCTTGAGCAACTCTGGAACATAATTAGAAACACAGAAAAAGGGTAACGCTGAACTCAGAGCTGGCCCAATATGGCGCCCCCTCCATCAGTGGTTTACATACGCTTACAAAAGAAACCAAATAACACTATTTTTACCACTGTCTTTAATTAATAATATAGCACGTTACCAAATTTATATGCTTAACAAATGTCCGGGCTACCGCCCCCTGCTGGCGGTCAGACGCCTCGGAGCTCCTCCGGTACTTGGTCCCCATGAAGCGATCACACACTCTATCTAAAGACTCTTAAAGGAACGACTCTCAACCAGTTTCTAACTTTTAGCTCTTTTTATTCTAAGTTAAGGCAGAGGAATGATTACAGAGATCAGCGCTGAGGCTCCCGTCTCGGACCGTCTGTTAGAGGATGATGAAGAGCCCCGATAGAAGGTCACATACAGTTTTATATCTGGCAATCCAATGCAATGGATGTGCTCTCCCTCAGTGATTATCAGTAGACTATGTGTCACCATTGTGGTGTCTATCTGTTAGATTGTGTAGTAGCAGGTGTCCATACTTAATCTAAGTGTTGCTGTAGCTTTCTAAACAAACCAGTAATACCAGCTGCTCCACTATCAACCCCAGTGCCCCAGCTTCAGGTCATTTATTACAATCCTTGGGTCATTTATCCTTGTACTGTATGTTTATGAGCATTCTTATCCTATTGTATCAAAAGGGAAACATTATAACTTACATTTTATTTCATTATAGTATGAATGGGAAAACAGCTATGAGCCTATTAATAAAGGTTATTCCTAACACAAATAAAAAATACAACTATATAGAAAACTTTGTACAAAAAGGGGATGTTATTGACCTCTAGTGGTGCCTTTTATTACTGCATCCACTACAGTGATAAACTATATCTACTCAACATCACCTCTCCTGCAAAAAGCCGGACTTTCCTAGGCTTTCTGAATTTACATTTGAATCTTTTAGATTTTCCATTGTAAGAGTTAATAGTAATGACTTGTTTTAATATAATTATTTCATGGTGATTTTTTTTTCTCATGATGGTGTCAGACTGGGACTGGGGACATTATCGGGCTGGGGAAGGAGTACTTCGAGGATCTCCTAAATCCTGCCATCACGCATTCCCTGGTGGAAACAGAGGCTGGGGACTCAGGGTTAGACTCTTTCATCACCCAGGCTGAAGTCATCGAGGTGTTTAAAAAGCTCCACGGTGGCAGGGCTTTGGGAGTGGATGAGATCCGCCCTGAGTATCTCAAATCTCTGGATGTTGTGGTGCTGTCATGGTTGACACGCCTCTTCAACATTGCATGGCGGTTGGGGACAGTGCCTCTGGACTAGCAGATTGGAGTGGTGGTCACCCTTCTTATGAAGGGGGACCGGAGGGTGTGTTCCAACTACAAGGGGATCACACTCCTTAGCCCCCTGGTAAGGCCTACGCCAGGGTATTGGAGAGGAGAGTCCGGCCAATAGTCGAACCTCGGCTTCAGGAGGAGCAGTGTTGTTTTCGTTCTGGCCGTGGAACACTGGACCAGCTCTATACCCTCTGCAGGGTACTCAAGGGTTCATGGGAGTTTGCCCAACCGGTCCACATGTGTTTCGTGGACCTGGAGAAGGCATTTGATTTTGTTTCTAGTGGTGCCCTGTGGGGGGTGCTCCAGGAGTAGGGGGCCCTTTATTAGGGGCCATCCGCTCTCTCAACAAGCGGAGCAGAAGTTTGGTCCGCATTGCCGGCACTAAGTCGGACCTGTTCCTGGTGCATGTTGGACTTCGGCAGGGCTGCCCTTTCTCACCGGTCCTGTTCATAACTTTTATGGACAGAATTTCTAGGAGCAGCCGAGGACCAGAGGGGGTCTGGTTTGGGGACCAGAGGATTTTGTCTCTTCTTTTTGCAGATGACGTGGTCCTGCTGGCTCCCTCTAGCCAAGACCTACAGCTGGGGCGGTTCACAGCCGAGTGTGAAGCGGTTGGGATGAAGATCAGCTCCTCCTAGTCCGAGGCCATGGTTCTCAACCGGAAAAGGGTGGCTTGTCCTCTTCAGGTTGGAGGGGAGTTCCTACCTCAAGTGGAGGAGTTCAAGTATCTTGGGGTCTTGTTCACGAGTGGGGGAAGAATGGAGCGGGAGCAGTGCGGCTGCTGCAGTAATGGGAGCACTGTGCCGTTCCGTTGTGGTGAAGAGAGAGCTGAGCCGAAAAGCGAAGCTCTCGATTTACCGGTCGGTCTACGTTCCTACCCTCACCTATGGCCATGAACTTTGGGTCATGACCGAAAGAACGAGATCCCGGATACAAGCGGCTGAAATGAGCTTCCTCCGTAGGGTGGCCGGGCACTCCCTTAGAGATAGGGTGAGGAGCTCAGCTATTCAGGAGGGGCTCGGAGTAGAACCGCTGCTCCTCCACATCGAGAGGAGGCAGTTGAGGTGGCTCGGCCATCTATACCCGATGCCTCCTGGACGCCTTCCTCAGTAGGTGTTCCAGCCACGTCCCACCGGGAGGAGGCCCAGGGGACGGCCCAGGACACGCTGGAGGGACTATGTCTCTCGGCTGGCCTGGGAACGCCTTGGGAGCTGGAGGAGGTGTCTGGGGAGAGGGACGTCTGGGTGTCTCTACTGAGTCTGCTGCCCCCGTGATTCAGTCCCGGATGACGTGGAAGACGACGAGTACAAGTCATTTATTTCCAGATTTTGTGGCGGCCCCTGGAGGCCCTTAGTATTTGCCTGTATTGTCTAATGGGCTCGCTGGCTCTGGCTGAACATGCTGTCAGCTTGAAGAAAAAAATAAATCAAAACTTTGCAGAAACATCACATATAAAACTTGATAAAAATATCATGTGGTTGAAGTGTACAATGCAAGAAAAAATTAATCATAACCAAATGTCTATAGGGTGAGCCAGCTTGGTTCTGACTGTTTCCCATTAAGTCAGCACACAGCTGGTTAATTCTCAGCAGCCTCCCAGGAAAGGAGTCGTCATGAGGGCCTGGTCGGCCAATCAGATGCTGACTCTAGGAAACATGGCCACACTGTGCTAGTTAGCCAGCTTGCTAGTTAACCAATGCGCTAGTTAGCCAACCCCATTCTTTAAACATTTAAACAGAATTAACTAAGTATATGTAGATTAAACTATCTTCTGCCTGGAGCTGCTTTACATTAAATGTTTCCAACATAGAATCATTTTAAATAAAAACACATGCTTAGATTTAAGAATTTAACACATATATTAATAATAAAAGTTAACTGATTATTTTATAGATTCTCTGACATGTATTTACAGGCATTCAAGCAACACTTCTGCTGAGCCTAATAACTTCAGGGTCATACTAAAGTTCATGCTTCCCATTCTCAGGCTGCCATAGGTCCAACAAGGACATTTCTATGGTATTTGCAAGCTTCCTGTACAGTCTTGAAAAATCTGGAAAGGCTGAAAATGGATTCCAGTATTTGGAAAAAACAAGAATGTGGAAAATATTTGTGTTGAAATTGAATTTAAATCCTACCTTCTTTGTGACCTTTCTGCCTACCTTGTCTCCTTCTTTGGTTGTTTAAGTTTTATTGTGTTCGTCCTTCCTTCCTTCATTTACGTCCTCTGTATTCCTTTCTTCTTTCTTGTGTCCTTTCTTCATTTCTTCCCTCCTTCCTGAAATTCTTTCCAAGAATCATTTCCATCTTTCCTTGTGTTCTGCATCCCTTACTTCCTTTTTGCCTTGTTTCCTTCTTCTTTCCCCTCCTTAATCCTTGACCTTCTTTCCGTGTTCTACTTCCTGCCAGCATTCCTTTTTATGTGTCCTTTAGTACCTTCCTTGTGTCCTACATTTCTTTATCGTGTCTTTCTTATTTCCATCCCTTCCTTCCCCCCGCCTTTCCTTCTCGGTTTTATTTGACACCGCCTGTAGATCCTAACGGACTGAGAAGTCTGGGACTTTGACATGAAAGATAGGAAGGAACTCTGTACTTGAAGGAAAGCCGTTCCTGAAGGTGAAAGGTCGGATCTGGTGCGTCAGTTAAAACTGGGTTCATGTGAAAGATCCAAATGAAACCAAAGAGATGAAACCAAAGCAACATTTGCTGCACACATTTATTTGTTTAAAAAGTGAAACGAAAAAGAAAGACTCATCATTGGATAAATTCTGTTTTATATTTAAATTTTGTCATTTTTTCCACACGTCAATATTTTAATCTGAGATGATGACAAACATCATATGAGCCCCACAGACTCATTGTCCAAAGGTTTGTCTGTAGTCCGAAACCCCAGTTCTTCTAAAAATGGCCTCACAGCGATGATTCAGCATCAAGAGTTTCTGAAGATGATTAAAGCCCAAAAACACAAAACCAGTTCAGGCTGTTTGGCATTCTTCACCGAGAACTAAACAAACACGTCGAAAACAAAGAGCACATTTGTCTCCTTCATCTCTCCAAGGAAGGTCCATGAAGGCCATCCGACACTCAGGGAGCAGATTTACCCTCCGAGGCGCTGACCCTCGCCCCACGCGAAGCCTCCGGGTCGGTCCTCAGGCAGCGGGTTGTAGTTGGCGTCTTCCTCTGGGGTGTCAAACAGCATCTTTCTGTGGGAGGAGTTACAGAGATAGAGCTCAGAAACATGAAACCTGACCCGGGTTGTCAGCTTCATGCAGAGAGACGGGTCTGAAACATCCTCCATCCTGCTCACATCTTCAGCTTTCCGAAAGCAATGCATCATTGATATTAGAACATTTTATTTAAAACAGACATATTTGCAGTTAACATCATATTTCATCATATAAACATTAAAAACTGAACAGTGTGGCGTTCATCTGCATTTAACCCCTTTACACCGATCCCTTCAATAAAATCCAGTCTGCCTTCAGTCTAACAACAGCTGTTCTGTTTCTGGGCTCAGAGGTTCCTTAAAGAACACCAGAAGAGGTTCTTTACAGAACCAGCACCATGAAGACCAAGGAACACAGTAGACAGGGAGAAAAGGGTCAGGGAGAAAGTTCTGGTTCAGATTAAAACAGTGTTCGGTTCTGAAACGATATCCCAAGCTCTGAACATCTCCCAGAGTTCTGTCCAATCCATCATCTGAACATGGAGAGAAGATGGACCACATGCAGACCTACCAAGATATGGAGGTCCACCTAAACTGACAGGCTGGGCAAGGAGAGCAGTAATCAGAGACACAGCCAAGAGGTCCATGGTAACTCTGGAGGAGCTGCAGAGATCCACAGCTCCAGTGGGACAATCTATCCACAAGACAACTATTAGTGGTGGACTCCATAAATCTGGTCCTCATAGAAGAGTGGCAGGAAGAAAGCCAGTGTTGAAAGATGGAGATAAAGTCCTGTCTGCAGTTCCAAGGAGACACAGGAGGGCCTGAATATAAATGCATGCCACACTTCTCAGATTTCCTTCCTCATCATTTGGTCTGACAAACAAAGCCGTTTTTTGCTGTAATGTGAGAGTAGAAAAGTTTAAGAAATGCTGAACGGCCGGCGCTGCTTCAGCACTTCATCAGGTCCCCAGAGACCCCAAAGCTCTTCTTACCGATATCAGTCATCCACCGTTTCACAAACTAACAGCGTTGAGCTACACTGTAGCCACAGCTGCCCTGGGACAGACTGACAGACGCGAGGCTGCCATACAATCAGCACCACCGGGCCACTGACCACCATCAGCAGGCAAAGAGGGTGAAGTGCCTTGCCCAACGACACAACGACTGAGACGAACCCCTACCACAGCCGCCACCGTTGCAGGTGGTATTCACACCAGAAGAGGTGAGAATACTTTTTCCAATGCCCTTTCAAGCAGCCATAACATTAGGACCATCCAATTAAAGCTGACTGAGTTACTGATTTTCATCCCAAACAGGAACCTCCTCAGAGCTGGTTCCTATGGTTCTCCTGAACAGAGCCAGTCCCAGCAGACATTCTGGACTCTGTGGACTCTATGAAAGGTCCTTGTGGATTTGATTTACAGCTCTTCCCACAGAAATGTTTGGTTCAGGGTTTCTGAGGCTCTTTCCAGCTTCCTTCTGTAATTACTTAGGATCATCCTGACCTGACTCCTGACAAAAGGACTGAGTCAGCGCCAGGAATCGAGCTGGAAAGAAGAAGAAGAAGACAACTTCTGTCAGAGGCTTAATCAGCTCTGCAGCTGCAAGGATCCACTCAGGCTTCCTGAGTGTCATATACAACTTGTCAGTTTTATTTTCGGTCTAGAATATTTGATTTAAAGTCCATGAATCACATTAGTCACTTTCAGAAAATAAGAATCTCATGCAAGAGATTAAAACAGAAAATAAGAAATAAACCAATAGGCTGGAAACTTACATGATTGATGGAGTCTTGAGCCACCTTCCTCCTCCTGGTTGGTTGGGAAAAACGTCCTCCAAGAAGTAGTAGACATGACCGACAGCAATCCCTGAAAATAAATATCAAACCAATCATGAGTCCTCACCACACTGGTTCTGTTCTGTTCATCCTGTCATCAGTTCGAGTAAAACGGACCTAAAAGGTCGACAATGATGGAGTTTCCCAGCAGGAGGGAGAATCCCATCAGCACCCAGGGCAGGAAGGGGGCCTGGAAATTCAGGAGGCCGAAGAAATTCATGCGAACGTTTGGGTTCCTTCGACTCCAGATGTAGACGAGCATGATGGTGAAGGCCTGGCCGAGGAAGACGAGGCTCACAAACATGCCGAAGATCTGTTCAGGGGTAAAGGATTCAGTCTCAGACCTTAATGTCTGACTTCTGCTTTTTCTGTTTGCATTTGACAGAAATTCATCCTGAGCAGCAGAATCTTTTCACTATATTTAGATCAGCTCTGAAAGCTCCAAAGCTTACTGTCATTTCTGATGATCGCTAAACATTTTATGAGGTTTTTTGTGAACATTTTCTCTTAAAACCTCCTAAATGTGTGAAATAAACAGCGTGTGGTTGAAGGATACCGTCATGAGAAGGCCACCAAACAGGAACATGAAGACAAAGTCAGCCGTTCGGCCCCTGAAAGAGCCCTCCTCCAGCATCCGACAGTATCTGTACCTGAAAACAGACTGTTAAGGAAAACCCGTGTAGAGTCTGACCCGGCCTCACTGATCTGACCTGCTGCACCCAGGAGATGACCCTCACTGCTTCAGGTTTCTCTCCCACTGCATTTACAAAGTGGACCTTCAGAGGGTCTGGAGAACATTTTAGTCCAGGCAGAACTGCAGCCACTGAGCATGCAGAAACATCTGCCTCTGTGAAACCGAAACATGCAAACCAGAAGGATACAGAAATATCATGTTGAACAGGAAATTGAAGCCGACTGGACCAAAAAACAGGAAGTTGGTGATGAGACGCCATACCTGAAAAAAAGGAGAAAATCCTTCAGGTGAGCTAGTTCTGACCCGATTTAATGGAAACGTCTGGGTGTGATTCAGATTCAGCACCTGGTAGTTCCTCAGAATCAGATCTGGATTAAAGTAGAGCTGGAACGGTGTGATGATCTCCAGTTGCTGTGAGAGAAAACAGAGAATAAACCCATAAAAAGCTCAGAACCAGAACGCAGTCTGAACAGCAAAATGGTGTCTCTGGGTCAGATGGGCTGATTTACTGCTGGAGAAAACCCTGAATCCGAGCTCTGGTACAGTTTGGCCCTAACTTCATGGAAACCCAGTCCAGCTGAAAACCTTTGCGCTGGTTCCCCCAAAAGAAACATCACAGCTGAAAGAACAGCTTTCTGGACCATCAAGAACTTCAGGCTGAGACGTTCAGATGCAGAAAAGAAGCTTCAGCTCATCCTAGAAGGTCCAGAATTGCTGTTGCCACCAGTGCAGAGCTAGCTCATGTGCACACAAAATGAGGAAGAAGACCATTAGACAAGAAGGACAGACTTAACTGGCAAAAGACCGGGCCGGGCCTGTGGACTCGCCAACAGCTAGAAGAACGGCTCTGCTAGGTTAACATGGGCACAGCATGTTGGGCAAGAACTTTCTTTGTTGGGACCAAACAGTTTATAAGGAGATGTTTGCATCCTTAAAGCTTCAGCTTGGTCCCAAACTGGGTCAGGTGTTCTGAAGTCCACAATTTCAACTTTTTATTTAAAGTAACAGAAGGCAGTGGGCTTCCTCCCGGTTCTGCTAAGAACACTGGCATGGGTAAACAGTGGGATCAGCATGTCCTCCAGGACCAACATCTACCAACAATCCAGGAACTGTTTGATCTGTGGGCTTCAAGCCTGATGGAGAACCGGGTCACAGGGCTAAACAGCTAACAAAGTGGCCCAAACAGGATCCCTCCACATCTTCCAACCCAAACATTCCATATTCTACCAAACTCTAATGTCCAGAACTCTCAGCCCGTTTTTAGGTATATCTGCTCAGAGGTCCGACTTTAAATGTAGAACCTGGATAAACTGGAGGAAAGAAAGACAGATGGACCAAGAGCCAGATCCTTTTTCCATACTGATCCAGACCTGGAATGTACCCGAATTAAACCACAGTCTCTGTCGGAAACCTGCTCATTTAGACCCTGGGAATGTGGTCAGGAACATCCCCAGAACCGAACCCCTCTAAGAACCTTTGGGTCAGATCTTACAAAGAAAGGAGGAGGAGAAACAAGCATGGAGCAGCTCCGGGTCGCCATCAGCCAGGATTTGATCCAGAACTCCACATCCTGAATGGATCATTTATGATTTAAACAATAAAACCGATTTAAGGACAACAAAGCCCTGCTGACGTCAGTGTGATGGTGAAGCTCCTGTTTATCTGCTCACATCTGAGCTGATGTCCAACATCTGATGCTGCGTTCAGGGTCGGTCTGTGATGGAGGGAACATGTTTCCTTAACAGCTTCAGCTTGAACAAAACCGGATTGTATTCTCTGACTGCGTTCATGGCCGGGTTAACTGAACCCGAACAGAACCATGACTGAGTTCTCAGTTCGGAACAACATTAAACATGAAGCTGACTTCCTGAATGACCTGCTCAGACTCGGATCTGTAACAGAACAGCTGGAGCTCAAACTAAACCAGCAGAGCTCTGACTGACTGACTCAGCTCGGTCCGGTTCGGTCCTGGTTGGTCTTACCACTGCAGCCGTGGTGAGGACGCAGGCCGTGGTGTAGGCTCTGGTAACAACAGGAATCTGTAAATATTCCTGCTGGAGGGTCTGGTAGGCCATTTTGGAGACACACTGACAGCTTCCGGGTCTTTCTGACACGTCATCGCAGAACGAGACGGGCTGCGTTCACGAGCCGTGGGAAAATCCACCATTGCTTCCATCAGACAATTTCACGTCAGATCAATGATAAAATAAAATAAAAATATTCAACAACAACAATAATAAATAGTAACAGGTTAAAGCAGATGTTGTTTTATTATGTTTTTTTTTTAAACTAATATTGCTTAAAAAAAGGAAAACCACAAGAAGAACAAAAAAACACTTTTTATTGTTGGTTCTTAAAAATTTACCTAAAAACTCATTCATCTTATATACCACTTATTCCTCAGTGGGTCACAGGGGAGCTGCTGCTCATCTATTTAGAGTACCCAGTGAGAACCTACGGGGAGAACATGCAAACTCCATGCAGAACCTAGGATCTTCTTGCTGCAAGGCAACAGTGCTACCAACTGCGCCACTGTGCAGCCCAACTAACCTAAAAAAAACTAAATACTAAAAGTTTTAATATAAATTTCTTCAAAGTTTAAGCCTTACCTGTACATGTAGCTTTGAGGCCACCTGGTGGCTGCTTGTAGCACTCAAAGGGAGCAATATTTCAATACATTTATTTCTATTAGGCTGTCACTTTGCTGTTTATATGATTTAATAATGATTTTATTGTCGTGCCTTTTACAGTATTATTTTCAAGGCTAAATTGACTGCATTGGATGGAACAGTAATTAATTAGAGCATTCATATGCTGAGTGAGGATGTGGGTTTGGATCATGCTGGCAACTCTGACGTTGAATTGTGTTTTAAGATTTGGATAAAAAAAACAACCTTGCAGGCTAAGTTTGAAATTCAGCAGATCAGCTTAAAGGAAACACTGACAACACAGACAGAATCGTCTTAATTTTTGGGTTAGGAAAAAGGAAGTCTCCCTATGTTGGTGGGAATGCAACACATGCACAGTGATACCATTAGACCGAGTGACTGGACTCAGTCTAAAAAGGAGAATACATACATTGTCTCTAGTTTATTTTTGTTTTAATTACAATGTTTAGGTGTATCTGTGGTTCTGTTTGCCTGTCTCTTCGCTGCTGATAGACTTAATTTTCCCACTGAGGGACAATAATGGATATTTCTATTCCATTCAAGGAAGAGAGTTTTAAAAGTTGCATTTCTGGGGTCATTTCTGTCACTCAGTTTAATTCAATTCAGTTTATTTATATAGCGCCAATTCACAACACATGTCGTCTCAAGGCACTTCACAAATAAAAGTACATGCATTACAATTAATCCTAATCATTGAACAGTGCAGTCAGATTCTGTTATTTATTCAAATTGGATAAAAAGTTTTTCTATCTAAGGAAAACCCAGCAGATTGCATCCAGTCAGTGACTTGCAGCATTCACTCCTCCTGGATGAGCATGTAGAGACATTACAGTCACTGGCATTGACTTTGCAGCATCCCTCATACTGAGCATGCATGTAGCGACAGTGGAGGGAAAAATTCCCTTTTAACGGAAGAAACCTCCAGCAAACCAGGCTCAGTGTGACGGGGGCCCCCACGACCCACTGGGGGTTTAGAGAGAACAGAGCAGAGACATAAAGAAACAAAGAAGGGCCTGATCCAGGAGTTTTTTCTATGGGAAGGGGAAAAATAAATGTTTATGGAGTAGCTCCTTTAGTCGTTTCACCTAGAAAGAAAAACAGATAAATCTGAGCCGTTTTCAAATTTGAGTCAAAAGAGCACATAGATTTTTACAGTAAAAGCTCAGTCAGTAGCTATGTCTAGAAAGAAAAGGGTTTAAAAACTGAAACAGGGCCATGTGGATCATCGGTAGAAGGTGAGCATTAGTTTTCCCCAGAAGCTTGGGGGATTCCCCCTCTCCAAAGGTGTCACAGGTAGACACAGAGTCAGCCAGGTGCAGCTTCTAGGAAAAAAAAGAGAGAGAAAAAGTTAAAAGCTGAAAAAAACAGCAAATAATACAAAAATTGGAGAGTAGTGTGAGAATGTAGCGAAGGGTGAAAGTGGTCATTATGTCCTCCAGCAGCCTAAGCCCTATAGCAGCATAACTACAGAGATAGCTCAGGATAACCTAAGCCACTCTAACTATAACTATCAAAAAGGAAAGTTTGAAGCCTAGCCTTAAAAAGTAGACAGGGTCCCATCTAGAGCCCACTGATGGTCATTGTTAACTAAAAACCCAAAGTTGGGATACCTCTCTCTGTCACACTGACCATAAAACCCTTGGAAAAAAGAGGGTGTCATACAGGTAGCAGAAATGGGGGTGTTTTGCACCTTAACCATAACTGAGGCGGTTTTTATCTAAAACCCACCCCCCTTACTCCATCCAACAGGGGGGGAAGAAGACGGAGGTAAAAATAAGGGGAAGATAACTCAGGATAACCTAGCCCCTCAAATAAACTTTATCAAAAGGGAAAATTTAAAGCCTAGCCTTAAAGTAGCCGGGTGTCTGCCTCACGGACTAAAATGGGAGATGGTTCCCAGGAGAGGAGCCTGATAACTAAAGGATCTTCCTCCCTTCAACTTCTAGAGACTCTAGGAAACCACCAGTAAACCTGCAGTCTGAGAACAAGTGCTCTATTAGGAACGTATGGAACAATCAGATCTTGTATGATGGAGCTAAAACTTAAAGGGTTTATATGTGAGGAGGAGAATTTTAAAATTTATTCTGGATTTAACAGGGAGCCAATGAAGGAAACTAAAGTAGGGGAAAAATTGATCTCTCTTTTTAATTTTCATCAGAACTCTTGCTGCAGCTTTTGAATCAGCTGAAGGCTTTTAAAGGATTTTGTGGGCTCCTGATAGTAAAAGAAAATTACAATAGTCCAGCCTTGAAGTAACAAATGCATGGACTAGTTTTTTTAGCATCAATCTGGACAGGAATTTTCTAATTTTGGCAATGTTCCGGAGATGAAAAAGGAAAACCTAGAAACCCTTTTTTGGGATTTAATGACATGTCCTGGTCAAAAATAACACCAAGGTTTTTTTTTTATTACCGGAGGTCAACTTAATACCATCCAGGTTAAGTGATTGACTAAGCAGTTTCTTTTTTAAAGACTCTGGTCCAAGTTTACACTGAAGTCTACCAAAAGCTGTGGCTCCAAAGCCCAAAAGAATCATTTCATTTAATTTCTACAGAGCCTAGAATGATAAAAAAATAAATGCTTTTGAACATTATTTAAATAAAATTTTACTTCTAAAGCTTTTTACTGTACAGTACTTTGGTGCAAACTCTGTAATGCTTTAACAAAACAGTTTAAAAATACCTTCTAACCAATCAGTAGAGGCATGTCATCACTAACACTTTGAGGCTTTGAGCGAGGGCTGCATGGAGGAGCTGCACGGTGGGTACAGCAGGGAGGTCCTAGGTTCAAATCCCCGCCTGGGGGCTTTATGAATTGAGTTTGCATGTTCTTTGCATGTGTGGATTCTCTCAGGGTACTCTGGCTTCCCCCGACAGCCCAAAAACATGAGTGTTAGGTTAACTGGTGTCTCTGAATTGTCCTCAGATATGAGTGTGTGCTTGGTTGTCTGTCCTCTGTCTCTGAGTTGTCCTGTGATGGACTACAGACCTGTCCAGGCTGGACCCTGCCTCTCACCCAATGACTGCTGGCCTTAGGCTCCTTTCTTTCCCAGAGAGCCTGTCTATAAAGTTCATCAAATACTAGTGTTGACAGAGAACTGCAGTAACCAGGGATGCACTAATGTGAACATTTGATCCCATAATTGAAATTATATTGCTCTTATGGCTGAAAACTGATATCTACGATATTATATATATTAAATATATTTCTTAACCCTTTCAACACCGTGAAAAAACGACCTCACCACTGACATTGCCTCTCTGCTTGAGTTAAACACCCACAATCCTGTGCGGCATCATCATCAGTGTCACATGACCAAACAGGTACCACATGGCCAGCTCCATCCCCCTCCATCGGCCATCGTTTAACTCCAATACATCGTGCTTCCCTAGCAGAAACTCACCAACATAGACTTTATTACCTGTAGTTTTCTTTATTAATATGCAGCAAACACCTGGAGATGAACTAAATCCTCGTTGAATCAACCAGCTGCAGAACTGACAAGAACGTTTGAAATCAGTGCAGCATGAAATAACAGAATGAACATTTTTGATAAGGAGCACCTTCAAGGAGACCAGGAGACACCAACGCTTGGTTCATGAATTGTTTAATTGGGTTCATGGGTTGAACAGAACAAAAGTACATCATTGCTTCCTTCTTGAAATAATCATCTTTCCAGCTGTCTGTGTACATAGAGCCTGGTACATGTTTAGCTACCATTTGCTCCATGCACCTTGTGGACTTTGGATCATACTAGTTGTATGTTAGTGTTTCATTACTGGGTCGTCATGTTCCTGTTAGTTAGAGGATTTTTATGGACACTGAGAAAATCATTTCTACCTAAAATGTTGTAATTGAACTTCCCTCCACCTGTCTGTACAGAAATAAAACTATATCAATATAAGTCATGTTTATTCTGATAATAACCTCCACCAGGAATTATATTAATCTTTTTATGGCATTTATAATATAGCAGACCTATGAAATTCTTTTTAAATAGTTTTTTTCTGATATACTTTTAATTATTACATAATGTTTTAGATTTTTAATGATTTATTTAGTAAATGATCCAGATTTTCCCTCCACGTGATTTAGTTTTATATATAATAAATCAGTTTCACTTTTAAGGAAAACTTGATGCATAAAGATTGTTCTCAGCTGATTAGTCAGAATAATGACCTTATCGCATCTAAAGCTGATTCTCAGGATTATGATGATATTGTAAAGCTGCTCTGCTTCCTTCACCCATATTTCTTTTAATTCTTTCAAGTTTCCGGACCCTCTTGGTGTCTCCTGCTTCTTTCATCTTCTCAATCAGGAAGTCCAAGTGGACTAAAGTAGATGCTGACTCGACTTTGAGAGCGATCTTCTCCAGGTTGACGACATGGTTGTAGGACTCATCCAGCAGCTGATATTTCTCTGCTCTCAGATGTTTCATGCTGGTCTCCAGACTTTCTAAGTAAGTCAAGTTTTTCTCTCTTGCAGTTTTACTCGTTTCATAGTTTTGCTGCATTTCTTTCAGAGTCGTCTGAACTCTTTTTGTCTTGGTCACGTATCTCCACTTTTCTTTCACGTGAAAAGATGTTGGACACTTTCCACTACAAACGATGCAGTGACCTCCTTTGATGACATCACAGAAGGCAGGACTCGGGGCCAGTACGCATCCAGGATAGTGACAGTTCTCCTCACAGCGTGTACAGCACATAGCTTTTTCATAGGAAGCATCGTTAAACCAGTTTCCAGCTTTAATAGGTTCTTTGACTTTGTAGGACTCCTCTATTTCTAAAGCAAAATCTTCATTATTCTTCATCTCTTCTTTATATTTCATCAGATTATCTTGAATTTTTCTGATTTGCTTCTGTTTTTGTTCAGTTCTGATTATTTTGTCCTGCAGGTTTTGGATGCAGGCTGTCAGTTTGATGCGTTCCTGGATAACATCAACAGTTGTCTTCAGTTTTCGAGGAGGAGATTTTTCCAGAAAGGCAGTGAACTCTGTCATTCCTCTTTCGGTTATCTTATTTGCACCTTGCAGGTATTCTGCGTCTTCTTCACGGTCTTCGTTCTGGCAGTTATTAAACAGGAAGTAGACAGGCTGCTTCTTCTCATTTCTGGCACATTTAATGTTTGAAGCTTCAAGAGCTTGAAGGACATTCTTCGGTTTTCTTCCGTTTGAGTGGGTGATGAGAACTACGATGTTGTCTTCTATGTTTTTTCCAAACAACGACATGACTGAATTCAGGATGTACATCAGTCGGTCGCTCAGTCGATTATCACTGGCTTTCATCACCAGACCCACTCCATGAAGTTCTTGAACCCCATGGCCTGCTTGAAACAAGTCAGATAAACTCTGAGTGATGTTGGCATCATGTTCTATCCCTCTAGTGCTTCCAAATCCTGGAGTATCAATGATGGTCAGAGAGCAGGACATGGTTTTACCTTCAAAACCAAATATTTCATACACAGTCACATCGGATGTTTGGTGGCCCACCTCCTTCACTATTTGAGACCAGACGTTATCCTGAAACTTCACTCCCATGATGAAGTTGACCAGTGCATTGATCAGAGTGGATTTTCCTGCTCCTGTTTCACCAACCAGTAAGATGGTTTTGTTTTTCTTGCTTGCATCTTTCTCACCGACAATGATTCTTTTCAGTTTAGCAGATTTTTCTCTCTTTGGTCTCAGTTGGTAAACGGATGGATTTCCTGATTGAATCAGAGAACTTTTGGAGATCGTGTTGTCCAGTGAAGAATTCCTATAAGATGAACAGACCCACTCAAAGTCAATTCAAACTTATAAACAGATTACATCCTTCTAAAACTACCTGTTAAAGGTAACAGTATTAAATATTGATGAAGCTAAGATGAAAATCTTAAAAGCTTTAGAGACACAGAAGAACTGGAGTACACAGCGTTTACCTGTAGGAGGCGTCGGGAGTTATAATAGCAGCTTGGATGGAATTCAGATCATTTAAATTGACCTTGATTATATTTTAATAATTGATAATTTACTAAGGATATGATTAATCTATCCTTAGTATGATATATATGATTAATCTATCCTTAGTAAATGGATATGTACCACAAGCTTTTAAGGTAGCTGTAATTAAACCTTTGCTTAAGAAACCTTCGCTTGATCGAGATGACTTAATAAATTACAGACCTATATCCAATCTTCCGTTCTTATCTAAAATTCTTGAGAAAATAGTTGCTAATCAAATGTGTGAGCATTTACACGGCAATGACCTGTTTGAAGAGTTTCAGTCAGGCTTCAGAGCTCATCATAGCACTGAAACAGCTCTGCTGAAAGTCACTAATGATATTCTTATTGCCTCAGATAATGGACTTGTGTCTGTACTGGTTCTGTTAGATCTCAGTGCTGCATTTGATACAGTCGATCATAATATTCTCTTAAAAAGGCTGGAATATGCTGTAGGGATCGGGGGAACAGCACTAGGCTGGTTTAAATCTTATTTGTCTGACAGATTCCAGTTTGTTCATGTAAATGATAAATCATCTTTAAACTCCAGGTTAATTGTGGAGTACCACAGGGTTCAGTACTTGGGCCAATTCTCTTTACTATATATATGCTTCCAATAGGTAAAATTATCAGGCAGCATAGAATAAATTTTCACTGTTACGCTGATGACACTCAGCTTTACTTATCCATAAATCCATGATGAACCCAACCAGTTAGATAGACTACAAGCATGTCTTGAAGACATAAAAACTTGGATGACTTTAAATTTTCTGCTTCTAAATTCAGACAAGACAGAAGTTGTCGTCTTTGGACCGGAGTCTTTAAAAAGTAACTGCTTAGTCAATCACTTAACCTGGATGGCATTAATTGACCTCCGATAATAAAGTAAAAAACCTTGGGGTTATTTTTGACCAGGACATGTCATTTAAATCCCATATTAAACAGGTTTCCAGGATTTCCTTCTTTCATCTCCGGAACATTGCCAAAATTAGAAAATCCTGTCCAGGATTGATGCTGAAAACTAGTCCATGCATTTGTTACTTCAAGGCTGGACTATTGTAATTCTTTACTATCAGGATGTCCACAAAATGCAGTTAAAAGCCTTCAGCTGATTCAAAATGCTGCAGCAAGAGTTCTGATGAAAATTAAAAAGAGAGGTCATATTTCCCCTACTTTAGCTTCCCTTCATTGGCTCCCTGTTAAATCCAGAATAGAATTTAAAATTCTCCTCCTCACATATAAAGCCCTTAATGATTTAGCTCCATCATACATCAGAGATCTGATTGTTCCATACGTTCCTAACAGAGCACTTCGTTCTCAGACTGCAGGTTTACTGGTGGTTCCTAGAGTCTCTAGAAGTAGAATGGGAGGCAGATCCTTTAGTTATCAGGCTCCTCTCCTGTGGAACCAGCTCCCAGTTTTAGTCCGTGAGGCGGACACCCTGTCTACTTTTAAGACTAGGCTTAAAACTTTCCTTTTTGATAAAGCTTATAGTTAGAGTGGCTTAGGTTATCCTGAGTTATCTCTGTAGTTATGCTGCTATAGGCTTAGGCTGCTGGAGGACATAATGACCACTTTCACCCTCTTCGCTACTTTCTCACACTACTCTTCAATTTTGTATTATTTGCTGTTATTTCAGCTTTTAACTTTGTTCTCTCTCTTCTCTCTTCCTAGAAGCTACACCTGGCCTGACTCTGTGTCTACCTGTGACAACTGTCTGGAGAGGGGAGTCCTCCAAGCTTCTGCTGGCAACAACTTAATGCTCACGCTCTACCGATGATCCACATGGCCCTGTCTTTCAGTGTTTAACCCTTTCTCTCTCCTAGACATAGCTACTGACGGAGCTTTTACTGTAACTAACTCTATGTGCTCTCTTCAGACTCTAACATTGAAAACTGGCTCAGAGTTTATCTGTTCTTTCTTTCTAGGTGAAACGACTAAAGGAGCTACATCCATTAACATTTACTTTTCCTTCCCATAGAAAGTACTCCTGGATCAGTACTTCTTTGTTCTCTTTGTGTCTCTGCTCTGTTCTCTCTAACCCCCAGTCGGTCGTGGCAGATGGCTGCTCACACTGAGCCTGGTTCTGGTTCTGCTGGACGTTTCTTCCTGTTAAAAGGGAGTTTTTCCTCTCCACTGTCGCTACATGCATGCTCAGTATGAGGGATTGCTGCAAAGTCAACGCCAGTGACTGTCCACTGTCTCTACATGCTCATCCAGGAGGAGTGAATGCTGCAAGTCACTGACTGGATGCAATCTGCTGGGTTTCCTTAGATAGAAAAACTTTTTATCCAATTTGAATAAATAACAGAATCTGACTGCACTGTTCAAAGATTTGGATTAATTGTAATGTATGTACCTGACTTTTGTGAAGTGCCTTGAGACGACATGTGTTGTGAATTGGCGCTATATAAATAAACTGAATTGAATTGAATTGAATTGAATAATAAAACCATAGAAAGAATATAAACCTAAAATACAATCAGTAATACTTGCAGAGTGTTTGCTGTTGTTTTCTCTACTGGTGGCAATTAGCTAAAAAACATCTAAAACCATATTTATCCTTTTTTTCTGTGGGAAAAATGTCTTATTGAGGAACTCTGATCCGTTTTGTATTTTAGATCAGGAAGAATTAGGCCTGTAATGGATCAACTTTCAAAATAATCTGAACTATAATATTTTGCCCTTATAACGTGGAGCCATTAGTAATGAGAAATTAAACAGTCTTAGGTTCAACAGCAAATTCTAAATCACTCAAATAAGCCAGTATAGAAATATCAGAGTTGTCATGATTAAGTTCTCTGGTTTCTCTTTGTTTAGTTTTAGAAAAGTATTAAATTAAAGTAGATCATTTATGAACATCAGATTCTCCAAATATAGAGTATAGGTGAATGTCATCAGCATAGAGACGATACAATTGTTGTAATTATAGATTATTGATTAATTGAATATTTATCAAGAATTATAATTAAAATCATAATCCGATAAAATTAACTCCTTAACCAAAATCCTCATTTATGAATTGAAACCAGAGCTCTCCTCTGGTGTTGTAATTATGGCTCAAGGCCTCTGATAATTACAATTATTAAATGTCACTGTTTAATCGACCATTTCTGCCGAAACGTGGGGAACTTTGCCTAATTTTGACTGACGAATCACTCTTGCACAAAATAAACACAAAACGCCTTCTCTTTATCTACGTGAAAATTTATTAAATCAATCAGCCTCATACATTCACCTCCCCGATTCAATAATCTTCACCTACTCAAACATGCAAAGTTCTACACAAAAGGGTAAAATATCTAACTAACAAAATAAAGCAAAACAGCAGTGTGTGTGTATTTAATCAACCAGCAGTTATGGCAAAAGTGGTAATATGACAAAGGGATGTGGTGTGTTGAACGGAGTTTGAACAGTCCGCCAGAAAGCGTAGCCCAGCGGGACACGGGCTGTCATAAAACCCCCACAGCAAAGTTGTAAAATCAGCTTAGACAAAGAGTCATAAACCTTTTGGCGGCAACTTAGCAAGCAGTAAAGTTGGAACAAAGAAAATGGTGAATTTCACCATGAGGTTACTGTCGTAGTCCAGTACCGGCGCTCCGGTGTTCGCCCGGTAAAGACACAACTTGTGAGACGCGGCGGCCTCAGGACTCAATACAATGTTGCATGCAAATACAATTTCATAACATCAGACTATAAATTGCGATTCTGATCGCACTAAAAATCCTATCTCTCTCTACCCTGCCCAGACTGCTTCTAATAAAGAAATCAAATAAAATAATAAAAGATGGGTATTACTTTGTGGAGCAATTCTTCAGGGCTGCCCGCGTGAGGGGGAGAGGAGGAGGGGGAAAGTTGGAAGTTAACGTGCGTCCACGGTTAACTTCGGGAAGAGCGGTCCATCTTCGTCCTTTGGCCTCCTTGGCGAAAGGGAAAAATATGATCTGACCGTCAGCAGTCGACTAGAACAAAAAACAAGGTGGCGATCCGTCTCCTTGAAACTACGTGGTTTTTTGGTTACGTGTTAAACTAACACCTTCGATCGGTAAAGTTGAAATTTCTGGCCTTCTTATTCCAGGAATTTCTGTCATGAACGTTCTTTTCGTGGCCAACGAAGGAGAATAAATGAAGACTCCACGTGGGACCTCTTCTTCTCCAGAGGATGCTTCCGTTGCGTGGTTACCTGTCGAGATCTCCAGCTGAAAGCAAGGTTTTAAAGCTCCCGCCTTCAATATATAATCTCGTGTGACGTCAGACTTCTTGTGATGTCAGACTTGGGACGTCCCCGTCCTACCAGCCGCAGTGCCCACTGGGATTTGTAGTGGCGGACAATACTGGATACAAAATGGCCGGTGGTGTCCAGCAATGTGTAAACTGTCCAATATTCAGCAAACAAGTGGTCCAACACAATATATTTTTATGGTGCCTTACAGGCTGTTTTAGAGAAAGTACTCAAAGCAGGAAGACAATATGGCCTCAAACAGAACAACCAGGAACATAACCACACCGAGCTGCTATTTCAGACATGACCTGGTTCACAATGGCACTAAAGGATATGTCAGAATGATGCTCAGAAAATCCTTATAAAACACAAGCAGTAATCCCTGTTCAGTCTATCAGGCTGTTAATAAGGACACCATATCTAAGGCAGGAGGACAGGTCCAAAAAACCCAAAACTGAAATGTCCTCATCCACATATGGCGGCTCGGCCGAGCAGGGTCATTGATTAGCTAACTGATACGTCTCCATTCTGACCAACGCGGAGAACAAGGTTTCAGGTATTAGTAGGATTTGTTAGGAGACCTGAAATATCACCATGAATGTTATAAAGTCTATCACCAGAGAAATCAGCCAGGCTGCTCCTTACGTACCTCCCTGTTGGATTGCTGACGACCAGAGAGGGGGGTTCTGGAGTCGGTTTGGTTCGAGGCAGAGGAGCAGGTGTGCGAGTTGGTGGTGTAGGAGATGAAGGTGGAAACTTAGCTCCAATAACCTTGCCTGGAGGTTTACTGGAACATAGGACAGAAGCATAAAGACCATCTTCTCTCCATCTGGGTTTATTTTCATGCTTTATTTAAAATACACCAGTATGGATTCATATTGAAATAAAAAAAATAAAAAATAGAATACAAATATACCAGAATAATGGTGTCTAATATGAAGGCCAATCAAAATATAACCTGAAATGAAATACTATTAATCACTGATCAGGTTATTAATTGTTGATTGCTTTGTCCATCCATCCATTGTCATCCACAGGTCCAACTCAGAGACACCCAGGATGGAGAACCATGAAAGCGCATTAACTTGAGAAAACACACATGGAGCCAACTGGTTTTATCTATCAACTATTTTATTCACAGAAGACAGCAGAACAGTGTATAACATGGATTAAAGGTCACTTGGTGGATATTGTTTCCATAATAAAACTCTGTCTCTCAGTGTGTGTCCCAGTTAGCCCTCAGTGGGACGTCCCAGCTCCATCATCCATCACATCTCAGAGGAACACAGAAGATGTATTTAAGGAACAAATATTGAGTTAAACAAAGCAAGCCACCTGTATCGAATATAGAGCTAAAAGTAACGCTCCAAAGTCAAAACTGCACACGTCAACATCATCAAAATATGATTATAAGGCACCACTGTTGGAGTTTAGTTGAGTTTCCCAAATGATTAATTTTAGTTAACAGGAATTAAAACAAAAACACAATTTTCAATAGTTCCCTATAAAACTAGGCATAGTTAACATGTACTTAAAATTATCACAATGTGTTCGGTATTTGTTGCAACAACGATAAAAGTAACAATAAGTGTTTAAATTTCAGCTGGACTCAGTTCTCTAAACTAACACAAATGAACCCATTATAAAACACACCAGTTTCATTAAGTAGTGCAGTTAATGTTAGAAAGGTAAAAATAGCTGCATTCAATCATATTTTTATTATTTGCATATTTATTTATGCTTTCATTGGAACCGACTGTGGAAGAAAATATTAAAAGTCCCAACATACTGTTAATTTATCAGGTGTTGGAGTTTATCATTCACACAATGAATCATGATTCTTATGATAAATCATATTAACCCATTCCTACTAAATCAGCTGTTTGAAGCTGTTTCTTAGTAAAGACAGAAATGTCTGCTGGAAAACATTTGTTGGTTTCAGCTGCACTCTCTTCTCTCTGATGTTGTATATATTATATTTCGGTTGTATATCTATGATTAAAATATTACTTTTACAAACTCAGTATATTAGCTTAAACAATCATTAAATCCTTTCCTTTACCAGGATCAGATGGGAGGTTATTTTATTGAAACTGAAAGTTTATCAAGTAGAGGCTTTAGAGGAGCTGATGCACCTAATCAAGCTTTCTTCTTCAACCTGTCATGGATGTGTTGGTTCTTCTGGTTCTTACATGGTTCCAATTATTCTGCCCCACATATACTGCAGGGCTAACTTGGTTCCTTCGTCCATTCAGCTTCTCATCTCCTCCAATCTCTGGACCTTCTTCATGTCTCCTGTTTCCTTCATCTTCTCAATCAAGAAATCCAGGTGAACAAAAGTGGACACAGAATCCACTTTGAGGGCGATCTCCTCCAGGGTGATAACATGTTGGTAGGACTCATTAACCAGCTGGATCTTCTCTGCTTTCAGGTTCTGGATTTTATTTGCAAGACTTTTTAAAATATTAAACTTGATGTCAGGGTCAACCTTCTCCACCTGCTTCTCTTTTTTAACTTCTACAGTCTTCTTAGCCTTCTTGGTTTTTATTACATATCTCCAGTTTTCCCTCACATGAGCTGATGCAGGACATTTCTTTGTGCAGACTGTGCAGCTGCCTTTTTTGATGACCTCACAATGTTGAGGACTGGAACTGGTTGTACAGCCAGGATAGTGGCAGTTCTCCTCACAGATGGTGCAGACCATTGCTTTTTCAAAGAAACCACGGCGGAAAAGCTTTTTGCTTTTAAGAGGCTCCTTTTCTTTGTAGACAACCTCAACTTCTACAGTGACCGTCTCAGATTTCTTCATGTCTTCTACTTGTTTGACCAGAGCGTCGTGAGTTTGTTTGAGTTCCTGCTCTTTCTGCTCAGTTAACAGGATTCTCTCGTGCAGGTTCTGGATGCAGGCCGTCAGGCTGATGCGTTCGTTCAGGACGTCTGTAGTCGTTATCAGTTTTTGAGCTGATTTCTTCTCCAAGAAGGCTGTGAAGGCTCTCATTCCTCTCTCTGAAATTTCAGTAGCAATTTTTAGAAATTCAATGTCCTCTGATCGGTCATCAGTTTGGGAATTATCAAAAAGGAAGTAAATAGGTTGATTCTTTTCATTTTTGGCACATTTTATTTTTGTAGCTGCAAGAGCTTGAAGAACATTTTTGGGTGTTCTTCCATCTGAGTGAGTAACGAGAGCCACGATGCTTTTCTCCAGGTTTTTCCCAAACAGAGACATGACTGAGTTGAAGACATATGAGAGGCGATCATTGACTCGATTATCTGTGGCCTTCACCACCAGACCCACGGCGTGAATCTCATTAATTCCATCATCTGATCGAAACAAGTCAAACAATCTTTGACTGACAGTAAGATCACGTTCAATCCCTCTGGTGTCTCCAAATCCAGGTGATGATCACAGTCAGGGAGAAAGGCAACGTTTGATCTTCAAATCCAAAGACCTCGTACACGATCACATCTGAAGTCTGGCTTTCAGTCTGCCCTCTCTTCTCGTCTTTTACGATCTGAAACCAGACTTCATCCTCAAACTTCACTCCCATAGCGTGGTTGACCAGAGTGTTGATGACGGTAGACTTTCCTGCTCCTGTTTCACCCACCAGCAGCACAGTTCTGTTGGCCTTGTTCAAGTTTTTCCAAGCGTTAGTCTTGTCAGAGGTCCTAAGTCCTCTTTTTTTGTCTGTAGTTGATAGACAGCTGGAGGTCCTGAATGGATCAGGAGACTTTTAGAGATGATGTTCTTGAATTTAGATGAGACATTCCTGTAGGAGAAGATTTTACTAGTTTAAATTAATTTCTTCAATTCATCTTTCTATATTAGGAATATTGTAAAGGCTAGATTAAAATATTTAAATTAAGCCAAAATCCTTATTATATTTATAATTTAATGACTGTGTAAAAATATTAATACTCTGAATAAGTAGTACATATCCTTATGCACTATGTTTTTCTCCTCTGTTTTGTAGGAAGGGGACCTAATCTGTTTTAAAGTCACTCATAAAGTTGCTCTTAATTAGGCCATTTCTGTATATTATTGCTGTTAAGTAGACAGTTTCTGAATGTTATTGCTGTTGATTAGAAAGTTTCACCATGTTCTTAGGTTGATCAAACAGTTTCTGAATGTTATTGCTGTTGATCAGACAGTTTCTGAATATTATTGCTATTAGCTAAAATGTTTCAACATGTTATTGCTGTTAATTTGACCGTTGCTTCATGTTATTGCTGTTGATTAGACTGTTTCCGCAAGTAACTGCTATTAATTAGACAGTTTCTGCAGTTAATTGCTTTTAATTAGAAAGTTTATGCATGTTCTTGCTATTGGTTAGACAGTTTCTGAATGTTATTGCTATTGATAAGAAAGTTTCTGCATGGTATTGCTGTTGATTAGACCTTTTCTGCACCTAATTGCTGTTAATTAGAACGTTTCAGCATGTTATTGGTGTTGATTAGAACGTTTCAGCATGTCATTTCTGTTAATTAGAAAGTTTCAACATGTTATTGGTGTTGATTAGAACGTTTCAGCATGTCATTGCTGTTAATTAGAACGTTTCCGCATGTTATTGCTGTTGATTAGACTGTTTCTGCACCTAATTGCTGTTAATTAGAAAGTTTCTGTATGGTGTTGCTATTAAATAAAAAGTTTCAGCATGTTATTGGTGTTGATTAGAACGTTTCTGCATGTTATTGCTGTTGATTAGACTGTTTCTGCAGTAATTGCTATTAATTAGATAGTTTCTGCACTTAATTGCTGTTGATCAGACAGTTTCTGAATGTTGTGCTATTAACTTAAAAGTTTCAACATGTTATTGCTGTTAATTTGACCGTTGCTTCATGTTATTGCTGTTGATTAGACTGTTTCCGCAAGTAATTGCTTTTAATTAGACAGTTTCTGCACTTAATTGCTGTTAATTAGAACGTTTCCGCATGTTATTGGTGTTGATTAGAACGTTTCTGCATGTTATTGCTGTTAATTAGAAGGTTTCAGCATGTTATTGCTGTTGATTAGACTGTTTCCGCAGTAATTGCTATTAATAAGACAGTTTCTCCACTTAATTGCTGTTGAATAGACAGTGTCTGCATGTTATTCCTGTTAATTAGAACGTTTCAGCATGTTATTGGTGTTAATTAGACAGTTTCCACATGTAATTGCTATTAATAAGACAGTTTCTGCACTTAATTGCTGTTAATTAGAAAGTTTCAGCATGTTATTGGTGTTAATTAGACAGTTTCCACATGTAATTGCTATTAATAAGACAGTTTCTGCACTTAATTGCTGTTAATTAGAAAGTTTCAGCATGTTATTGGTGTTGATTAGAACGTTTCTGCATGTTATTGCTGTTAATTAGAATGTTTCCGCATGTTATTGGTGTTGATTAAACGTTTCTGCATGTCATTGCTGTTAATTAGAAGGTTTCAGCATGTTATTGCTGTTGATTAGACTGTTTCCGCAGTAATTGCTATTAATAAGACAGTTTCTGCTCTTAATTGCTGTTGAATAGACAGTTTCTGCATGCTATTCCTGTTAATTAGAACGTTTCAGCATGTTATTGGTGTTAATTAGACAGTTTCTGCATGTTATTGCTGTTAATTAGAAAGTTTCAGCATGTTATTGGTGTTGATTAGAACGTTTCAGCATGTTATTGCTGTTAATTAGAAAGTTTCTGCATGTTATTTGTGTTGATTAGAACGTTTCAGCATGTCATTGCTGTTAATTAGAAAGTTTCAGCATGTTATTGGTGTTAATTAGACAGTTTCCACATGTAATTGCTATTAATAAGACAGTTTCTGCACTTAATTGCTGTTAATTAGAAAGTTTCAGCATGTTATTGGTGTTGATTAGAACGTTTCTGCATGTTATTGCTGTTAATTAGAATGTTTCCGCATGTTATTGGTGTTGATTAAAACGTTTCTGCATGTCATTGCTGTTAATTAGAAGGTTTCAGCATGTTATTGCTGTTGATTAGACTGTTTCCGCAGTAATTGCTATTAATAAGACAGTTTCTGCACTTAATTGCTGTTGAATAGACAGTTTCTGCATGCTATTCCTGTTAATTAGAACGTTCAGCATGTTATTGGTGTTAATTAGACAGTTTCTGCATGTTATTGCTGTTAATTAGAAAGTTTTAGCATGTTATTGCTGTTGATTAGACTGTTTCCACGTGTAATTGGTATTAATAAGACAGTTTCTGCACTTAATTGCTGTTAATTAGAACGTTTCAGCATGTTATTGGTGTTGATTAGAACGTTTCTGCATGTTATTGCCGTTAATTAGAAGGTTTCAGCATGTTATTAATGTTGATTAGACTGTTTCCGCATGTTATTAATGTTGATTAGACTGTTTCCGCAGTAATTGCTATCAATAAGACAGTTTCTGCACTTAATTGCTGTTAATTAGAATGTTTCAGCATGTTATTGCTGTTGATTAGAACGTTTCTGCATGTTATTGCTGTTAATTAGAAAGTTTCAGCATGTTATTGGTGTTGATTAGAACGTTTCTGCATGTTATGGCTGTTAATTAGAAGGTTTCAGCATGTTATTGCTGTTGATTAGACTGTTCCCGCAGTAATTGTTATTAATTAGACAGTTTCCGCTCTTAATTTCTGTTGATTAGACAGTTTCTGCATGTTATTGCTGCTAATTAGAACGTTTTAGCATGTTATTGCTGTTGATTAGACTGTTTCTGCACCTAATTGCTGTTAATTAGAAAGTTTCTGCAACTAATTGCTGTTGATCAGACAGTTTCTGAATGTTGTGCTATTAACTTAAAAGTTTCAACATGTTATTGCGTTTAATTTGACTGTTGTTTCATGTTATTGCTGTTGATTAGACTGTTTCCACATGTAATTGCTATTAATAAGACAGTTTCGGCACTTAATTGCTGTTAATTAGAACGTTTCCGCATGTTATTGGTGTTAATTAGACAGTTTCCACATGTAATTGCTATTAATAAGACAGTTTCTGCACTTAATTGCTGTTAATTAGAAAGTTTCAGCATGTTATTGGTGTTGATTAGAACGTTTCTGCATGTTATTGCTGTTGATTAGAACGTTTCTGCATGTCATTGCTGTTAATTAGAAGGTTTCAGCATGTTATTGCTGTTGATTATACTGTTTCCGCAGTAATTGCTATTAATAAGACAGTTTCTGCACTTAATTGCTGTTAATTAGAACGTTTCAGCATATTATTGGTGTTGATTAGAACGTTTCTGCATGTTATTGCTGTTAATTAGAACATTTCAGCATGTCATTGCTGTTGATTAGACTGTTCCCGGAGTAATTGTTATTAATTAGACAGTTTCCGCTCTTAATTGTTGTTGATTAGACAGTTTCTGCATGTTATTGCTGCTAATTAGAACGTTTTAGCATGTTATTGCTGTTGATTAGACAGTTTCTGCACTTAATTGCTGTTAATTAGAACGTTTCAGCATGTTATTGGTGTTGATTAGAACGTTTCAGCATGTTATTGCTGTTAATTAGAAAGTTTCAGCATGTTATTGGTGTTGATTAGAACGTTTCTGCATGTTATTGCTGTTAATTAGAACGTTTCAGCATGTTATTGCTGTTGATTAGACTCTTTCCGCAGTAATTGTTATTAATTAGACAGTTTCAGCATGTTATTGGTGTTGATTAGACAGTTTCTGCATGTTATTGCTGCTAATTAGAACGTTTTAGCATGTTATTGCTGTTAATTAGAACGTTTCAGCATGTTATTGCTGTTGATTAGTATGTGTCCACATGTAATTGCTATTAATAAGACAGTTTCTGCACTTAATTGCTGTTAATTAGAAAGTTTTAGCATGTTATTTGTGTTAATTAGAACGTTTCAGCATGTTATTGCTGTTGATTAGAACGTTTCTGCATGTTATTGCTGTTAATTAGAAGGTTTCAGCATGTCATTGCTGTTGATTAGACTGTTCCCGGAGTAATTGTTATTAATTAGACAGTTTCCGCTCTTAATTGTTGTTGATTAGACAGTTTCTGCATGTTATTGCTGCTAATTAGAACGTTTTAGCATGTTATTGCTGTTGATTAGACTGTTCCCGGAGTAATTGTTATTAATTAGACAGTTTCCGCTCTTAATTGTTGTTGATTAGACAGTTTCTGCATGTTATTGCTGCTAATTAGAACGTTTTAGCATGTTATTGCTGTTGATTAGACTGTTTCTGCACCTAATTGCTGTTAATTAGAAAGTTTTAGCATGTTATTTGTGTTAATTAGAACGTTTCAGCATGTTATTGCTGTTGATTAGAACGTTTCTGCATGTTATTGCTGTTAATTAGAAGGTTTCAGCATGTCATTGCTGTTGATTAGACTGTTCCCAGAGTAATTGTTATTAATTAGACAGTTTCCGCTCTTAATTGTTGTTGATTAGACAGTTTCTGCATGTTATTGCTGTTAATTAGAACGTTTCAGCATGTTATTGCTGTTGATTAGTATGTGTCCACATGTAATTGCTATTAATAAGACAGTTTCGGCACTTAATTGCTGTTAATTAGAAAGTTTTAGCATGTTATTTGTGTTAATTAGAACGTTTCAGCATGTTATTGCTGTTGATTAGAACGTTTCTGCATGTTATTGCTGTTAATTAGAAGGTTTCAGCATGTCATTGCTGTTGATTAGACTGTTCCCGGAGTAATTGTTATTAATTAGACAGTTTCCGCTCTTAATTGTTGTTGATTAGACAGTTTCTGCATGTTATTGCTGCTAATTAGAACGTTTTAGCATGTTATTGCTGTTGATTAGACTGTTTCTGCACCTAATTGCTGTTAATTAGAAAGTTTCTGTATGGTGTTGCTATTAAACAGAAAGTTTCAGCATGGTATTGGTGTTTATTAGAACGTTTCTGCATGTTATAGCTGTTGATTAGACTGTGTCTGCAGTAATTGCTATTAATTAGACAGTTTCTGCACTTAATTGCAGTTAATTAAAACGTTTATGCATGTTCTTGCTATTGATCATACAGTTTCTGAAGGTTATTGCTGTTGATAAGCAAGTTTCTGCATGGTATTGCTGTTGGTTAGAGCGTTGCTAGATGTTATTGCTATTAATTAGAAAGTTTCAGCATGTTATTGCTGTTGATTAGACTGTTTCCACATGTAATTGCTATTAATAAGACAGTTTCTGCACTTAATTGCTGTTAATTAGAAAGTTTCAGCACGTTATTGGTGTTAATTAGAACGTTTCAGCAAGTTATTGCTGTTGATTAGACTGTTTCCGCAGTAATTGCTATTAATAAGACAGTTTCTGCACTTAATTGCTGTTGAATAGATAGTTTCTGCATGTTATTCCTGTTAATTAGAACGTTTCAGCATGTTATTGGTGTTACTTAGACAGTTTCCACATGTAATTGCTATTAATAAGACAGTTTCTGCACTTAATTGCTGTTAATTAGAACATTTCAGCATGTTAATGGTGTTGATTAGAACGTTTCTGCATGTTATTGCTGTTGATTAGAAGGTTTCAGCATGTTATTGCTGCTGATTAGACTGTATCCGCAGTAATTGCTATTAATAAGACAGTTTCTGCACTTAATTGCTGTTAATTAGAACGTTTCAGCATGTTATTGGTGTTGATTAGAACGTTTCAGCATGTTATTGCTGTTAATTAGAAAGTTTCAGCATGTTATTGGTGTTGATTAGAACGTTTCTGCATGTTATTGCTGTTAATTAGAACGTTTCAGCATGTTATTGCTGTTGATTAGACTCTTTCCGCAGTAATTGTTATTAATTATACAGTTTCAGCATGTTATTGCTGTTGATTAGACAGTTTCTGCATGTTATTGCTGCTAATTAGAACGTTTTAGCATGTTATTGCTGTTAATTAGAACGTTTCAGCATGTTATTGCTGTTGATTAGTATGTGTCCACATGTAATTGCTATTAATAAGACAGTTTCTGCACTTAATTGCTGTTAATTAGAAAGTTTTAGCATGTTATTTGTGTTAATTAGAACATTTCAGCATGTTATTGCTGTTGATTAGACTGTTTCCGCAGTAATTGCTATTAATAAGACAGTTTCTGCACTTAATTGCTGTTGAATAGACAGTTTCTGCATGTTATTCCTGTTAATTAGAACGTTTCAGCATGTTATTGGTGTTACTTAGACAGTTTCCACATGTAATTGCTATCAATAAGACAGTTTCTGCACTTAATTGCTGTTAATTAGAACGTTTCAGCATGTTATTGGTGTTGATTAGAACGTTTCTGCATGTTATTGCTGTTAATTAGAAGGTTTCAGCATGTTATTGCTGTTGATTAGACTGTTTCTGCAGTAATTGCTATTAATAAGACAGTTTCTGCACTTAATTGCTGTTAATTAGAACGTTTCAGCATGTTACTGGTGTTGATTAGAACGTTTCAGCATGTTATTGCTGTTAATTAGAAAGTTTCAGCATGTTATTGGTGTTGATTAGAACGTTTCTGCATGTTATTGCTGTTAATTAGAACGTTTCAGCATGTTATTGCTGTTGATTAGACTGTTTCCGCAGTAATTGCTATTAATAAGACAGTTTCTGCACTTAATTGCTGTTGAATAGATAGTTTCTGCATGTTATTCCTGTTAATTAGAACGTTTCAGCATGTTATTGGTGTTACTTAGACAGTTTCCACATCTAATTGCTATTAATAAGACAGTTTCTGCACTTAATTGCTGTTAATTAGAACGTTTCAGCATGTTAATGGTGTTGATTAGAACGTTTCTGCATGTTATTGCTGTTGATTAGAAGGTTTCAGCATGTTATTGCTGCTGATTAGACTGTATCCGCAGTAATTGCTATTAATAAGACAGTTTCTGCACTTAATTGCTGTTAATTAGAACGTTTCAGCATGTTATTGGTGTTGATTAGAACGTTTCAGCATGTTATTGCTGTTAATTAGAAAGTTTCAGCATGTTATTGGTGTTGATTAGAACGTTTCTGCATGTTATTGCTGTTAATTAGAACGTTTTCAGCATGTTATTGCTGTTGATTAGACTCTTTCCGCAGTAATTGTTATTAATTATACAGTTTCAGCATGTTATTGCTGTTGATTAGACAGTTTCTGCATGTATTTGCTGCTAATTAGAACGTTTTAGCATGTTATTGCTGTTAATTAGAACGTTTCAGCATGTTATTGCTGTTGATTAGTATGTGTCCACATGTAATTGCTATTAATAAGACAGTTTCTGCACTTAATTGCTGTTAATTAGAAAGTTTTAGCATGTTATTTGTGTTAATTAGAACATTTCAGCATGTTATTGCTGTTGATTAGACTGTTTCCGCAGTAATTGCTATTAATAAGACAGTTTCTGCACTTAATTGCTGTTGAATAGACAGTTTCTGCATGTTATTCCTGTTAATTAGAACGTTTCAGCATGTTATTGGTGTTACTTAGACAGTTTCCACATGTAATTGCTATCAATAAGACAGTTTCTGCACTTAATTGCTGTTAATTAGAACGTTTTCAGCATGTTATTGGTGTTGATTAGAACGTTTCTGCATGTTATTGCTGTTAATTAGAAGGTTTCAGCATGTTATTGCTGTTGATTAGACTGTTTTCTGCAGTAATTGCTATTAATAAGACAGTTTCTGCACTTAATTGCTGTTAATTAGAACGTTTCAGCATGTTACTGGTGTTGATTAGAACGTTTCAGCATGTTATTGCTGTTAATTAGAAAGTTTCTGCATGTTATTGCTGCTAATTAGAACGTTTTAGCATGTTATTGCTGTTGATTAGACTGTTGCTGGATGTTATTGCTGTTAATTAGTGTAAATCTGGTTTATTAAAAATTTTACCATTTTTTTAATCTGCACCACTGTAATGTAAAATGTAAAATATAATGTAAAATAAACATTACTAAACTAAACTAAATTAAAATGTTTAAGTAAATGCTGTTTAAATATCTAATAAATCAGTAAAGACCAAAATAAATATTAATTAAAAAATGTTTGAATGCTAAAGTCAGTTTGAGCTAAATTTCATTTTATATTAATGTCAGTTTATTTTCTAATGCAGGAATTCATTTTAATCTGTGGTGTTTCTGTTAGAAACCTTAAGATCAGATCATGTAACAGTGCAGCATTCAGACCATGATGTTCCTCATTAGGTTCTTTTATTGTTGGACATATTCTTTGTGTCATCTGTGGATGTGGTCCGTCCACACAGGGACTTCCCACATAATTATTTTAAATATACTTTTATGTTTGGTGTCAGCAGAAAAAAAACGTCTAAAAGTCAGTGACTGATGGCTGGCCTATTTGGACTGCCTTTTAATAACCTTTACTTAAGTACAAGATTATTCTTTGTTTAGGCAAGCTTTAGGCTAAACTTAAATTATTTAAACACAAGGTCTGCTCTATTAACTCAGCTGCTCAGCTGCTCCAAAATGTATGGAACCAAGTGGGTGTACGCTGGCGTGTGTGACATGACCGGGTAGTGTCTACAAAGCGCAGAACCTGATTCGCTGCTCATGGTGAAAAACGTTAATGCCTGAAGTAGTTCAGGTTTATCCTGATATCCCTGTTTACAGTAGCAGCACCCCCTAAACTCAACATTGTTTAATGTCAGTTAAATTCTGTTCTACTTTCAAATGAATATGGTTTAATATGTTTCCCTAAACTTTTCACTAGCAGTGCTTTTAACTGTTTTATGCTGAAACAACTTGCTAGATTAGTAATTGGTTGGGAGGCTTTAAAATTAATTTCTCAAGCAGAGACCAGAAGAATCGCTCTGAAAAGAACATTTATTTTACTTCTGATTTGGACATGAGAGTGATCTGCTTATTCTGCAGAAGTCCTAAATTAGGACTTAGTTCTCATAACGTTAAGAATGTTTCTCTTACATATTTAAAGAAGACACAAAGATCACAAAAGCAAGTCATCAAAGAAGCTGATCTGTAAATTTTGTGCAAAGGTGACTGAAACAACACTAAACACAGTAATCAGGGTGAACATGAAACAGACAGTTCCCAGAAAACAGGTAAAAAAAAGGCCCAAAACTGTCAAAAAGCCCTCAGAGTATGAAGAACGATCCATCATTACTGTAAATAATTTTTTTTAGTGGGTCAGACCAGTGGCGCCATCAGGGGGGCAGCCCAGTCCCCCCCCATGTGGGAAGTTGTTGGTTGAACAAAGCTGAGTTATCCACGCGTCAGCGAACACACCAGCCTCTTCCTTAAACCAACTGTTCCCAATATATACTTTTATTTTCATTTTAACGGTGACTAAAATCTGTCATTGTTACCCGGTGTTTAGAAAATAGTTATTTTTATTTTTAGTGAATTCATGTTAAGTTATTTTGTGATGGTTTTCATTTTGTAAAAAGAAAATAAAAACAACTCGGACTGAAATATCAATTTGTAAAAACAAACAAAAAAAAAGAAAAAAATGCTCAATGATAGTTCCTATTTTACAGTAATACTACAACATCACAGCATTTTTGGATTTTGGTGTGGCTCCTCTGAGATCTTTAATGGCCCTATGGGGTCCCCCCTGTGAAAACCTTCTGGGGGTGTCACTGGTCAGGCTGAAGGACTTTTCTGAACAGTTTTCAATAGAACGGTTCCAAACTGATTGCTACAGTAAATACAGTGGAGGGATTCAGTGGAGTCTGAAAGACTCCATATAGTTGAAGAACGGATAAGTGGGGATATGTAGATGGACCAGACATGGTCATATGGACGCAAAAATTAACAACAGTATCTTTTTTGACTCCCAGTCGGGGGTCTTTCTGCATGGAGTTTGCATTTTCTCCCCGTGCATGCGTGGGTTCTCTCCGGGTACTCCGGCTTCCTCCCAAAAACATGACTGTTAGGCTAATTGGTCTCTCTAAAATTGCCCTTAGGTGTGAAAGTGTGTGCTTGGTTATTTGTCCTGTATGTCTCTGTGTTGCCCTGCGATGGACTGGCGACCTGTCCAGGGTGAACCCCGCCTCTCGCCCGTAGACTGCTGGAAAGAGGCACCAGCTCCCCCGCGACCCACTATGGAATAAATGGTATAGAAGATGAATGAATCTTTTTCTGTATTGAACAGTTTAAATAATTAGCACGATATGGTTTCAAAATAAAAGCCTAATTTCTAAGATAGTGTCTGATTCAATACTAACTGGAAGAAAAACCTTTAAATAATAATTAAACATTAATAACTATTGAGATTTATTTTCAAATATTGTCTTAAACTAAACAATTAATTTCTTAAGAAAGGCAGGACTTTACAGATTAATGGCACTTTCCAATATATTGGTGTAAAATCCCATGAGCAGTACTGTTTAAAAGTTTAAAGCTGTACGATAATCAAGTTCACACTGATGTTTCCAGTCTGTTCTCCATCTGAACCACCATGAGAACCATAAAGCTTGTTTTCTAAGTATTATTCAGATTATTATTGCTCCCAGATCAGAAGCAGCTGAGAAGAACCAGAACCTTCTAGCAGCTAAGTTAGGCCACGTTCTTCAAAGCCACACATATAAATGAGGTCAGACGTAATAATCCATCTCTTAAAAGGCTTTTTATTTGGATCCAGCATTATTTCCTAGAGTGAACCAGCTTTAATCTTCTTGCTGTAGAGAAACACGAAAACTGTGGAAAAATGTATTTCCTAAATTCTTATGATGTTCAGAAACATCTCATCTTGCCATCACACTCCACAAATTAAAGTTACTTACGTTCTCTGCATGATGAAGAAGTGGTGATGTTCACTCCAGTCAGGTTTTTGTCACTAATCAGAAACAAACAGTAAAGTTACTGTTTTTATGCCTCTAAGTGTAGTTAAAGTCAGATATTACCCACTGTATATTGCATAATACACCTCAAAACCTAAAAAGTTATTACTTTGTAATATTTAGGGAAGAATTAAAATGGAGAAAACATCAGTGGCATCATGGGAGCTCTTTGTTGAGCTTTTAGAGATAAAATCAGCTGTAAAAATATAAATTCATGTTCAACTAATAATTTAGATCAAATTATCTTTTTTTCAGCACTGTTATTTAACTTAAGTGATTGTTTATAAGCATAAAAACATATATGTCAGCTTAATTTGTAGGTTTCTAATCTAAACTCCTAAGTTCAGGTTCTGATATCAGGAAGTTTTCCTACCTGTGTTGTCAAACTTCTCAACGTTCAGTGAGGCTGAGAAGGCAGAGTTTTATATTCTGTAGGAGGAGGAGGAAATACTTTGGTCACATGATTCATTTAGCCTTCATTTATTTGCAATAAACTTGAAAGAATATCAATAAGAAAAAAAAAACTTAATTATATTTCATTTTATTTCATCTTTCTGGTAGTCAGTTCAACAAAGTTCCCTACATTCAAGTATAAAGCATAAAATATGATTTATTCATTTTAATGAGAGCTTTAATAGACAAACACCTAAATATAAAAACGTTATTTTAAATGAAGACAATCTGGGAAAGAAGGGATTTTATCTAAATGACACAAACTAGTCATGGGTCTCCATCTAACTCTCTAACTGGTATTTATGGGCCACCAACAGTAAAGCTGCTGTATCTAAAATACCTTCTGCTTCCTGGCTTCCTGCAGTCACACCAGAACTGTTCGTCTCATCACAGGCTTCCCTTGAATTCAAAATAACTGACCATGCTGAACCTTAAACAGTTCAACTATGAATATCAGTGGATGACTTGACTTATTCTCCTGCTCAGACACCAGGCATATTTCTCTCGTATACTTTTGTTATTAAGATTATTGTTAAATAAACACTCCTTGTTAAAAAATGTACTATTATTTCAGGTTTTAACTCTGTCTTTGCAGAGTCCTTAATAACGGCTAGGAGGAGGCTCAGTATCACTGTTATCCTCCCAGTTATACTAATATAAGTATTTTAAGCTTCTAGCAGAAGAATAGTCTGACTGTCTCCAGTATTGCTGCATGAATACATTTTTGTAAAACATGTTGCTAAGCGGGAAATACCAGATTTGGAAATGTTGTCTCTTCAGTAAACTGAAACTAAAGATTTTCTAGCAGCTTCATAGATTTTAACCTCATTGCTTTGCTGTCAGAAAACTGTTTTTTTTATTCTGATCTAAATCAGACTCGATGGTCGGTGTCACGTCTCTTCACATAAAACATTTTTCAAATGCCCAACATACTTTCCAAAGGTCAATTTCTGGACATTCAAGACATTATTCATAGAAATAATGCATAACAAACATTGACTATATGAGCAAACCAATCTTGTGGCCTTGCACCTACAGCTCATAATTTGTGGGGATGTTTTTTATGTGTGGCTAATTTCGATTAACTTCTACACATTTTTCAGGTCCAGTTTGCCTTACCTAAAACAAATCAAGTTGGGAATATATTTATTGAAGTCATGAAAAATGACATGAATAAATGAGCCAAAACACACATCTTACAATAAAAACAACTTTTATTTGTAATATTTAGGGACTTTAGCACATATTTATCATATTTATGTTAAAATCATTTTTATTTTCTTTATTCTTCTGTGAGAAATTATGCAAACTTCCAGAAATGTGTTTCTGGGGATTGGAAAGAAAAGCCAACTTGCTGACAAGGATCCGATTATTTGGATCTTCTGCTGCAGTGTAAGAAAAATCTTAGATTTCCTGCTGAGCAACATACAGGTGCTGGTCATAAAATTACAATATCAAGAAAAAAATGTATTTATTTCAGTTATTCCATTCAAAAAGTGAAACTTGTATATTATATTCATTCATTACCCACAGACTGATATATTTCAGATGTTTATTTATTTTAATTTTGATGATTAAAACTGACAACTAATAAAAAAAAATCAAATTCAGTATCTCAGAAAATTAGAATATTACTTAAGACCAATACAAAAAAAGGATTTTTAGAAATGTTGGCCTCCTGAGAAGTATGAGCATGAAAAGTATGAGCATGTACTACACTTAATACGTTGGTGCTCCTTTTGCCTGGATTATTGCAGCAATGCGGCGTTGCCTGGAGTCGATCATTCTGTGGGACTGCTCAGGTGTTATGAGAGCCCAGGTTGCGCTGATAGTGGCCTTCAGCTCTTCTGAATTGTTGGGTCTGGCGTATTGCATCTTCCTCTTCACAATACCCCGGTCGTAAAGTAGGTTTCTGTTTGACCAATATGCGGGGAAGAACTCCTGAAGCTCGGAGTTTGCAGGTAAGACGACACTTTACTGCTCATGGCTGGACAAGGACAGGGTATCAGGCGAGCACACAAACACAAACAACACATTAGGAACCAGCCGGGAACAAAGGAAACAAAACGGGCTTAAATACAAAGCTGGACAGCAGGGGGAACCAATGACACATGTGACCAGACAATCAGGGGAAAACACAGAACAGGCATGGGCTTGGGGTGCGGAACGAAAACAAAAGGCAAACCCAGTAAAAAAACAAAAAAAACAAACTAAAGAACTAAAAAACAAAAGCAGGTATGAAACCCCATAGATTTTCTACGGGTTAAAAGGTCAGATAATTTTGCGGGGCCAAAAAAGAACGGGGATCCATGGCCCAAAACCGGTACCGGTAGCTTTGCATGGTGCAGGTGCCGTCCTTTTGGGAAAATAAAATTTTTTGCTCCCCGAAAAGTTGGTCAGCAGCGGAACATGAAGTGCTCTAAAAATTCCTGGAGACGGCAGCTTTGACCTTAGATCAGAAAACACAAGGGGGACCAACCCAGTAGATGACATGGCCCCCAAACCACCTGACTGGGGAAACTTTACATGCCTCAAGCAACGTGGTTTCTGTGCCCTCCCTCTCTTCCCCCAAAACTTGGAAATTGATTTCCAAAGGAAATGCAAAACTTACTTTCATAGAGAAATAACGTTCGCCCCATCCCAGCAGTCCAGTCCTTTTTTTTTTTACCCCAGGCAAGACACTTCTGAAACTCCCTCTTTTTCAAAGTGGTTTGCCCAAAAGGAATGCGACAGCTAAAACCCATTCTTTCCCTACGTTATGCTCTGTGAACAGCCCTCTTTAGAAATGACCTTTTTGTCTTCCCATCCTTTGAAAGGGTGTCCATGGTCATTTTTGGACAACGTAAGGCAGCCGTCTTCCCCTGTTTGTTAGCCACCGACTAGATGAGACCATTTAAAGCCTTTGCTTTTAAATGGTCTCTCAGTCTCTCAGTCTGGCACAAGGTGTCTTCAATATTGAACCTTTTTTCAAAATTTTTAATTTTCTGGGAATACTAAATTTTGGGGTTTTATTATTGTCAGTTAAAAACCATCAAAATTAAAATAAAATAAACTTTGAAAATATCATCTGTGTGTAAAAAAATGAATTAATAAAACAAGTTTCACTTTTTGAATGGAATAACTGAAATAAATAAATTTTTTCGTGATATTGTAATTTTGTGACCAGCACCTGTTTGTTGCTCAGCAGGAAATCTAAGATTTTTCTTCCACTGCAGCAGAAGATGATCCGATCAGTAAACTGAAACTGAAGTCGATTTTTAAACCTCCTAATAGCTTTTCCAGAAGGTCCCTGATTGGTCTGCTAGACTGTGGTCTCTGGGCTTTTTTCATATAACACATGCTGGAATAAACCAAATGGACCTTAATGATGTCTCTTCTCAGCCATTTAAAACATCGGTCCTGTAGGAGATTATAAGGCAGTGTTCACAAACAAGGTGCTCAGACAAAAGTAAAATTTTTACTATGAAATCTTCCTCCAACACAATTAAAAGTAGATGAAATATTTAATCAAGTGAAAATGAAACATAACTCAGATAAAAAGCTGCTTATTACACCCTGAGGTGACATTTGAAGCAGTAGGGCTGCGCTGGGGGTCTCCAGCAAAAGAAAATCTGTCAAACGTCAAACGTCTGACCCTTCCTTGTTTTTACTGTGAAACAGAGGCTTGAAAATGCAACATATCCCTGTTTAATTTATAGCTGTGTTGTTTGTATGAGTTTCCAGTATATTGGATTACCTGCAGCAGGAAAAGTAACAATTTTTTGATTAAAAGTAAAAGAAAAAACACACCATGCTTTAAGACACAATAAAAGAAATGAGGACAGAAACCACTGCGTCTTTTCCTCCTGAAGACGTCCCGATTGACGCTGATTTAAAAAAAAAAATCAATTTAGTTTCTTTGTTTATCTGGAGTTTGGTTTCCTCAGCTAAAGGTTTGGAGTTCTTAGTACTGTCTAATAAAGGGTTTACACAGACAGGATGAGTAGGCATACACCATACAACCACAAACGACTTGGTTATCACACTATAACTTGTTATTACTCTATGACTTGTTATTACTGACTCGTTATCACTCGTTATTACTCTAGAACCCCGAAAAACATCTAAATCTCTGCATGTCTCACTGTCTCAGTTAAGGTCAGAGGTCAGGATTCAACAATTAAAAAGAGAGACGGCCACGATGACCTCCATGGGATAGTTCCAAGGCCAGAACCACTGCTGACTCAAAATAACTCATTAAAAGCTAAGAGCATTTCAGATGAATAACATCATATCAACAGTCAAGCATGGAGGTGGAAGTGTGGTGGTGTGGGGTTGTGTTGCTATTTCAACACCTGGATGACTGGCTGTAAGTTGTATTATTTATCAGTTATGTTCTAAAGGTGGTTCTCTCCCTCTCTCTCTGGATTTTCAGGGTTTCTTGTCCTGCCGCCAGCAGCAGTTTGACGTGTTGCACCAAAATGTGACAGACAGTGAGAAATGTTGAGTATTTCCACTCAGCAGGTTGAGTAGGGTGTAGCTGGCAACCAATGTTTTATTGTGTTATTTTATCAGACACTTCAAACATGCAGTCCTGATATATTTCTGCCAGTGAGTGTTGGTTTTCATGAGATGTCTATCTTTGTTTTACTTCATCTTCATCTCCCACTTTGGTCGTTGTACAAAAACGTTATTCTTATAACTGATGAGAAAAGCTAATCATTACCGGAGTCCAGGTGTGGGGCTGCCATAGTACAGCAGATTTTCCAGCAATGTCCCTGAGACAGAGAACATTGCTTCTGTCTGTCTTCTGTGTGATAAGTAGTTAAAACGTCTCAAACCTTGTGTCTGTCTCCAGTTGTGAGTCTTTTGAGGACATCTCCAAATCAATTGTCTTTGGAACTTGAGTCCAGGTTTCAGACTGTCAGAGAACAGCAGAGGACATTGCTTCTGTCTTTAAGTTGCCTTGATTCTGCAGATTGATTCACAAAGCAGCTGCAGACACTTATTCACACAAACTTTACATCAGATGTTATATGTCTGGTTCTGATCCACAGAGATTTATGATTTTTATCTATTGTCTCACTGTAACAACATATTTTCACTTTAGTAAAGAGAAACCAAAAGTATTTTCAGCTGCCCTCATGGCTTTAACATGACAACATTATCTTGTTTGTGTGCAGAGTCAGAGGACCGTGGTTTCATTCAGAACCGCTGGACTGAAACACCATGTTCTGGTTGGTGTCAGATGTTTTCAGATAAGATATTGCAAGGCACACAAAACGTCGCATAACTATAATGTAAATAAATAACCAAGTATTCAGCTAATCGGAGCTTCTCTATGGGGCTTGGTGGGGATGATGATGTGTCCTCCTGATGTCTTGTCCTCTATGTCATTCAGGTTTTAATGGTACAGCAGATCATTCAAGATTCGTTCGTTCTTAGGTCAGAACCACAAAAATACCTGCTATTGAAATGTCAGGATGCTTAGTGGAGCTTCTGGGCCAATCAGGGATTAGTAAACAGGACTAATCTGCTGTTTCTCTGTAATTTTTCCTTCATCCACCTGTTCAGGCAGTAATTGTAGAGGATGATGCATGATGGGTTTTCCTTAAAAATTCACAAAAGTTCACATTCAGTTCTGATAAGAAATAGAAAGAAATCTTTCTTGCAGATATGTTAGGTATGAGGAAAGAGGACGTCTTTGACATCAGAACAATGTTATCACTTTAACAGAATCAAAACTATCTTCACATTCTCCTCATTGAAACTGAAATAGTTGGTCATAGATGTGTTTAGATGGAACGTTTTAAATGTACAGCATAGCACACAGCAACATGTGGTGGGGGCGGAGGGGTGGATGGGAAGTGCGCAGCAGTTGTTGAGGTGACCTGCGGGCAGGCCCAGTGCTTTGGCTTGAATGTCTTTATGTTTGTCAAACTGGTTGCTAAAGTAGGAGAAATATGCTCCGGCTGTGTAAAGTATGCTATCGGTGTCCCTCAAGGATCAGTATCAGACCCTTTGTTATTCAGTCTTGATCTGCAAACGTACGCAGACGATGCTGTTGTACATGTACAGACTAAATCAGCTAAAGTTATAGCCAACAAGCCACAAATGTGTTAGAGAGAGTTTTAATGTAAAATAGACAAAGTGAATGTCTTTTTCTAAAGGTACAACGTCCTATTGCTGGGATTCACATTAAAGGTGAATGAACTGACAGTTAAACTTTACATATCTTACACTGATTCTGTATCAAAATTAGAACTTTAAAAACACATAAGAAATGTTTGAAATACATTTTAATTGTTTTTTGACAAATCAGGAAGTGTCTCTGCACAAGTTACCAAGCTTCTAGAATTTTAGGTTGTTTTCAGATTTATGTCTTGTTTCTCCATTCTCAAATAGTCTGACCCGTTCTCCCTTCCTCCCTGTCCTCCCTGTGACTGGTGGCTTATTGAACTCTATTAGAGCTTTCTGAACTTTCCCCACGTGAGATTGTACCAAACCAGCCCACATACTGTTTTTAGGCCATTGTGTTTCTCTGCAAAAGCTACAAATTAGCAGAACATTCTGTCAGATTATGTGACGTTCCTTCAAATTCAATCTAAGAGGTTTGTTAAAGTCTGCTCAGTATTGTAGTAAGTGATTGGGATGTTCTTATAGTAAGGTGTGTCTGTTATCTTGTTGTTTTGGCTGATGTTTCTTTTTCTATATTTAATTAATTATTTTCTTTCATGAAGTTTTAAGCCTTCTGCTCATTACGTTGAGCTGCTGAGGGACTGCAGACCTTAAAGTTGTAATCTGCTGCCACTGATGTTTGAGCTGTACACATCCCTCTTTAAATGAAGTATATCCTGATACACAAAGGCTTTAAATTCTGTCTGCTATCAGGAGATGAGGACATGTGTCGTTTGACTTCACCTTTCGTGGTTCTTTGCCCACCTGGTCGGTAACCAGGTTTGTTTCTTTACTCAGTAGAATTTTCATCCCAAACTGAAAAGACATACACGGGTTAGACAATGAAACTGAAACACCTGTCATTTTACAATGGGAGGTTTCATGGCTAAATTGGACCAGCCTGGTAGCCAGTCTTCATTGATTGCACATTGCACCAGTAAGAGCAGAGTGTGAAGGTTCAATTAGCAGGGTAAGAGCACAGTTTTGCTCAAAATATTGAAATGCATAAAACATTATGGGTGACATACCAGAGTTCAAAAGAGGACAAATTGTTGGTGCACGTCTTGATGGCGCATCTGTGACCAAGACAGCAAGTCTTTGTGATGTATCAAGAGCCACGGTATCCAGGGTAATGTCAGCATACCACCAAGAAGGACGAACCACATCCAACAGGATTAACTGCAGACGCAAGAGGAAGCTGTCTGAAAGGGCTGTTCGGGTGCTAACCCGGATTGTATCCAAAAAACATAAAACCACGGCTGCCCAAATCATGGCAGAATTAAATGTGTACCTCAACTCTCCTGTTTCCACCAGAACTGTCCGTCGGGAGCTCCACAGGGTCAATATACACGGCCGGGCTGCTATAGCCAAACCTTTGGTCACTCATGCCAATGCCAAACGTCGGTTTCAATGGTGCAAGGAGCGCAATCTTGGGCTTGTGGACAATGTGAAACATGTATTGTTCTCCTGATGAGTCCACCTTTACCGTTTTCCCCACATCGGGAGAGTTACGGTGTGGAGAAGCCCCAAAAAGAAGTGTACCACCCAGACTGTTGCATGCCCAGAGTGAAGCATGGGGTGGATCGGTGATGGTTTGGGCTGCCATATCATGGCATTCCCTTGGCCCAATACTTGTGCTAGATGGGCGCGTCACTGCCAAGGACTACCGAACCATTCCTGAGGACCATGTGCATCCAATGGTTCAAACATTGTATCCTGAAGGCGGTGCCGTGTATCAGGATGACAATGCACCAATACACACAGCAAGACTGGTGAAAGATTGGTTTGATGAACATGAAAGTGAAGTTGAACATCTCCCATGGCCTGCACAGTCACCAGATCTAAATATTATTGAGCCACTTTGGGGTGTTTTGGAGGAGCGAGTCTGGAAACGTTTTCCTCCACCAGTATCACGTAGTGACCTGGCCACTATCCTGCAAGAAGAATGGCTTAAAATCCCTCTGACCACTGTGCAGGACTTGTATATGTCATTCCCAAGACGAATTGACGCTGTGTTGGCCGCAAAAGGAGGCCCTACACCATACTAATAAATGATTGTGGTCTAAAACCAGGTGTTTCAGTTTCATTGTCCAACCCCTGTAGAAGCAAACCTGACTTGCAAGTATGTCTCTCATCAGGAAAGACAAGCTGTCTTCACAGTAAACAATGTTATCACTTATGTATGTACTTTACAAAGTCAGTAGACTGCTACAAAACACCACACCTGTTGACAAACCTCTGTGGGGGCTGTCAGGAGAGTCCAGATAAGGTATTTAGAAACACACTGCATTTTACAAAATGAAACCTTGATTTTCAAACTCAGTTAAAAGCATTGATTTTGTGTGAGTGTAAAGAAATACAAAGTGGTCCTTCCAACCCTGTCAACTAAGTCAGAAACAGATTTTAACTCGGAACTGTACACACATCAGTACTCTGGGTTTTAAATGAAATCGATTTATTTATGAGCACATTTAAAGAGAAGGTTGGCCAAAGAGCGGGACATTTACATGAAAACAGGTATAGTTGGACAGGGCAGTCGCACAAAATATTCTTAAATAAAATGATGAAATGGACAAGAGTGTTCTCCTGTCAGAGTCGCTCACATGGACCATTTATTCAGAATACAACTCTGAATACATCATCACCAAAATCTGTGCAATAATAAAACCAATAAAAGCACAAAAAGATCACAAATGTCAAAGAATAAAATGAAACGTGATTTTCAAATGTCAGGAGGTGAAGAGGTCCAGATGTTTTCCAGAGTTTGGGTGGAGCTCTGATGCAATGGATTTACCTCCTGGTATTCTCCTTCAGGATTTTTAAGAAAAGAGCAGAATTCATGGTTCAACTAAAGCAGCAAAACAACCCCAACCATCACACTACCACTGCCTTGTTCTGAAATGCTGTAAATTATAGGCCAGATGAACAGCTTTCTAAAAACTCCACTTATGTCTCATCAGTCAACAGAATATTATTCCTAAAGAGTTTCTGGTAAATGCCTTTGTCTACTTTTGGGTCAGCAGTGGTTCTGGCCTTGGCACTTTCCTGTTAAGGCCATTTTTGCCCAGTCTCCTTCCTATTGTTGAAACATGAACTATGACCTTAATGGATTTGTCCAGCTTTTTGGGGGGTTTCATCTCTTTGTCAGTTTTTGCAAACTAGTTCAGCTCCTGTTGTGTTTTCCAGGTCTCATAACATTATAATCCTGCTGGACTCATGAGTAGCTGATGGGGCGAATCGATACAGACGGCAGACTGATGCAACAAAACTCCACATGGAAACACAGATGCCTGACTCATCAAACAGCAGCAAATGTCACAAGTGTGTCTTATAATAATTGAAATGGTTAGCATCTGCCAATCTAGTAGTTTACTTTTGATATAACCATTTTCAGGTTTAGTTATTTTAATGGTTAAAATCAGCTAAAGTTTCCACTATTCTGGTGTGTTTACCTTTCATCAAGATCATGGTGCCATGAAATCATTCTAGTCCAGGTAAGGAAAACATCACTGATTTCAACCTCACAGAATTGCACTTTAAAAAGTCCAGACTAAAGCTTTACCTGAAGCAGATGAGGCCTTCAGTGCTTCTGGAGTAATTTTGTCAGGTCAGCCATTCCTTGGATGGTTCTTCACGGTTCCATGTGTTCTCATCTGTGGATAATGGTTCTCACTGTTGTTCTGAGAAGTCCCAAACCTTTAGAAATGGCTCTTTAACCATTTCTATATGGTTAATATATGTATTAAGATACATTCACTCCGAAAGCAAAGCTGGCCCAACTCCAGATTTTCTGCCCATATTTGAATCATGCTTTTATGATGGTCTGAACAGCAGAAATCTGATTCTTTTCAAATTGGGCCCGCATCACTTCCATATGTGGTCATAAATATGATACACGTCTGATTTTTTTCAAAGCGACCTCAGTCCATAGGATCCTGTCACATTTCACCCGCGTCATTGTGGAGACGGGATCACTGCATTTATCAATGACCTCATCATCATATACAGACTAACCTACACTATTTTGTCACCCCGATGATCCTGTTCTTCTCATCCACATGTTCATCAAAGCTTTACATGAAACAACAAAGTCATTGTTACCATGTCACATTATTTCTGCTTTTGTGATGAGAAGGCAAAATCTATGGTGTAAAATAAACATCACTGCTGCCAACAAATACGTGTTTACAATAAGGCTTTAAATCCCTGCTGTTATTTGCCGTTTTTATATTTTTTGTAAATAGTCTGTTGCTGTTTTAATACAGAATTATACATGCACATTTTGCAAATTTTGAAAATAACTACTCAGTTGCATATTTCATTCAATCTGAGTATGCAATTTTTAATAACTGTACAGTATTTTTTCTCATGTTGTAAATTTTTACTTACTTGCTGCTGATATACCTGAATAAAAGATATTTTTATTCTATTCTAATGTTTAACATGAAGCCAAATGAAGTATGAAGTTTTCTTTAATTTTTTTTTGTCGGTACTGTGTTTAATATAAAACTTCTATCAGAAATTGACAGAAAAAAGATTTCTTCATTAATCACTTTTATTAACAGTTCACCCATTTTGTACCAAACGATTCCATATAGAGAAAGATAATATACAGTATTAAAGTTAGAACATCAAGTCAAACATACAAGGATCTAATATTTTAGTCTGATTCCAACTCGTCTTTAAAAATAATCATATTTTAGCCTTTTGAAGTATGAAATACAACAAATAACAAAAATAAATATTCCTTTATTCCAAAGTGTTTACAGCTGAAAGTTATGAAGAACATTAACTTTCTTCATCAACCTGATTCCACCATATACATGAAGTAATTAATTTAATATTCCATTTCCAATAAGTATTATTAATGCACAAACAGACCTTGAGCAACAACCAGCTCTTTATCATGAATTACATAAATAAATTATATTATTAACAAAGAGGTGCTGCTACCAATATGAAACAGTAATCAGTGGTAATATCAGTATTACTCTGAACAGATTTTTAGCAGTTCATGAATTCATAACCAAGCATCATGGTGTAGATGTTAGCTGTGGGGAGATGAAAACACATGATGAACACGTGTGTCATATGTAATCACCACAGCCAGCCAAAAGAGGATGAGATGTGCCTCCTCAGCTTATTGTGATGTTACAAAATGAGTTGATGGCTTTACCATCTGAAGCTCTCCACACCAAAGCAATACCAGAATGACTAACTGGTACTGATGACATGAAGGAGTTTGAAGAAACCTCCTTAATTGTGTAGTAGAAAAAGGTCTTGAGATTCAAGGTAAACTATGGCAACAGTAAAAAGTTGTGAAAATACAGCAAGCCCAATTCACATATAATTAAGTATGGCAAGCACAATGGTCATTCAATCACAGGAGTTGCAATGGCTGACGCTGTATATTAAACATGATTAGCGAGTAACAGACGGTGTTCAAAGAATGTCGCTGATGAGTGGTATGTTGTGTACTTTCATTTTGGATTTTCATATCTGGAGCATTTGCTTTCTTCTTTGATGTCTTTTATTTTGTGTAAAGTGAAGTCTAAATAAACTAAAAAAAACATTATTTTGTACCAGTTTTACTTAAGGAACCTAGTTCATTCATTCATAGCAAAATCAGCCAAACAAATCTGAGTAGGCTGCTGTTAGATTTACTAATTTAAGACCTTTTGAATTTTTTTGCCAACTGCTTTCATTTTACTCCACACATGCTTAACCTTTGATCTAGTTCCTTCATCCTCCTTGTTTTTCATCTCCTCCAGTTTCTGAATCTTGCTAGACTCTTCTCTTTCCTTCAGCCTTTCAATCAGAAAGTCAAAGTGGACATATGTGGACACTGAATAAACTTTCAAGGCAATTTTCTCCAAGTTGACAACATGTTGGTAGGAGTCTTCCAGCAGCTGTGACTTCTCTGCTTTCAGCTTTTTCATGTCTTTCTCGAGTTTTTCCAAAAAATTCCAACCTTTTTCTCGTTTGGATCTTCTTCTAATCTCATCCAGACCTTTCTGGACTCTCTTTGTCTTGTTCACATATCTCCACTTTCCTTTCACATGAGCAGATACAGGACACTTCAAAGAACAAACAGTACAGCGGCCATCTTTCATCACCTCACAGTCTTTAAGGCTTGTAGAACTTGTGCATCCAGGATAGTGACAGTTCTCCTCACAGACGGTACAGCAGACTGCTCCTTTAAATAAAGTCATCAACCACATATCTCCTTCAATGGATTCTTTGTCTTTGTAGGCTTCATCAACTTCTACAGTGGCCTTCTCTTTGGTCTTCGTGTCCTCTTCATGGTTCTTCAGAGCTTCTTGGATCTGCTTAATTTCTGCCTGTTTCAGCTCAGACAGTCGGATCCTATCCTGCAGGTTCTGGATGCAGGCTGCCAGTCGGATCCGTTCATTGAGAACATCCAAAGTTGTTTCTAGTTTTTGAGGTGCAATTTTTCCCAGGAAGGCAGTAAAGCCACTCAGTCCTCTCATTGCTATTCTATCAGCATTTTTCAGGTAATCTTGTTCCTCTGTTCGCTCGTCATGTTGGCAGTTATTAAACAGGAAGTAAACAGGTTGTTCCTTCTCATCTTTGGCACATCTAATATCTGCAGCTTCGAGAGCCTGAAGCAGGTCCTTCGGCCTTCTTCCATTGGAGTGAGTGACCAAGGCTACAATGTTCTTCTCTATGTCTTTTCCAAACATGGACATCACTGAATCGAAGATGTACTTCAGTCGGTCACTCAGACGATTCACGCTTGACTTCAGCACCAGACCCACTGCATCAAGTTCATGAATGCCATTTTCAGATCGAAACAACTCGAACAATCTTTCAATGACGATGACATCATGTTCAATCCCTCTGGTGTCTCCATATCCAGGAGTATCGATGATGGTCAGAGAGAAGGGCAGAGTTTTACCTTCAAAACCAAAGATCTCGTACACCATCACATCTGATGTCTGACTTTCTGCCTGATTTCTGTTCTCGTCTTCTACGATCTGAAACCAGACTTCATCCTCAAACTTCACTCCCATGGCGTGGTTGACCAGAGCGTTGATCAGAGTAGACTTCCCTGCTCCTGTTTCACCAACAAGCAAGATGCTTTTATTTGGCTTGTTCAGCTTTCTTGTACCGACAGTAAGTCGGGTCAGGGTCCCAAACTTTTCCTTCTTTGTTCTGAGCTGGTAGACCGCAGGAGATCCGGAACGGATCAGAACACTGCTGGAAAACTTTTGTTGTGGAGATTTGTTGTTAACCCTGCAGAGAAAGCACAACATTTCTTTCTAATCTTTAAAAATAAGATGATTTTACTCAAGTTTCAAACTGCACTCGTTGTCCTTTGCTTTCCTGGGACCGAGCCACAGGGCAGCAGTCTAAGCAGAGATGCTCAGACTTCTCTCTTCACAGACACCTCTTCTAGTGGCGCTGCAGGAAGCCATGACGTTTCTAGCCCTGCCAAGAGACACAGTCCCTCCAGTATGTCCTCCAGATGGGCAGTGCCTGGGGGTAGGCATGGACAGCTGGACCATGTCATCTGCAAAACAGAGAGACAAAATCCCCTGGTCCCTAAACCAGGCCCCCTCCGGCCCTTGGCTGCACCTAGAAATCCTGTCCATGAAAGTTATGAACAGGATCGGTGACAAAGGGCAGCCTTGCTGGAGTCCAACATGCACCGGAAACCGGTCAGACTTAGTGCTGGTAATGCGAGCCAAACTCATGCTCCGTTTGTACAGAGCCTGGAATTCCCCCTAATAAAGGGCTCTCGACTCCGTACTCATGGGACACGGTGGGATGCCCTCTCTAGGTCCACAATCACACGTGGACTGGTTGTACAAACTCCCATGAACCCTTGAGCACCCTGTAGAGAGTGTAAAGCTGGTCCAGTGTTTCACAGCCGGGACAAAAACAACACTACTTTTCCTGAAGCAGAGGTTCCGCCGGACTCTCCTCTCCAACACCCTGGCAAAGGCCTTCCCAGGGAGGGTGAGGAGTGTGATACCCCTGTAGTTGTAACACACTCTCCGGTTCCCCTTCTTGTAAAGGGGGACCACCACCCGGGTCTGCCAGTCCAGAGGCACTGTCCCCGACTGCCATGCAATGTTGAAGAGCGGTGTTAGCCACGTTAGCCCCACAACATCCAGAGACTTCAGGTACTTATGGCGGATTTCATCCACCCTGAAGCCTTGCCACTGTGAAGCTTTTTGACCACCTCTGTGACTTCAACCAGGGTGAAGAACAAGTCCAACTCCGACTCCCCAGTCTCTGCTTCCACCAGAGAATGCGTGGCAACAGGATTGATGAGATCCTCGAAGAACTCCTTCTACTGCTCGATAATGTCCCCTGTTGAGGTCGGCAGCCTCCCACCCTGACCAGTTAAAATCATGTTTAAAATTTGCCTTACCTGCTTTCAGTAGATTAATAGTTTTTTAATGTTTAGTTTTATGCCCTAATTTTAAATCTTTGTTCTAATTGACTCAGATGATTTGTCGAAGTGTGAAACACATGTGAACTGTATGAATGATATGAGTTGTGATGACATTTGAATCCGTTTATAGTTAGATTTATGAGGCTAAAACTATGATGAAAACTAGAGTAGTGATGACATTTTTATTTATGAATTAATAAAATGAACATATCTGATAAAGTCAAGTTCCAGTTGCTATGAATAATAACACACTGTAAGTCCAGCTTGTATTGTGGTTACTGATATAACTGACTGTGTGCTTCTGGTTTCAGTTGACCCAGCTGCTCCATTGTTTATTCCCGCTAAACAGTTTAACAGTGTGTATGTTCTTTTAAATCATGAAAACCGCTCTGTCTATAACATTTTGGGTCTGGTATGCCATCAGGTTCTGGTGGTGAAATATCTCATCTTATAAGGCTTTTTTTTAAACTGAAAATACAGTCAAGGTTATTTTGTGCAGTTCGACTTATTGCGTTATTTCACTTTTGAACATTTTGATTGGGTTGAAACTAAAGATTAAATTGGAAAATAAACATTCAAACATAGTCTTTACCCGCTTGTCTATGCAGGGTCATTAGGGTGGGGGTGCCTAAGTCCAGGGGTCATTGTGTGAGAGGTGGGTTGCTTTCTGGTCTCCTGTCCATGACAGGGACACATGAGGACACACAAGACCGGGTAACACTCAGTGTGGTTTGGTTCATCCACCAAACAGGACAGGTCCAGAATGCAACGAATAATCAGGGCTGCAGAGAGAATAATCAGGGCTGACCTTCCCTCCATCCAGGATTTAACATGTCTGCACTTCCATAACCTGCCTCTCATTCTCTTTCTATAATAAACACTGGGCTGTATGCACAAACCCACACAGATACTGCTCCTTTATCCTTCATTTTATTCTCTCTAAAGTTTACATAGTATAGTTAATATCTGATTGCTGGAAACCTAAGTCAAATTCCTTGTTTGTGTGCACAGTCTTAGCCAATAAAACTGATCCTGATTCTGTTAATTAGACACAGAACCACCAATTTAAACTAAAAATGCATATAAATGGATTGGAATCTTTTATGCTGACCAAACTACTATGTGTACTGATAATCATGCGACAGTTTATTTAAAGAACATGCTGGTAAATGAACTTATAAAACTGGTAATTGATCATACTTGCACTCAAGCAGGGCTTTGGCTCTTCCATCCATCTGCTGGTCTATCTCCTGCAGTCTCTGACGCCTCTCTGAATCTCCTTTTTCTTTCATCTTTTCAATCAGGAAGTCCAAATTTAAGTAGATGGAAATGGAAGAAACTTTAAGGACAGTTTGATCCAGGCTTACAATTCGTTGGTAGGACTTTTCTACCAGTCCTGTCTTCTCTGATTTTAGGTGTTCCATTTCCTTTTCCAGAATTTCTAGAAGGTTCATCTTTGTATAGACGGATGTCTGCTTCTGGTACTTCTTTACATATTCCTCTTCGGTTCTCTGCACCTTTTGTGTCTTGGTCACATAGCTCCAGTTGACTTTAACATGTGCTGACACAGGACATCTCCTGGTACAAACAGTGCAGCGGCCATACTGTATGACCTCACACTGTTCAGCGTTCAGGGCCATCGTACACCCAGGATAGTGGCAGTTCTCCTTACAGACGGTGCAGCAGACAGCTGCTTTTAAGAAGAACATCTCACCATCGATAGGTTCTTTCTCTGTATAGACTTCATCTACTTCTATGACATTTTCATCCATTTTCTTCTCTTCTTTGTGTTTCTTCAGTGCTTCTTGAAGCTGCTTCATTTCTTTCTGTTTGACTTCATTTAGCTTGATTTTCTCCTCTAGGTTTTGGAGGGAGGCTGCAAGTCTGATTTGTGAGTTAAACCCAAACTTTGCCTGCAGCTGTTGAGGTGAAGCCTTTTCAAGAAAAAACAAGAACTGACTCATTCCCCTCTCAGTCACTCTCCATGCTTGTTCCAGATCTGAGCTAGTTTCCTCTGTTCTGGCCTCATTCTGACGGATGTTGAATGTGAAGTGGAGAGGCTGGTTGTTCTCATCTTTCACACATGCAGCGCTTGCATCTTCAAGGGCTTGTAGAGCAACCTTAGGTGTTGCTCCATCTGAGTGTGTGATCAGAGCCACAGTGTTGTTCTGAATGCCTTTTCCAAACAGAGACATTATTGAATCAAATATGTAGCTCAGAGAATCACTCAGCTGATTCTCACTGGCCTTCATCACCAGACCCACTGCACAAATCTCACCAACTCCATCCTCAGATCGAAACAAGTCAAACAGTCTTTGACTCACAATGACATCATGTTCAGTCCCTCTGTTGTCTCCACATCCAGGAGTATCAATGATGGTCAGAGAGTGGGGCAGAGATTTACCTTTAAAATCAAAGATGTCATACACAATCACATCTGATGTGTGGCCATCCTCCTCCTCTTCCTCTACAACCTGAAACCAGACCTTCTTCTCAAACGTGCCTCCCATAGTGTAGTTCACCAAAGCATTGATCAGAGCTGATTTTCCCGTCCCCGTTTCTCCAACAAGTACGATGGTTTTATTTATCTTCTTCACATCTTTTTCACCTATAGTCACTCTGGTCATTGTTCCAAACTTATGTCTCTTAGTTTTCAGTTGGTGGACTGCAGGAGGCCCTAAGCTGATCAGAACACTGTGGAAATAATCAATTCACAGGTAAATTAATGCCACGTTTTAAAGCAAATTCATAATAACATGAGAAGCTATTGTTTCACAAATCTTCAGGTTTAGATTTTTGTTCTCAAATAATTCTCATTCATTTCTGTGTCTAAGTTTGTTCCTTGAATGTCTCCAGGTCCTGACTCTAAATTCATTTTATATCTATTGTTCATAAGATATGAAGTTGGTTTCCTCTTTCAGGTCGAAAGAGAAAAACTTCATTAGATTTTATGAACAGCATCAGATAATAATAAATGATGTGGACCTGCAGTTGGATCCAAGCTGAAGTTGTAGACAACATGGAAATGGAAATCTAGGTGGAGAATTTCTTTCAGGATGTTCTTAACTGCGGCTGGAATAAACATGCTGGTATTCAGATGGAAAAGCTATAAGGTTCAGTTCCTTTGGTACCAACAACTTTCGGCGCGTTTTAATCCTAACTCTGACCTGGCTAACGCTTTTAATTCTTTTTATTGTCATTTTGATATCTGTGATTCTAACGAGGAATTCCAGAAATTTGTCTATGAACCTTAAGATAGCATCAACCTTCAGGGTCTGAAAGGCCTTTTACTCCGTACAGGTGAACAGCAGCTATGTTTCAGATGATGTATGTGGACGTTCAGTGAAATCTTGTGCCAGTGAGTTGAATCCTGTTAGTAGTAATAGTAATAGTAAGTCTGTAATGGGACCCATTTCAGGCTTTTATTGGTGGATTTTACCTCGGCTTTGGACATAATTTAACAGTATATTTTAATCAAATGCTAGAACAGTTTGATTTAAGTAACAACCTGTTGGGTTGGATCCTGGATGTTTTAATGAACGACACACAGAGAGTTAGTTAATAATCGTCTCTCAGATGTTGAACTTCCAGTAGGTCGCCTCAGGGCTGTGTGCTGTCACCTCTACTTTTCATCCTGTAGGCTTAGAGCAGACATGACAACAGATACATAATAAAGTACGCAGATGATGCTGTTGTTGTCGGTCTTCTCCAGGAGAATGAAAGCAGCTGTGGTCTGGAGACTGATTACCTCTTTCCTTGGTAGGAGTCCAAAGAGATGATCATTGATTTTAGGAGGAAACCTCACCAGCACACAGTCACTTTAATTAAAGGTGAGGCCATTGAGTGTGCATTCTACCAAATCTATTGGGACTATTGTAGTTAAATGAACGTTGAAGCCAGCTGTGAGGCAGTGTGCAAGAAGGCTCATCAGTGCCTCTTCTGTCTAAGCAAACTCTGACTTACTTTTTAATTTAATTTTTTTTTTGTGTGTGTTCTGTCCGGCAGAGTAGCACTCAGAATTGCTGTCTGAGAGCTTTGGGATTATTTCAATCGCAATGGACACAGAGATGGAAACGAAAAAGGAAAAAAAAGAAGCAAGAAAGAGAGAGAGAGAGAGAGAGAGAGGTGTGACAAAAAGGAAAAAGATAGAGAAGGAGAAAAGAATAGAGGAGAGAAATAAGGATGAAGAGAATACAAGATACCACCCTAGAAGACAGCTACTAAACCTGCAGAAACATATATAACAGCAATGTCACTGAAACGTGCACGGTACTAATGAATGCAAGATGAATTTAGTGGTAACTGCGGCTCAAAATAAAACATCTGTGCATCAGATAACACCTGAATCTAAACACCTGTGGGTGTATGTGTGAACGTGCTTGTATATATAAGGTTTCCCCATTAAAAATATGCAAGAGTGAATGTGAGGAGCCACAGACCTGCCCCCCTGGACCTGAGACAGACATGGTGGAGATCTGAGACACAGACACCCAAAGGCCCCCGAGAGCACAGAAGCCTCGGGAGAACCACCGCTGGCACTACCGCAACCCCCACAGAGAAGAGCAGAGGAGAGTCCCAGGGGAACCACCCAGCAGCCACAGTGGAGAAGCCCCAGGGAGCTGCAGCGACGAGCCCACAGGCTCCATCAGCCATGGACCCAGAGACCCGAGACCCCAGGACACATCACCCCCCAAGCAGAAGCCAGACAGAGAGCCAGGCGGCCCAGGCCCTGGCAAGCAGCCATCGGGAGTGAAAGCAATCTCTGCCATTTTAATGGACTGCAATTGTATCTTAAATGGATTTTAGCTTTTATTTAACTTTAGTATTTGTTGACAAACATTTTGCAGTCATGTTTTAAGTTTTCATCTTCTTATTTTTACCAGGGTCTAGTTTCATTTTATTTCTACTTGTATTTTGGTTTCATTCCCTGCATATCTGATTTTTTTATTCATTTATCTTGATTATTAAGCCTTGCTCTCCTCTTCTGTGTCCTTTGGTTTAATTTGTGCAGTCTTGAGCATTTTGAGCACTGTTGTATGTAATGGTTCTGATTCTGTAAAGATGGTTTTCTTTTCCAGCGTGTGTGTTTATGTAAGTGAAATTTGACCCCTGTAAAACAAATTTGTCTACAGGTACAAATAAACTAACCTTGAAGCTTGAAAAACATGAAATAAATTTCAGCTGATGGTCCTGCTCTTTATTAGTTTACATAACTGACAGTAAATATGATTTAGCAACTAAAGCACCAGAACACAATTTACGGTAGTCAGAAAAATTATATATTTTCTTTTCTCATGTTAAACAAATGCAGTTTTTTATTTTACTCACGAGTCCATGATGTTATCTTCTACTAAAATCAGCGAGGATCCTTTAGAAGATGCAGGATAAGATATCTGGATAGCATTTCTAGAAAACACATATAACAGCTTTTTTAATTATCAATAATAAACAGGGTAAAAATAATGGAAAAAAAATAATAAATCTTGCAATGTTTTTTTATGTGGTTAACTTTCCAGTTATAGGTGTCAGGATCTGCCTGTGTGAGGGGCTTTAAGTTTGAGTTTCTCTGCACTTCCCTGCTTTGCAGTTGCTGTTATTTTGGTTCATTCATTTGAGTTTAGATTCATTCTGTTACTACTTCCCTGGATCTCATGCTCATCTGCATTCATTAGCCTACCTCCTTCTGTTTTCCTGGATTTCCTGAAATTGTCCTGTTCCTTATTGGTTACCTGCTCATTACCGGTTACCTATTCATGACGAGTTACCTGTTCATTACTAGTTAACTGTCCATTACTAGTTATCTGTTCCTTACTGGTTACCTGTTCATTACTAGCTACCTGTTCATTACCAGTTAACTGTTCATTACTGGTTACCAGTGCTGGGTATGTTATATTAAAAAAGTAACTAGTTATAGTTACTAGTTACTTTTCCTAAAAAGTAACTGAGTTAGAAACTCAGTTACTGCACTATCAAAGTAACTAACTGAGTTACTTTTTCAAGTCTAAAATGATGTTACAAGTTCCTATCCAGAAAAATCGAGCCTTTTCTGTTTGCACGGTGTAGGATTGTCGGAGCTCACGCTGGCAGCAGCCGGGCTCGGGTTGTTGGCCACAAGTGTTGAGGAAGGGTGAAGTGATTAGGGTGACCAGATATCAAAAAACCGAATGCGGGACAACAAGGATTCTTATAAGGGACATTATGGGACACATTACCAACACTACGATGACATCAATTTTTATTTAACTAAGATCTCACATAACATTCATCAGTATCTGCTTTGCCTGTTAATACACAACAATAAATGAGTTAAGTTTGAATAAAAGAAAAACTTTACATGCTTTAACACTAGTAATCTTGGCTACTGTTAACTTGTCTGTCTGGCAGTCAACTCTGGGTTAGAGTAAAAATGAGTCATTGGATCAGCGAGTGGATTTTTAGCTGTGCACATCTTGCGCTACTCAGTTTTACAGTGTCGCTTTACATCGTGCTCCCCTTCGTGTGAAATTAATAACTATGGAAAACTTCATAACAATCACTCTTCTTTACCTTTTCTTTCCATTATACACTTTATAGCCTACTGATGTAAGTTATGTTGGGGCGACCGTGGCGATGGCAGCAGGGATTTGTGTTGTTGCTGGTTCGAACCCCTGCTATGTCTGTCTCAGTCGTTGTGTCCTTGGGCAAGACACTTCACCCACCTTGCCTACTGATGGTGGTCAGAGGGCTCGGTGGCACTGATTGTATGACAGCCTTACCTCTATCAGTGTGCTCCAGGGCAGCTGTGGCTACAATGTAGCTCACCACTGTCAGTGTGTAAATGTGTGTATGAATGGTTGGATGACTGAATGTAGTGTGAAGAGCTTTGGGGTCTCCGGGGACTTGATAAAGGGATACTTTGAGTAGTAGTAATGCGTTGTGTTACATTATAAACATCATAACGGTGTTACGGAAATGAGAAAAGAAAATAGATTACTTCGTTAGCAAGTTACTAACGCCGTTACTCCCAACACTGCTGGTTACCTGTTCATTACTAGTTACTTGTTCATTACAGGTCAGCTGCTCATTACCAGTTACCTGTTCCTTACTGGTTACCTAGTTCTTTAATGGTTAGATTTTCATTACCAGCTAGTTGCTCATTACCAGTTACCTATACATTATTAGTTACCTATTCCTTACTGGTTGCCTGCTCTTTACCGGTTACCTATTCATTACTAGTTACCTGTTCATTACAGGTTAGCTGCTCATTACCAGTTACCTGTTCATTACTGGTTACCTATTCATTACTAGTAAAATTTTCATTACCAGCTAGTTGTTCATTACCAGCTACCTATACATTACTAGTTACATGTTCATTACAGGTTAGCTGCTCATTACTAGTTACCTGTTCCTTACTGGTAACCTGTTTATTGATGGTTACCTGTTCCTTACTGTTTACCTGCTCATTACCTGTTACGTATTCGTTACTGGTTACATGTTTATTGCTGGTTACCTGTTCCTTACTGGGTACCTATTCATTATAAGTTACCTGTTCATTACTGGTTAACTGCTCATTACTAGTTACCTGCTCATTACATATAACCTGTTCATTACCTGTTACCCGTTCCTTATTTTTAACCTATTCATTACTATTTACCTGCTAATTACTGGTTATATATTTATTACTAGTTACCTGTTCATTATTGGTTAGCTGCTCATTACTAGTTACCTGATCATCACTAGTTACCTGTTCATTATTGGTTAACTGTTCATTACTGGTTACCTGTTCCTTACTGGTTACCTGTTAATTACTGGTGACCTTTCCATACTGATTACCTTTCATTATTGGTTAACTGTTCATTACTAGTTAGCTGTTAATTAGCGATTACTTGTTCCTTACTGGTTACCTGTTCATTACTAGTTACCTGTTTATTACTGGTTACTTTTTCTCTACTGGTTACCTATTCATTACTAGTTACCTGTTCATTACTGGCTAGCTGCGTATGTTTGTCACCGGTTTTCTGTTCATTCCTGGTTATCTGATCCTAACTGATTACCTGTTCATCACTGTTACCTGTTTATTACTGGTTACCTGTCCATTAATAGTTACCTGCTCATTTTAGAATTAATTTTAACATCCTGACTTTACCTATCAGGGTCAAGCTCTTTCCAATATTAGTGAAAAGTTAAAGCCACATCCTCCAGTTGGAGCTTAAGTTCCTTAATCCTAAATCTACTGGTAGCCCCAAGGACCGGGATAAAACTGCAGCGAATGGATTCTTTGTAAAGGGGATCTAGTGTTGGACCTCGACTGTGGAACGATCTTCCTTTATGTTGTCTTCAGAGTTATTATTATTATTATATTATACTTCAGAGTAAATTATGTTTTCATGCATTTGGAAAAAACCCTGGCTCTAAGTGAAATAATAACCTCCTAAACCTAATAACTTCTTGTTGCACCCTTGGGTCTCACCTATTTTTGTCAGGACATAATTATACTTGTTTCAGTCACAGACAGAAGTTATCAAAGACATAGACAAATGTTCCTCACACAGAACCCAAGGTCCAGAGAAGATCCAGGCAGTCTCCAAGGCTGTAAGAAACAAGGAACATCCGTATTAGGAAGGAATCGGTTCTATCACTGGTTGTGACTGTTTAGGTTGCATTTTACTCTTGATGAAAGATGAATACACTAAAATATTATTACTAATATCAGCATTAGTAATCATTTAATTATGAGCCAACTGCACCAGCTCACAGAGGTATGATTTGCTCAGGAAAACAACTTTACAATATTTCAGATATTTATTTGTGTACAGTTGGATAATTAGACAGAACTGTGACTTGGTGCTTTGAAACCTACAGTAAAAGCAGAGATCCAAATTTGTATTGGGTCCAAACATAAGCAGCACTATTCGGGTGAACACAGTTGAGACATATTAAGCAGCAGATATGAAATGTAAGATGAGGATCAAACAGTTTACAAACTGTAAGATCGGCTAAAGTAAAAAATCTGGTAAATTTGCAGAAATATAAATATGATGATCAAGTAAACACCCAGTTTCCTTTTTTTTCTTCACACAGAAAAATGTGTTGTTTAAATAACAGAAATATTCATTTAAATCACAGGATTGACCTAAATTATTTAAAAATGTTAGAAAGATTCTGGTCAGAGCTGATTACTATTGGTCCATTAATGATCTCACCTGTGATGGTTACAAGAAGCTTAGTTCTGACGACCATCAGGAAGAAAATGAGTCGTGCTCAGATGTTTTAAACACTGTGGGAGGAGACAGACAGGTCACATGGTTTTAAAGATACAGTACTGGTATAAAGGAAAGTACACCGCCTTTCAAACTGGGGCTTTTCATTTATAAATTATACGGTTTTTACCAGGTTGCAAATGCTTCAGTAAAACTTTAAGTATAAAAAAACACACCAGAGATTTCACCGTGTGATTACTCTGTAAAAAAGATTGAGTCAAAATGGGAAAAACCCAACTTAACCTTCCTTAAGTCCTTGATTTCTACAAAATATGTAAAATAGGAAAATTTAAAGGAGGTGTAATTTCTTTTGTTTTAACATCTGCCTTCTGCACTGAAAGCTGAATATTTACACCAGCTTCTGTGAAATAAAATTGTTCTTATCATGAGTGGCTTTGACTGAAGCTCAGTCCATCTGGACTGGTCTGAGTAACTTTTTAGCCCCTTTTAGGGTAGAAATACCTTATACCAGATTTACCAGATTCTTCTCTGTAAATACGGATGCTGCAGGATTAGTAACCTCTTCAACCTCTGAAGTGTAAGGACTGGAAAAATCCAGTGCTTAGCAAAGGCAAGTAGTTTGTACAAAAAGTTACTTGTTGTTGGTTGACTTTCCATTTAACTTATTTTACTTTATGTTTGTAAAGTACATTGAGCTAATATTTCTGTGAATCGGTGCTATGATGAGATCTGAAACCTGACTGAAACTTTTCAAACAGATCATTACTGTGTAATTGCTCACACACTTACTTGGTAACTATTTTCTCAAGAATTTCAGATAAAAACAGAAGTCTGTAATTTAGTAAATCATCTTGATGAAGAGAACCTTTCTTAAGTAAAGGTTTAATTACAGCTACCTAAAAGCCTGTTGTTTTGATCCATTTATAGATAGATTAATCATATCTAAAATGGGGCTGGTAATCAAAGGGAACACTTACTTAAATAATTTGGTTGGGATTGGGTCTAACATAAAAGTTAATGGTTCATATGAAGCTAATATTTCTGATAACTCAGGAAGCTCCAATGGATCAGAACAGCTCAAACACAGATCAGGTTCTACATTTACCAATGCTGTCTCACTTACTGAGGATGAAGTAATAATGTTAGGGAGGATTCCAAAGATTGTATATTTAATATAATCAATTTAATTTAAAAGAATCCCATAAAGTCATGACTGCTGAGAGCTAAGGGAATGGATGGCTCGACAGAGCTATGACTCTGTGTAAGTTTAGCAACTGTACAAAAAAACAAACCTAGGATTATTCTGGTTCTACTCTATTGATGATGAAAAATATGCTATTCTAGCTTGACAAAGGCACAGTAGACTAGATTGAGAAAGACTCCTCTAGGTGTGTAGAGCTCCGTTTTCTTTCCAATTCCCTAACACTGTGCTTAAAAGTATGCAGCTCTAGATGAAATCAGGGAGCCAGCCTATAAGTAATTGCCTTCTTTGTCAAGGGGACAATATCATCTACATCAACACGCAATGAGGAGTTAACACTTTGAACAAGAGCATCAATTTGTGAAAGGCTAATTTCTCCACTGATGAAATTAAAAATAGAACAGATTTTTTAAAAGCTATTGTCTGATAATGATCTACTATAATGAAATTTCTCTTAGGCGCAGAGTACTCAGACAAGTTAAATTCAAAGGTTTCTAAAAAAGGTTAGACACGACAGGGTTACAAGGAAATACTGTTATTTCTTCCCACTCAATGCCATGTCAGCACAAGGTCCAGAATATGAAGACAAAGGTAGGCAGGTGTGTGGATATTTTGAGCAAAGCCAAACAATCAAAGATAGCATTATAAACTACATTTAGGCTATCAATTTTAGAGTCAACATTAATGTTAAAATCCTCCACTATAATGACCTCATCTGTTTTTACCAACAAGTCTGAGAACTGAAAATTGAGATTAAGAGCATGGTGGATGACGCAAAATAACAAACTAAAGTGTTTTTAGTGCTTTGCAATTTGAATGAGGAAACCTAAGGGATAAATATTCTCCAGCCTGCCTGTCCGCCGCCATCGTAATGTGATTGGCCCGAAGAAATCAGTCCTCCTAATTTTGTAAGACTTTTAAAACAAGAGAAGTTATTTTGAAATAAAGATATAATTATGTGTCCAAGCTATAATTATGGAGTCCAAGCTCTTTTTTAAAGAAAAGGTTTTACAACAGTATGTTTTAAAGGGAATAGGACAGAGCCTGTTTTGAGGGACGGGTTAATAATATACTCTATTCAAGGCCCACACATGTCACAAACGTTTGGAAACAAAGAACGTTTGGTTCTTAACGATCTGGCAAGCTGAAAACGGTCAATTCTGGTCATCAACCGATTTCCTGGTACAGTTTTAGTGATATTAGAATTCGTAGCATAAAGGTTAAATGTCGTAACCTGGATCTCAGAGTCCTAATCCATCTTTCTATCAATGTTAAAGGACTGCATTTATAATGTTTTAGCGTTGAATTAGGAAAATAAAAAATAAAAAACAAAGTGGTACATTTTAAATCAAAATTACAATCAGGCAACCTGAATGTGTTCTGATTTTATAGCTGCTTCAGTCCAAGACAAACTAAATTTTCCACCATCTCTATGTGACAGTATGGGAAAAGAAACCCAACTTTGATACGTTATTTGAAGCTTTCTTTGACTTTGTGTTTTTACTATTTTTGTGTCTGGAAAGTGCAGTGTAGTTTATATAATAAGTGATAGCACCACCTAGTGGTAACAGCAGCAGATTAAAGTCAGTTGTTGGATAAAAAGATGGCCATATTTTAAAAATACCAGATTTAATCTATTCTATATCATGAAAAATAAAAGACTGTCAGAGTGCTGGATAATCAAAGCTCATCTCCACATGAATCTTTACCAACATCAACCTGACATTTTGCTTTGCTTGGGATCAGCGCATCTCATTTTCTTTTTTCGTCTGGCACTTCTTTTAGTTTGCATTTTGTAAATCTATATGCAGTTTTAAACAATATCCCATCTTGTCATCAGGATTTTCCTGTTCAGAATGTCCCCCAGCTATAAATCTTTGACAGCTTTGATATGGTATGGTCCCCTGACCCCAGTCACCAGGCTGATAATCCAGTAAAGATACTCTGAACAACTTCATTAAGCAGAGTTTATTCAAGCAATCAAGGAAAACAGCATTGATCAGGAGGTTACCAGAAAATCCAGCTGGATTAAATCTGGCTACAGATTATTTATAATAGTTAAAAAATCCAGTAAGATGTGTGTGCTCATGTATAGCCAACGTTAAGCTAAACTAGCATTTTATCTCAATATTTAGGCTTTACTTTACATACATTTTTGGACGTTACTGAAGATTAATTTTAAATATCCCTCCACCACATATTTGGCTACAATGGAACACTTTCTGAATCAATGTGTTAAATGTTTCACTGTTTCCAGTGAAGAAATCAGATTATTTTCACACATATTTATTGCATCATAAACTATGTCTCAGAAACGTTTGTATCTTTGTGCTGCTTTGGTTCCTTCTCCTATTTTTTTCTTCAGTTCCTCCAGTTTCTCGACTTTCATTGTGTCTCCCTTTTCCTTTATCTTCTCAATCAGGAAGTCCAAGTGGACATTAATGGACACTGAATCCACTTTGAGAGCGATCTGCTCCAGTCTGACGACATGTTGGTATGCTTCATCCACGAGGTTGGATTCATCTTTTGAAAGTTGCTCCTTATCCCTTTCAAGGTTTTTCAGAAGACCTGTCTGGTCCTCAAATTTTGATTTATTTTGACAGTCAATTTTCACTTGTTGTTTCGTCTTCTCGACACTCCTGGTTTTTTCCACATATTTCCACTTGTTTTTAACGTGAACTGATGCAGGACACCTGTTGGAGCAAACAGTGCAGCGACCTCCTCTCATCACCTCACAGAATTCAGGGAGCCAGGTCTTGGTGCATCCAGGATAGTGACAGTTCTCCTTACAGACCGGGCAGGTCACAACTCCTTCAAAAAAGATTAGCCACTTCTTTCCACCTTTGACACGTTCCCGATCAACGTAGGTCTCATCAACATGTATAGTGCCCTCACTGTTTCCCTTCATCTCCGCTTCATGCATCTTCAGGCCTTCATGAATCTGTTTGATTTCTGTCTGTTTCTCTTCAATCAGTTTGATTCTCTCCAGCAGGTTTTGGATGCAGGCCGTCAGTCTGATGCGTTCATTCATCACCTCAGTTGTAATTTTCAGTTTTTGAGGTGAAATATTATCAACAAAAGCTGTGAACCCTCTCATTCCTCTCTCTGATAATTTATCAGCTCCTCTGCAGTACTCTATATCATTTGTCTGGTCTTCTTTTTGGTGGTTATTAAACAAGAAATAAACTGGTTGATTGTTTTCATCTTTTGCACATCTGACATCAGCAGCTTCAAGAGCTTGAAGAGCGTTTTTAGGTGTTCTTCCGTTGGAGTGAGTGATAAGAGCTGCAATGTTGTTCTCCATGTCATTTCCAAACAGCGACATCACTGAGTCAAAAATGTACATCAGTCTGTCGCTCAGTCGATTATCGGTTGCCTTCATCACCAGACCTACTGCATGAAGTTCATCAACTCCATTTTCTGACTTAAACAACTTATGTATCCTGTCAATGACTATGTCATCATGTTTGATCCCTCTGCTGCTTCCATATCCTGGAGTATCAATGATGGTGAGTGAATAGGGCAGAATTTTACCTTCAAAACCAAATATCTCATATATGATCACACCAGGTGTCTGACCTTCCTCTTCATCTGTGATCTGAAACCAGACCCCGTCTTCAAACTGAACTCCCATTGCATGGTTGAAAATAACGTTGATCAGAGAGGATTTTCCTGCCCCTGTTTCACCAACAAGTAAGATGGTTTTATGCATCTGCTTGGTCTCTTGTAGACCAAAAGTCACTTTGGACAGAGCTCCAAACGTCTCTTTCTTTGTGTTCAGCTGATAGACATTTTGATGTCCAGAGGAGATCAGAGCACTAGTGGAGATAAGTTTTGTCAGGGAGGGATTCTTGATCCTGTAAAAAAGAGCACATTTGAACCCTTTGGACACTTGGTTTCCTTCATGGACTAAATGTCTTAAATATGAAACAGCAAATACCTCCAACAATTACAGTTACCATTTCTTATTCGTTTAGATCCTTCAGGCATCAACTTTTAAAAGCTTTTAATGACAAGTTCATCTTCACGCTTTAATGAGGATTTAATGCATTCCACAGTTCTCCACTCCAATTAACAAGACACATGATTTTTCATGATATTCCAGGTTCTTTCTGTTCAATCGGGTCAAAACCATTTTTGTTTTACTTTTTACTGTGAAAGCTAAATTATGCTGCTGAGAAAAGCTACTAGAAACAATCAATATTAACTAATAGTTCCTTGAAATTAGAATGTTTACAAAAATTAAATAGTTTTATCTCCAGTGTTGAAGGTCCAGTTTCTTTATGCTGTAAAATCTAGATATTAAGACTCTTTAGGTTTAATATTGATGTGTTTGCTGCCACTTGTGCCAATAATTAGACCCTGGAATGGAGAAATTATGTTTTCAGTGAACCTACACAATTTTTTGGGATGCTACTGACACCCTTCTGACAAGTAGAGAAATTCAACAAGTTTTTCATTGTAAAAGCTGTAGCATATATGTATATAAGTGTTTATCAAAATGTGTGACTCATGGTTAAATTAACCTTATCATTATCCCTGTCACCAAATTTATTTTGATACATTTAAAATTATGTTTTGCTTTTTCACAACGGAAGAAGAATAACACAAAACACAGCTACAACAGCCTTTACATGTATTTTCCCTCCAGGCTGGGATTAGTTGTGTTTCTCCTATGGTCTTTACATTGTGTCTGTTATTTTACTGAACAGATACTGCAGGGCTAATTTAGTTCCTTCATCTCCTCCAGTTTCTGCACCTTCTCTCTATCTTCTTGTTCTTTCAGGTTCTCAATCAGGAAGTCCAAGTAGACAAATGGGGAAACTGAATCAACTTTCAGGCTTCATTAACAAGCTGGGTGTTCTCTGTTGAAAGTTTCTTCATTTCCTTTTCCAGATTATTTAAAAGGGTTAACTTCTTCTCACTCTCGGTCTTATTTCTCACATACTTCTTTTCCATAACTGCACTGAATTTTCTTGGTCTTGGTGATGTTACTTCCTCATTGCACCATGCAATGAGGAAGTAACATCACTATGAACACACTATGAACCAGTGGGCTCTACATGGACACACTTTATCCGTCTATTATTTAAATTAGTAGCCCATTCTAAAATGGCCAAACTCTAACTCTCAGTAGTTTATTGTAACCTCCTCAACAACCCCGCACCATTCCAAACCCTTTGTGAAGTGCCTTGAGACGACATGTGTTGTTAATTGGTGCTATATAAATAAACTGAATTGATTTGAATTGAAATTGCATTGTGAATTGATGCAGGACATTTCCTAGTACAAACAGTGAAACGGCCTTTCTTCATTACCTCGCAGTAATGAGGGCTCGGAAGTGTGCATCCAGGATAGTGACAGTTTTCCTCACAGACTGTGCAGCACATAGATTTTTCAAAAAGACTAAGCCTCCACAACATTTTATTGTTAGTAGGTTCCTTCACCTCGTAAAACTCTACAATTTCTGCAGTGAACCTTTCATTCTTCATCTCCTCTGAATGTGTTTTTAGAGCTTCTTGGAGGTTTTGGATTGAGGCTATCAGGCTGATGCGTTCATTCAGAACCACAGCAGTTGTCATCAGTCTTAGGTGCATTTTTTTCCGGGAATGCTGTAAGTTCTCCCATTCGTCTATCTGACATTTTGTCAGCAACTTGCAGGAATTCAGCTTCTCCTGCTGGGTTTCATTCTGGCAGTTATCAAACTGAAAGTAAACAGGTTGGTTCTTTTCATATCTGTAAAACATTTGTGTGTGTGGTTTTTTTAAATTTAATTTTTTATGTATCACAATGCAACTTTCTGTTTAACCATACAGCAGAAGTGTTGTGACAGACCATTACAACTATAAAGGGATTTGCATTTTGACTGCCATGTCACTCAAATACTTGAGACTTGACTTGTTGCAAATGCACCTTTTTATTTATATATGTGTATATTGTACATTGTAAATATGTATATTCTGTAGTGCAAAAACAAAAACCAAAGAGCAAAGTGTACCGGAGTCAAATTCCTTGTTTGTATGTACAAACTTGGCAATAAAGCTGATTCTGATTCTGATTCTGACTTGCAAACAATGACTTGTGAACATCTCTGGTTCACATACAGTTTCACTTGCTAATGTTTCCTCATTAAACTACATCATTGCATTTTGTCATTTCATCATTCACTTAAGTTATTTAATTAAGTAAACTGTTTCATATTTTCTCTTTGTCTTTTTACTAAATTTGATTATTTCTATTTTGTTTTTATGCCATTCTGTTAGTTTTTAACCCATGTTAAGCATTTAAGTTACAATTTTCTCTATAAAAAGTGTCTTATAAATAAAATTTGATTTTTATATTGAAAAATGTTGGTGCTTAGATTTGAACATAGTGAACATTTGTTGATACTTTGTGACTTCAACAAGTTATCGTTTGTGCAATAAGTCATGAGTGTTTGCTGTCTTAGTGCCATCTTGTGGTCACACTGTGCAGCAGCATAAATATGCAAAAACACCCTCCCTGCCGGTGGTTGGAGTCTCTGCCCGCTGGTGTACTTGTGGTTCTCCGTGTCCGGGGCTGGATGCTTTGGTGTGTGCCGGCTCACTCCCGGTGGCTGCCTGCCGGGGCCTGGACCCCTGGGCTCTGTCGGGCCTCTGCCTTGGGGGTTGTGTGTCCCGGGGTCTTGGGTCTCTGGGTCCATGGCTGGATCTGCTCGGGCGTGGACGGCTGCCGGCGGGGCCTGTGGGCTCGTCTCTGCGGTTCCCTGGGGCTTCTGCACTGTCGCTGCTGGGTGGCTCCCCTGGGACCCTCCACTGCTCTTCTCTGGGGGGGTTGCGGTAGTCCCGGCGGTGGTTCTCCTGGGGTTCCTGTGCTTTGGGGGGCCTTCGGATGTCTGTTGCTCGGATCTCCTCAGTGTCCGCCCGGGGACCACGGGGCAGGTCGGTGGGTCCTCACACTCGCTATTGCATATTTTGTGGAGAAAGCGCGTCCACACAGGTGTTGATAGATACACAGATGATCTATATTGGGCTGCACTTCTCACTAAGTACATTTTACATTCATAAATACCGTGTGTTATTTTGTGTATAAGCAAGCAGGTGTAATCTTTTATTCTATTCATCCTTCTTTCTCTCCTCCACTCTCTCCTCCTTTTTTTCCCCTTTTTCCCTTTTGCCCCATCTCTCTCTTTGTCAAGCTTCTGTTTTCCTTTTCATTTCAGTCTCCGTGTCCGTAACAATTGAAATATTCCCAAAGAAGTTTATAATAAAGTTTCTTTTATAAATATCAAGCAGAGCCTTAAAGCAATAGCTGTGATGCTCCGCTTGTGAAAGTAAATCTGTTGGGCAATTTCTTGGCACTCAGACAACAATTCTGAGCTACTCTGCTGGACAGAACATGGTAAAAAAAACCAACCTAACAAAGTAAACACGCCCCTGGAGTGGAAAGATGGAGAGCTAAAATAACCTGAGGCTTATGAGGGCTACCTAGGTGTATATGTACGTCCTGTACCTCCATAGCAATGATTAACTTTGATTAACATGTCAAATGTTTTTAACACCAGCTGATTGAAGTTTATATGAAATGATTTCTGCTAGATCAGGACAGATAAATTTAACTTCAGCATTCCTCACTCCACATTAATAGAGTTAATGCTCTACAGTGAATGCAATTAAATGTTATGAGTCATTTTATAGGATCTGACTTAATATCACTTTGATTTGGTCTCAGATGTAAAGAGGATATAAGTGTTACTTACGCTCTTTCCATTGTGAGGAAGTTGTTCAAAGATCTCCACAGCGGTGAAGTTGAAACACGTCTTAGTGTCTAATAAAACAAAATCCAAACTGTTGCTGCTGATCTCATTCAGGTCCACTTCAAATGATTTAAACTGCATTAGGAAAAAATTAGACATTGCTTTATATTTGTTCACTGTGCTGTTATGTGCCTTATATAAAATGCAAATTATTTTAATGCAGTGGATACAGACGTTGCTTTTCCTGTTTATTAAACTGTTGTTAAAATTATTAAATTACATAACATAATGAAAAAGAAAAAACAAAAAGGTAGCCTTAGGCTTTCCTTATTTCCCTGCTGTTGTATGAATGTTCTGAATGTTGTGTATCACACCTTATAACTAAAAAAACATTAAGTCAAATATAAGGTTATCCTACCTGTGTAAAATACACAACTGCTGCTTGTACAGCTCAGTGAGGCTGAGAAGGCAGGAAGAGCTGAGATGAGTCAGTGTTCAGAGTTTTTTATACAGATAGAGGAGGAGAAAAACATAGATCACATGGTTTCACTCAAACTCTGAAGTCGTATCTTGAAATCTTTGACTGAAGAGAGCTACAACATGTCCGTCGAGATTTCACCAAGTTAAAGAACAAGCACAGCAAAGCTACATGTACCAAAAGGGTCAAAAACAAGAGAAAGTTTTACTTGTTTGTTATTTAAGAAAGACCTGGTGTTGTAATCGACAATTGTTAGTTTGATCTGCTGATAATTCATTTAGCAGCAGAATTTAAAAATGTTCCTTTTTGTATCAGCTGCATCCGGAGAAATAATCTCTGACTAGGAATTTCATTCCATTTGATTCCCCTGGAGGCAGTGTTGAGCTATTTATGTGAAAAATGTGTCTGGTTACTGTTACTCCTTTTAAGATGTAAAACTAGTGTATGTATTTGTAGTTGAATGTTTATTTTCATTGTGTGGAGGCAGGTCTGTGGCTCCTCACACTCACTATTGTATATTTTTATAGAGAAACCTTATTTTCACAAGCGCGCTCACACTTATACCCACAGGTGTTTAGATTCAGGTGTTAACAGATACACAAATGTTCTATATTGAGTCGCAGTTACCACTAAATACATCTTGAATTCATTAGTACCGTGCACTTTTCAGTGACGTTGTTGTTTAATATGTTTCTGCAGGTGGAGAAGCTGTCTTCTAGGGTGGTCTCTTGTATTCCCCTGATCCTTATTTCTCTCCTCTATTCTTTTCTCCTTCTCTCCCTTTTTCCTTTCTGCTCCACCTCTTTCTCTTACGTGATTCTTTTTTTCCGTTTCGTTTCGTCTACGTGTCCATTGTAATTGAAATAATCTCAAGGCAATTCCTCGCCGACGTTGTTTTTCATTTCATCTGGGACAGGGTCGCAGGGGAAGCAGACTCAGTAGACTCAGCAAAGACACCCAGACGTCCCTCTCCCGAGACACCTCCTCCAGGTCCTCCAAGGGGAGCCCCAGGCCAGTCGAGAAACATAGTCCCTCCAGCGTGACCGGTGCTGTCCTTTGGGCCTCCTACCTGTGGAGCGTGCGTGGAACACCTCCCGAGGAAGGCGTCCAGGAGGCATCCGGTAAAGATGGCCGAGCCACCTCAACTGGCTCCTCTCAATGTGGAGGAGCAGCGGCTCTACTCCGAGCTCCTCCCGAATGGCCGAGCTCCTCACCCTATCTATAAGGGAGTGCCTGGCCACCCAACGGAGGAAGCTCATTTTAGCCGCTTGTATCCGGGATCTCGTTCTTTCAGTCATGACCTAAAGTTCATGGCCATAGGTGAGGGTAGGAACGTAGACCGACCGGTAAATCGAGAGCTTCGCTTTTCGGCCCAGACGTCCCCATTACTGTCTTTCGATCTCCCGCTCCATTCTCCCCTCACTCGTGAACAAGACCCCAGGATACTTGAACTCCCCTCCAACCTGAAGAAGACAAGCCACCCTTTCCCAGTCGAGAACCATGGCCTCGAAATTGGAGGAGCTGGTCTTCATCCCATCCGCTTCACACTCGGCTGCGAACCGCCCCAGCGCATGCTGTAGGTCTTGGCTAGAGGGGGCCAGCAGGACCACGTCATCTGCAAAAAGAAGGGACGAAATCCACTGGTCCCCAAACCACACCCCCATCGGCCCTTGGCTGCGCCTAGAAATCCTGTCCATAAAAGTTATGAACAGGACCGGTGACAAAGAGCAGCCCTGCCGGAGTCCAACATGCACTGGGAACAGGTCAGACTCAGGCCGGCAATGTGGACCAAACTCCTGCTCCGCTTGTAGAGACCTGATGGCCCCTAATAAAGGGCCCCAGACTCTGCACTCCTGGAGAACCCCCCACAGGGCACCACAAGGAACACAGTCGAATGCCTTCTCTAGGTCCACAAAACACATGTGGACCGGTTGGGCAAACTCCCATGAACCCTCGAGTACCCAGTAGAGGGTAAAGAGCTGGTCCAGTGCTCCACAGCCGGGACGAAAACCACACTGCTCCTCCTGAAGCCGAGGTTCGACTATCGGCCGGACTCTCCCCTCCAATCCCTGGCGTAGGCCTTACCAGGGAGGCTGCGGAGTGTGATCCCCCTATAGGTGGAACACACATTCCAGTCACCTTTCTTATGAAGGGGGACCACCACCCCAGTCTAGCAGTCCAGAGGCACTGTCCCTACCGCCATGCAATGTTGAAGAGGCGTGTCAACCATGACAGCCCCACAACATCCAGAGACTTGAGGTACTCAGGGCGGATCTCATCCACCCCCAAAGCCCTGCCACCGAGGTGCTTTTTAACCACCTAGGTGACTTCAGCCTGGGTGATGAAAGAGTCCAACCCTGAGTCCCCAGCCTCTGCTTCCACCAGGGCATGCGTGACGGCAGGATTGAGGAGATCCTCGAAGTACTTCTTCCATCACCCGAGAGTCGAGGTCAGCAGCTCCCCGCCCCCAGTGTAAAACGTGTTGGCGAAGAACTGCTTCCCCCTCTTGAGGCGCTGGACAGTTTGCCAGAATCGCTTTGAGGCCATCTGGTAGTCCTTCTCCATGGTTTCACCGAACTCCTGCCAGTCCCAAGTTATTGTCTCTGCCACAGCCCAGGCCGCGGCACGCCCTTGCCTCAGAGTACCCATCAGCCGCCTCAAAAGTCTGACAAGCCAACCACAGCCAGTAGGATTTATTCTTCAGCTTGACAGCATTCTTTACTGCCGGTATCCACCACCGGGTTCGGGGATTGCCGCTGCGACAGGCACCGCAGACCTTACGGCCGCAGCAACAGGCGGCAGCATCGACAACAGACGCCGAGAACATTGTCCACTTGGATTCTATGTCTCCAACCTCCGCCGGAATCCGGTCAAAGCTCTCCCGGAGGGGGGAGTTGAATACAACCATGGCCAATGGCTCCGCCAGACGGTACCAGCAGACCCTCATTCTACGTTTGGGGCTGCCAAGTCTGTCTGGCTTTCTCCTCCTTCAGCGGATCCAACTCACCTCCAGGTGGTGATCAGTGGACAGCTCAGCCCCTCTCTTCACCCGAGTGTCCAAAACATACGGCCTAAGGTCTAAAGACGCGACAACATCATCTGCCTAGGGTGTCCTGATGCCAAGTGCGCTGATGGCCTCACGTCTCTCATTCGTGCTTGGCCCGGCCGGGTCCCGCGAGGAGCAACCCAGCCACCAGGGGCTCTCAGACGAGTCCCAACCCCAGGCCTGGCTGCAGGGTGGGACCCCGGCTCCGCCGTACCGGGCAACGTCACATTTCTCGATTGTGTCGCAGTTCCGAGACAAAACCAAGAAAAACATTGACTAAAGTTTTTCGTATTGAGGCATTAAACATTGAAAATCCAACTTACATTAAAATAAACACAATATATTTTTCTATTCAGATTTTCTTTGAGCCTGGTGGGGGTGATTTATAGCACCCGCTAACATATTCTGAACAATCCACCCAACTCCTGCTTTGACCAAGATTTATCAAAGTCAGCACCTACAAAAGATCTGAGCCAATGTTCAAACCTGGAACAAAAAAGCCATTTTGGACCAAAGCTGTCATTTTGTGACTTTACACAATCAAATTCACATGACTAATTTGACAATGATCGTGGCTAAATATAATAAAACCTTTAATAAGACAAAATTAATTAATTAAAATGTCACACTAAAAAAATGTAAAGCTGTTCAAGAAGGGTAAAACTGGAGATTAACAGGTGGCTGCTTTTATTTATCGAACCCGGGTATCGAACCCGGCCGGGGGTCTTTCTGCATGGAGTTTGCATGTTCTCCCTGTGCATGCGTGGGTTCTCACCGGGTACTCCGGCTTCTTCCCACAGTCCAAAGACATGCCTGTTAGGTTAATTGGTCTCTCTAAATTGCCCTTAGGTGTATGAATGAGTGTGTGCATGGTTGTTTGTGTGTTGCCCTGCGATGGACTGGTGACCTGTCCAGGGTGTACCCTGCCTCTCGCCCATAGACTGCTGGAGATAGGCACCAGCTCCCCCGCGACCCACTATGGAATAAGCAGTAGAAAATGACTGACTGACATGACTGACTGCTTTTATTTAATAATAATCTGTTCTGTCCAGTGTCTGAAAATGATTTTTAAACAGCCCAATTTCCCATTCATGCTGTCATGTCTTCTTTTTAATGGCCCCTTGCAGCAACTGCCAGCAGGTGTTTGGAAACATGTTTAATATGTTTATTGATATGTTTATTATCAGTGACATTACAATGTGCTGATATGTTTATTCTTGATTTGATTTGAATACTCACTGAGTTTATGGGTGTGTTCAACTGATATTTTCGTTTCTCATTCAGACTGTTGATGTGTGAAGACAAATCTATTTCTTGCTCAGCGACATTTTTTAAAGACGAACTGAGTTCCCTGAAATGCTGTTTAACAGGGAGCCAATGAAGGGAAGCTAAAGTAGGGGAAATATGATCTCTCTTTTTAATTTTCATCAGAACTCTTGCTGCAGCATTTTGAATCAGCTGAAGGCTTTTAACTGCATTTTGTGGACGTCCTGATAGTAAAAGAATTACAATAGTCCAGCCTTGAAGTAACAAATGCATGGACTAGTTTTTCAGCATCACTCCTGGACAGGATATTTCTAATTTTGGCAATGTTCCGGAGATGAAAGAAGGAAATCCTAGAAACCTGTTTAATATGGGATTTAAATGACATGTCCTGGTCAAAAATAACACCCAAGGTTTTTTACTTTATTACCGGAGGTCAATTTAATGCCATCCAGGTTAAGTGATTGACTAAGTAGTTTCTTTTTTAAAGACTCCGGTCCAAAGACGACAACTTCTGAAAGCACTTAACCCTGTGGTACTCTACAATTAACACTGGAGTTTGAAGATTTGTTATTTACATGATTTACGATTTATGGTAGTGAAGTTGGTAGCACTGTTGCCTTGCAGCAAGAAGGTTGTGGGTTCAACTCCCATCCGGGTGTCTTTCTGGGGCTTTCATGTACTCCCTGTGCATGCGTGGGTTCTCCCTAGGTACTCTGGCTTCCTCCCACTGTCCAAAAACATGACTGTTAGGTTATTTGGTCTCTCTCAAATTACCTTAGGTGTGTGTGTGTCAGAACGCTTCCTGGTAACATCACAGTTGTCTCCTTTTCACAGTTGTATGTCTTACAGTCAAGTCAAGTCTTATTTATTTATTTAGCGCTTTTCAGCAACAAGGCACTCAAGGTGCTGTACATAAGGAAAAACATTACAATGATATAGAAAATCAAACAAAGAAGGTAATTAAAAAGATAAAGAGAATAGAATGATGGATAAGAAAAGGAAAGGAAAATTGGACAAAAAACTTAACTAATAATGTTTAGATGGCCCAGTCAAAGGCCACTCTAAACAAATAAGTGTTTAATCTTGATTTGAAGCAACTTAGGCTCGTCTTACAGTCGTCTCCTCTCACTAGTCTAAAGAATAAAAACATGTTATCATAAATAATCTAAAGGACCTTGTTTTCTGTTTTTTTTAGTTAAAAGTAATTATTTCAGTTTTTATTTCCTATCCAGTTCATATAACCTTGGTGATCTCAGATACATGAGAGACTGACTGCCACACAGCACCAAGTTATGTACAGACCAACCCTGGCTCTGCAGCATCCTTGAAGTCTGGGAAACACAAAACAAGGGGAGACAGAAACCTCTTAATTCCCAGAACAGAACATAAGACTTTGGCTTAAGAACAGATGGTTTGAAATTAAGGAAAGAAATGTCTTGTTTACTTGTGTTGCATCCCAAATGTCTGTTTGTTGTTTGTTTTTATTGACCCTATAATTTTGCTGCAGGTTCACAAACACATGGCGGCTTTTCTTCTGCAATGATCTGTTCTGTCCAGTGTATGAAAAATGATTTTTAAGTATATGGGTGTGTTGAAATGATGTTGGTTTCACTTTCAGACTGTCGATGTGTGAAGACAAATCTATTTCTTGTTGAGCAACATTTTTTAAATTTGGCCAGACTTCCATGAAAAGCTGTTTGGCTTTGAATAAATGTTGCCAATAGTCAGAAAGAGCAAAACAGAGGGAATGGATATTTTAACAGACCCACACAGTAAAAAAAAAACAAAAAACAATTAAATGCTATATAAACTTTATTTTGTGTTCCTATGTGCTGAGAAGTCATAACTGACAGCTCCATAGTCAGAAACATGGCATTAGAAACATGAGACTCCAGACAAATGTTTTCTAGACATCAAATCCTACTTGAAACTATTAAGGAGAAGTGTAACTACAGTAAGATCGAAATATATATAATTATACTGAAGAGTGGTAAAATGTTGTCTAAGAAACAAGACCGGATATACAAGAGTTTAAGGTCTGGCTTAATCTAAGCTTGGACACAACCTCCCCTAACAGACCCAGCAGTCCTGTCTCTCTGGTTAGACGGCTGAAAGACTGTCTAACCTGTCTCATGCCAGCTGTCCATCCATCCATCCTTTGAATGCAGGGTTGCTAAATATGCGCATATGCACTGAGGAAAGTTCCCTGTTGTTTTGACTAAACTAAACCAACGAGTAATTCTCATTTAAATAAAATGGAGACCGCGGTGGATGAATAGAAGCAAAGTTTTTATGTCAGTCAGTCAGTCAGTCAATCAGTCAGTCATTTTCTACCGCTTATTCCATAGTGGGTCGCGGGGGAGCTGGTGCTTATCTCCAGCAGTCTATGGGCGAGAGGCGGGGCACACCCTGGACAGGGCGCCAGTCCATGGCAACACACAAACAACTTTGCACAAGTTTTTATGTTTAGTTGATAAAACAGAAAAGACTAAATTCTCTGTTTTGTTGTTTCTGACTCTCAGTAACTTTTATTTGAAGCCAAACAGCATCTCATGGAAGTCACGCTGTATCACGTTGAGTTGGCGTTGTGTTGGACCAAACTGCAGAGCAGAGTGAGGAAGGGGCATGGTGAGTCAAAAAGTTTTATTTTTAACTAAGTTTTCACTTACAAGAACCTTGGAGAAGATTACAGGCAGGAAACAAAACCTGGGTATGGACACCTCAGGGAACGGACAGGTAGCAAGCAGAAGGTTCCAGTGGCGAGAACAGAAAACCAGAAAGTATAAATGAGGGAAGTGGAGAATGGGCCAATGGACTAGGAGAGCTAATCAGGGAGAGACTCGGAAACAGCTGGCGGAGAAGGTAAATGAGTGAGAGTGACTAATTAACACAGATTTACCTTTTCCTGACCCTAGATCTGTATAGGTCCTGGTTGGAGGGAAGGTCAGCCCTGATGGTTCTCCCTGCAGACCTGGTTGCAGTCTGGACCTGTTCTGTTTTTTGAATGAGCCAAACCACACTGAGATGGATGAAGACAGGACAGGCTGAATGATGGCAGTGGAGAAGATGACCAGCAGCTCCTGTGGAAGGTTGGACTTCTTGAGTTGCCTTAAGAAGTATAGTCTCTGCAGGACCTTCTAACCAGTGTATATGTGTGAGGACCATCTCAGGGTTCGAGAAATGGTGGTTCCTAGAAACCGGACTGTGGCAGAAGTACAGTAGCCTACTTGTATTATTGGACCTCGGTGCAGCATTCAGCGCTGGTGACCATGGAATACTACTGGAGGGACTGGATAACACTGGTACAGCACTTGGCTGGTTTGGGTCTTACTTGAAGTACGGGGATTTGTCTTTGTGTGAATAGGTAACTTTACATCAAGTTAACAAAAATCATATGTGAGGTTCCCCAAGGTTCCCTCCTGGGACCTCTCCTATTCAATATCTACATGCTCCCCCTAGCTCAGATAATAACAATCAAGATAAGTTACCATAACTATGCAGATGATACACAGCTCTACATTACAATGTCACCAGGTGACTATGAACCTATTCAAGTGTTGGCAAATGCATAGAACAAATCAGTGCGTGGATGAGCCATAATTTTCTTTAGTTAAATTAAAAACATAACTGAAGTCATGTTTGGATCAAAGAAGGAGCAATCAGGATTCAGCAAACACCTACAGTTTCTACAGCTAGAAACCACGGATCGCATCTGAAAAAACGACCTCACCACTGACATTGCCTCTCTGCTTGAGTTAAACACCCACAATCCTGTGCGGCATCATCATCAGTGTCACATGACCAAACAGGTACCACATGGCCAGCTCCATCCCCCTCCATCGGCCATCGTTTAACTCCAATACATCGTGCTTCCCTAGCAGAAACTCACCAACATAGACTTTATTACCTGTAGTTTTCTTTATTAATATGCAGCAAACACCTGGAGATGAACTAAATCCTCGTTGAATCAACCAGCTGCAGAACTGACAAGAACGATTGAAATCAGTGCAGCATGAAATAACAGAATGAACATTTTTGATAAGGAGCACCTTCAAGGAGACCAGGAGACACCAACGCTTGGTTCATGAATTGTTTAATTGGGTTCATGGGTTGAACAGAACAAAAGTACATCATTGCTTCCTTCTTGAAATAATCATCTTTCCAGCTGTCTGTGTACATAGAGCCTGGTACATGTTTAGCTACCATTTGCTCCATGCACCTTGTGGACTTTGGATCATACTAGTTGTATGTTAGTGTTTCATTACTGGGTCGTCATGTTCCTGTTAGTTAGAGGATTTTTATGGACACTGAGAAAATCATTTCTACCTAAAATGTTGTAATTGAACTTCCCTCCACCTGTCTGTACAGAAATAAAACTATATCAATATAAGTCATGTTTATTCTGATAATAACCTCCACCAGGAATTATATTAATCTTTTTATGGCATTTATAATATAGCAGACCTATGAAATTCTTTTTAAATAGTTTTTTTCTGATATACTTTTAATTATTACATAATGTTTTAGATTTTTAATGATTTATTTAGTAAATGATCCAGATTTTCCCTCCACGTGATTTAGTTTTATATATAATAAATCAGTTTCACTTTTAAGGAAAACTTGATGCATAAAGATTGTTCTCAGCTGATTAGTCAGAATAATGACCTTATCGCATCTAAAGCTGATTCTCAGGATTATGATGATATTGTAAAGCTGCTCTGCTTCCTTCACCCATATTTCTTTTAATTCTTTCAAGTTTCCGGACCCTCTTGGTGTCTCCTGCTTCTTTCATCTTCTCAATCAGGAAGTCCAAGTGGACTAAAGTAGATGCTGACTCGACTTTGAGAGCGATCTTCTCCAGGTTGACGACATGGTTGTAGGACTCATCCAGCAGCTGATATTTCTCTGCTCTCAGATGTTTCATGCTGGTCTCCAGACTTTCTAAGTAAGTCAAGTTTTTCTCTCTTGCAGTTTTACTCGTTTCATAGTTTTGCTGCATTTCTTTCAGAGTCGTCTGAACTCTTTTTGACTTGGTCACGTATCTCCACTTTTCTTTCACGTGAAAAGATGTTGGACACTTTCCACTACAAACGATGCAGTGACCTCCTTTGATGACATCACAGAAGGCAGGACTCGGGGCCAGTACGCATCCAGGATAGTGACAGTTCTCCTCACAGCGTGTACAGCACATAGCTTTTTCATAGGAAGCATCGTTAAACCAGTTTCCAGCTTTAATAGGTTCTTTGACTTTGTAGGACTCCTCTATTTCTAAAGCAAAATCTTCATTATTCTTCATCTCTTCTTATATTTCATCAGATTATCTTGAATTTCTCTGATTTGCTTCTGTTTTGTTCAGTTCTGATTATTTTTGTCCTGCAGGTTTTGGATGCAGGCTGTCAGTTTGATGCGTTCCTGGATAACATCAACAGTTGTCTTCAGTTTTCGAGGAGGAGATTTTTCCAGAAAGGCAGTGAACTCTGTCATTCCTCTTTCGGTTATCTTATTTGCACCTTGCAGGTATTCTGCGTCTTCTTCACGGTCTTTTCTGGCAGTTATTAAACAGGAAGTAGACAGGCTGCTTCTTCTCATTTCTGGCACATTTAATGTTTGAAGCTTCAAGAGCTTGAAGGACATTCTTCGGTTTTCTTCCGTTTGAGTGGGTGATGAGAACTACGATGTTGTCTTCTAGTTTTTCCAAACAACGACATGACTGAATTCAGGATGTACATCAGTCGGTTCGCTCAGTCGATTATCACTGGCTTTCATCACCAGACCCACTCCATGAAGTTCTTGAACCCATGGCCTGCTTGAAACAAGTCAGATAAACTCTGAGTGATGTTGGCATCATGTCTATCCTCTAGTGCTTCCAAATCCTGGAATTTATCAATGATGGTAAGAGAGCAAGGACATGGTTTTACCTTCAAAACCAAATATTTCATACACAGTCACATCGGATGTTTGGTGGCCCACCTCCTTCACTATTTGAGACCAGACGTTATCCTGAAACTTCACTCCCATGATGAAGTTGACCAGTGCATTGATCAGAGTGGATTTTTCCTGCTCCTGTTTCACCAAGCAGTAAGATGGTTTTGTTTTCTTGCTTGCATCTTTCTCACCGACAATGATTTTTTCAGTTTAGCAGATTTTTCTCTCTTGGTCTCAGTTGGTAAACGGAGGATTTCCTGATGAATCAGAGAACTTTTGGAGATCGTTTTGTCAGTGAAGAATTCCTATAAGATGAACAGACCCACTCAAAGTCAATTCAAACTTATAAACAGATTACATCCTTCTAAAACTACCTGTTAAAGGTAACAGTATTAAATATTGATGAAGCTAAGATGAAAATCTTAAAAGCTTTAGAGACACAGAAGAACTGGAGTACACAGCGTTTACCTGTAGGAGGCGTCGGGAGTTATAATAGCAGCTTGGATGGAATTCAGATCATTTAAATTGACCTTGATTATATTTTAATAACTGATAATAAAACCATAGAAAGAATATAAACCTAAAATACAATCAGTAATACTTGCAGAGTGTTTGCTGTTGTTTTCTCTACTGGTGGCAATTAGCTAAAAAACATCTAAAACCATATTTATCCTTTTTTTCTGTGGGAAAAATGTCTTATTGAGGAACTCTGATCCGTTTTGTATTTTAGATCAGGAAGAATTAGGCCTGTAATGGATCAACTTTCAAAATAATCTGAACTATAATATTTTGGCCTTATAACGTGGAGCCATTAGTAATGAGAAATTAAACAGTCTTGGGTTCAACAGCAAATTCTAAATCACTCAAATAAACCAGTATAGAAATATCAGAGTTGTCATGATTAAGTTCTCTGGTTTCTCTTTGTTTAGTTTTAGAAAAGTATTAAATTAAAGTAGATCATTTATGAACATCAGATTCTCCAAATATAGAGTATAGGTGAATGTCATCAGCATAGAGATGATACAATATATTTTAATGGTGCCTTACAGGCTGTTTTAGAGAAAGTACTCAAAGCAGGAAGACAATATGGCCTCAAACAGAACAACCAGGAACATAACCACACCGAGCTGCTATTTCAGACATGACCTGGTTCACAATGGCACTAAAGGATATGTCAGAATGATGCTCAGAAAATCCTTATAAAACACAAGCAGTAATCCCTGTTCAGTCTATCAGGCTGTTAATAAGGACACCATATCTAAGGCAGGAGGACAGGTCCAAAAAACCCAAAACTGAAATGTCCTCATCCACATATGGCGGCTCGGCCAAGCAGGGTCATTGATTAGCTAACTGATACGTCTCCATTCTGACCAACGCGGAGAACAAGGTTTCAGGTATTAGTAGGATTTGTTAGGAGACCTGAAATATCACCATGAATGTTATAAAGTCTATCACCAGAGAAATCAGCCAGGCTGCTCCTTACGTACCTCCCTGTTGGATTGCTGACGACCAGAGAGGGGGGTTCTGGAGTCGGTTTGGTTCGAGGCAGAGGAGCAGGTGTGCGAGTTGGTGGTGTAGGAGATGAAGGTGGAAACTTAGCTCCAATAACCTTGCCTGGAGTTTACTGGAACATAGGACAGAAGCATAAAGACCATTTTCTCTCCATCTGGGTTTATTTTCATGCTTTATTTAAAATACACCAGTATGGATTCATATTGAAATAAAAAAAATAAAAAATAGAATACAAATATACCAGAATAATGGTGTCTAATATGAAGGCCAATCAAAATATAACCTGAAATGAAATACTATTAATCACTGATCAGGTTATTAATTGTTGATTGCTTTGTCCATCCATCCATTGTCATCCACAGGTCCAACTCAGAGACACCCAGGATGGAGAACCATGAAAGCGCATTAACTTGAGAAAACACACATGGAGCCAACTGGTTTTATCTATCAAACTATTTATTCACAGAAGACAGCAGAACAGTGTATAAACATGGATTAAAGGTCACTTGGTGGATATTGTTTCCATAATAAAACTCTGTCTCTCAGTGTGTGTCCCAGTTAGCCCTCAGTGGGACGTCCCAGCTCCATCATCCATCACATCTCAGAGGAACACAGAAGATGTATTTAAGGAACAAATATTGAGTTAAACAAAGCAAGCCACCTGTATCGAATATAGAGCTAAAAATAACGCTCCAAAGTCAAAACTGCACACGTCAACATCATCAAAATATGATTATAAGGCAACCACTGTTGGAGTTTAGTTGAGTTTCCCAAATGATTAATTTTAGTTAACAGGAATTAAAACAAAAACACAATTTTCATAGTTCCCTAAAAAAACTAGGCATAGTTAACATGTACTTAAAATTATCACAATGTGTTCGGTATTTGTTGCAACAACGATAAAAGTAACAATAAGTGTTTAAATTTCAGCTGGACTCAGTGCTCTAAACTAACACAAATGAAACCCATTATAAAACAAAACCCGTTTCATTAAGTAGTTGCAGTTAATGTTAGAAAGGTAAAAATAGCTGCATTCAATCATATTTTTATTATTTGCATATTTATTTATGCTTTCATTGGAACCGACTGTGGAAGAAAATATTAAAAGTCCCAACATACTGTTAATTTATCAGGCGTTGGAGTTTATCATTCACACAATGAATCATGATTCTTATGATAAATCATATTAACCCATTCCTACTAAATCAGCTGTTTGAAGCTGTTTCTTAGTAAAGACAGAAATGTCTGCTGGAAAACATTTGTTGGTTTCAGCTGCACTCTCTTCTCTCTGATGTTGTATATATTATATTTCGGTTGTATATCTATGATTAAAATATTACTTTTACAAACTCAGTATATTAGCTTAAACAATCATTAAATCCTTTCCTTTACCAGGATCAGATGGGAGGTTATTTTATTGAAACTGAAAGTTATCAAGTAGAGGCTTTAGAGGAGCTGATGCACCTAATCAAGCTTTCTTCTTCAACCTGTCATGGATGTGTTGGTTCTTCTGGTTCTTACATGGTTCCAATTATTCTGCCCCACATATACTGCAGGGCTAACTTGGTTCCTTCGTCCATTCGGCTTCTCATCTCCTCCAATCTCTGGACCTTCTTCATGTCTCCTGTTTCCTTCATCTTCTCAATCAAGAAATCCAGGTGAACAAAAGTGGACACAGAATCCACTTTGAGGGCGATCTCCTCCAGGGTGATAACATGTTGGTAGGACTCATTAACCAGCTGGATCTTCTCTGCTTTCAGGTTCTGGATTTTATTTGCAAGACTTTTTAAAATATTAAACTTGATGTCAGGGTCAACCTTCTCCACCTGCTTCTCTTTTTAACTTCTACAGTCTTCTTAGCCTTCTTGGTTTTTATTACATATCTCCAGTTTTCCCTCACATGAGCTGATGCAGGGACATTCTTTGTGCAGACTGTGCAGCTGCCTTTTTTGATGACCTCACAATGTTGAGGACTGGAAATGGTTGTACAGCCAGGATAGTGGCAGTTCTCCTCACAGATGGTGGCAGACCATTGCTTTTTCAAAGAAACCACGGCGGAAAAGCTTTTTGCTTTTAAGAGGCTCCTTTTTTTTGTAGACAACCTCAACTTCTACAGTGACCGTCTCAGATTTCTTCATGTCTTCTACTTGTTTGACCAGAGCGTCGTGAGTTTGTTTGAGTTCCTGCTCTTTCTGCTCAGTTAACAGGATTCTCTCGTGCAGGTTCTGGATGCAGGCCGTCAGGCTGATGCGTTCGTTCAGGACGTCTGTAGTCGTTATCAGTTTTTGAGCTGATTTCTTCTCCAAGAAGGCTGTGAAGGCTCTCATTCCTCTCTCTGAAATTTCAGTAGCAATTTTTAGAAATTCAATGTCCTCTGATCGGTCATCAGTTTGGGAATTATCAAAAAGGAAGTAAATAGGTTGATTCTTTTCATTTTTGGCACATTTTATTTTTGTAGCTGCAAGAGCTTGAAGAACATTTTTGGGTGTTCTTCCATCTGAGTGAGTAACGAGAGCCACGATGCTTTTCTCCAGGTTTTTCCCAAACAGAGACATGACTGAGTTGAAGACATATGAGAGGCGATCATTGACTCGATTATCTGTGGCCTTCACCACCAGACCCACGGCGTGAATCTCATTAATTCCATCATCTGATCGAAACAAGTCAAACAATCTTTGACTGACAGTAAGATCACGTTCAATCCCTCTGGTGTCTCCAAATCCAGGCGTGTCGATGACAGTCAGGGAGAAAGGCAAAGTTTGATCTTCAAATCCAAAGACCTCGTACACGATCACATCTGAAGTCTGGCTTTCAGTCTGCCCTCTCTTCTCGTCTTTTACGATCTGAAACCAGACTTCATCCTCAAACTTCACTCCCATAGCGTGGTTGACCAGAGTGTTGATGACGGTAGACTTTCCTGCTCCTGTTTCACCCACCAGCAGCACAGTTCTGTTGGCCTTGTTCAAGTTTTTCTTTCCAAGCGTTAGTCTTGTCAGAGGTCCTAAGTCCTCTTTTTTTGTCTGTAGTTGATAGACAGCTGGAGGTCCTGAATGGATCAGGAGACTTTTAGAGATGATGTTCTTGAATTTAGATGAGACATTCCTGTAGGAAAAATTTAGATTTTACTAGTTTAAATTAATTTCCCCCCAATTCCTCGTTTTATATTAACAATATCACAAAAGCAGTAAATCTGTATTATATTTATTATTGTTTGATTGTGTGAAAAGATTAGGGTGATGGCAAGGAGATCTTCTAAGATCATCACAAAATATGAACTTTCAAAATATCTTTGGCTACTATAAAAAGGATTTAATTACTGTATAGAAAAAGGATGAATAACCTTGAAAACTGATAAATAGTTGTATTCTCCTTAAAGAGATGCTTTTGTCATTTTCTATCAGACAAAACATTCTTGGTTGAATTACAATGATTTTAAACCTGTGTCTGCTAGTGGTATAAGTATTTTAACTGTAATGGTATTTTCTGTGGCTGCAGATTGTGGAGAGGAAAGAAATTGAGCACCAAGGACAAATGTCTATTTGCCTGAATTATTTGATCCCAAATAAATAATTGATATATTTTTACCAGTTCTGTAAGTTTTTACAGAGTTATTTGCACATATTTGCAGTACAGAAGCCAAAAGCCAAAAGATTCACATGGATCTGATTAATAAATAAAACATATGACACAGAACTGAGTAACTGAAAACTATTTATCTACCAATTTACAAAACACTATTTATCTGAGCATGTAGCTTACTGAGCAGTGTGAGTGCAGTAGTCTGTTGTACAAGCTTGCAGCAGCTTTTCCGAGGTAAAACATCATATATTTAACAAAGTAAAAATAATAAGCTATGAACAATAGAAATAAGTTAACTTTTTTTGCTGGTAGTCATGTTGTTTTTTTCAAATGTTAAGATACAGGCTGCTGACCACTGTTCTCTGGGGTACAGTTTTAGCCCCGTGACAAGCACAAGGGTGTACTGAACATTAATACAGCAACAACAATGTTTTGCTGCCCAAAGATTTGCCTAACTGAAAATTGGCAAAGTGTGCACCTTTAACACAATAACCAAATACTAAAAAAAAACCCTAATATCCCTTTATTGATTTAAATTCAACTTGTGGGAAGGCCTTTCATAAGGTTTAGGAGTGTGTTTATAATCATTTTTGCTGACGTGCATTTTAGAGGACAGAGACCATTATTGGACAAGAATTCCTGGCTCTCAATCTCTGTTAACATGCGTCCATAAAGTGCTATTTCAGGTCAGGACTCTGTGCAGCCCAGAACTTCTAAGTTTTTCCACCCCACCACTTATTAATGGACCTTGCTTTGTGCTCTAGTGGACAGTTGGGGCCATCTCCAAACTGTACGCACATGAAGTTGGGAGGAAGACATTTTGTGTAGCACTCAGAGTTCATCTTACTGTAACTTAGAATCCTAACACAACTTTTTAAAAGAGCTCTGCATCATAATCCCCCCACCAAATATAACACTTGACACGATGCAGTCTGGCAAGTACAATTCTCATGGTAACTGCCAAGCCCAGACTCAGACACTTCCAGATAGAGAAGATTAAGTAATTACTCCAGATAACATTTCTCCACTGCCTTAGAATCCAGTGGTGGTGTATTATAAACCACTGCACATGTATTGCATTTTGTGACATGTTTTGGATACAGCTCCTTAGTCATGGAAACCCAGACCATGAAGCTCTCTAAGAGCTATTCTTGAGCTAATCAGAAGGCCATGTGAATTTGAAAGGTCTGTTGCTATTGAGTCTGCAGAAACCTGGCTCTGCACTGTGTGCACATCCGACTGCACACCAACCTTTCCATCTAACTCGGGTATTAAGTCTGCAGATGACACTTCTGAGGTTGGATTCGTCACAGGTGATGATGTGTCTGCCTATTGGTGGAAAGTTCAGAACCCGTCTGTATGGGGCTGTGCAAACAACATTATCATCAACACTATCAAAATAAAAGAACTCATAATTGACTTCAGGAAACACAATACAAGTCACCAGCCTCTCTTTCTAAATGAAGAGTGCGTTGAGAGAGTGCATTCATTCAAATTCCTTGGTCTTCCACCTTTCCGACTGTCATGTTCATCAAACTCTTCTGCAACTGTTAAAAAGCCACAACAGCGCCTTCACTTCCAGAGAATTCTCAGAAAAAAAAACATCTTAGTCAAAAGTTGCTTGTGTCTTTCTACATAGACACAGTCGAGAGCATCCCGACTTAATGCATTTCTGTGTGGTTTGCTGGATGTTCTGCTGCAAATAGGAAGGCTCTCAGGCAAATCATTAAGTCAGCAGAAAACACCATAACTGCATTGTACCTCAGTAGCATTCTCTGAGCTGTTTGCAGCGGCCCATTCCTTCATAAATGTTTGCAGAAGCAGTTTGCATTTCTACGTGCTGGATTTTATATACCTGTGGAGGTGATTTGAACACCTGCATTCAATGATTTTGGTGGGTTAGTGAATACTTTTGGATATAGCATGGGTACATAATGTATATTTCCTCTCAATTTACTTTCACTTTATTTAAAATCTTTACAACTGCTAATGTGCTGTAAGTTTCAACTGAAGTTAGTATTTTCCAAATATGTATGCATTCATTCAATGATTTAATCAGCTCCAAGTGGGTTTTCTATTATTTAGTTAAAATAGGCTGTTTGCCATCTGAGGTCGGAGGCCGGGAGAGGGAGCAAGCCTTCTGGTCGGGATCTGGGCTGGGGTTGGGGTTCGGGTCTTGGGGGTTGTCTGGTGCTGGGACTGGCGTTTTGAACCATGTAGACCCCTCTTTTGTACATGGCCCCCTCTCCAGATGAGGATGGGGTTGTTGGGGACTGGGGTCGGGGAGGGGGGTCGGGGTTTGGGCCGGGGTTGCTCTGGTTCAGGCGGTGCTGGGACTAGTCTGGGCTGGTGCTGGGGCGGTCTACCTGTCTCCGCCCCCAGAGGTAAGGGGACCACCTCCTGGGTCTGGGGGCTGATTGCCCCTCTGGGGTATCGGCACCTGGACCTGGGAGTATAGAGTATGTATGGGGAGTGTAAGTGACTGTACGACGTCCATTGTTGTTTGTCTTTATGTTGGGTGCGTGGGTGTGAGTGTTTTTATGTGTACGCATGAGGGTGGGAATGTGTGATCGTGACTGTGTGTGCCTATTTTTTGTGTCAGGTTAGATCTTTGGCTGCTTCCTCTCCTGGATCAGTTTAGGCGCCCCATCAAATGTGGGGCCTATTTCCACCCCGCCACATTACCTGCTGATGGTTGGTGTCTCTTTACTTTGGTTCTCGGTATCCGGTGCTGGGCGCTTTGTTATGGGCCAGCTCACTTCCGGTGGCTGCTTGCCGGGGGCTAGACCCCTAGGCTCGGTCGGGCCTCTGCTTGGGTAGTGTTATGTCCCGGGGTATCAGGTCTTGGGTCCATGGCTGGATCTACTCGGGCGTAGACGGCTGCCGGCGGGGCCTGTGGGCTCATTGCTGCAGCTCCCTGGGGCTTCTGCACTGTGGCTGCTGGGTGGTTCCCCTGGGACTCTCCCCTGCTCTTCTATGGGGGGGTTGAGGCAGTCCTGGCGATGGTTGTCCTGGGGTTCCTGTGCTCTGGGGAGCCTTTGGATGTCTATGGCTCTTATCTCCTCCATATCTTTCCAAGGTTCAAGGGGGTCTGTGGCTTCTCAAACTTGCTTTTGCTTATTTTTATGGAGAAACCTTGTATACACAAGCGCGCTCACACTCTGGTGTTAACAGATGTTCTATATTGAACCGCATTTACCACTAAATACATCTTTCATAAGTCATCAATCATAAGTACCGTGCATTTTTTGGTAAAAAAGCTGTTAATACGAATGTTTCTGCAGGTGTAGAAGCCAGCAAGGTGTTATCCTGTAATCTCTTTATCTTTCTTTCTCTCCTCCTTTATTTTTTCCTTCACTCTCTTTTTCCTTTTTGCCCCACCTCTCTGTCTTTCGTGCTTCTTATTTTTCCTTTTCGTTCTGTCTCTGTGTCCCAAAGCAGTTTCTAATAAAGTTTCTTTTTATAAATATCAAGCAGAGCTTTAAAGCGTTAGCGGTAATGCTCCACTTGTGAAAGTAAATCTGTTGGGCTTTTTCTTGGCACTCAGACAACGATTCTGAGCGCTGCTCTACTGGACAGGACACGGTAAAAAAAAAAGGAGACTGGTTTGTCACCACGTATGGTGCAATCTAAAAAGTTTGCTTAAGGTTGGAGCACTTTTCTAAAGTAAAAGTCATACACTGGGAGGAATCCAAAAATACATAGTATGCATGCATGAACTGCTTACTAACAGTCAAAAATGGTAGGATGAGGAATACCAATTGGGGAAAATGTGTGTGCCTGTAGAGAAGACTGTGCTTATAGTTGGAGGTGTATGCTTAGAGGTAACACAGAAAAATTTGAGACGCTGTGTATATGTGTATAAAGAGAGGCTGTGTCTTGAGATCATCCTTATACAGTCGGCTTTGATCCCCCCTGATTGATGCATTGATCTGTAATATTGATATAGGCATGGTTGAAATAAAATCCTCTTCTGCTCAACAAAGCCTGTGTCAAACAGTCTTCCTTGAAGCTTTCCACATCAGCGTGTTGTGCCCCCAGGCATGGATAAAAACATGGATAAAACATGGACTCTGAACTGTGCACAAAGATGGAAAAAATCTGCACCTTTAAATACAACTAAACTGCTAGCCCAGCCCAGGAAGGAAGAGTCAAGCTGATATTCCCATGATGTTATGCAGCCAGTGACAAAACTTTTCTGCCAACTTCCCTTCGGTCTCTACCACGCGACTCTCAACAGAGAGGCGTACAGGAGAGCGAGAATGTCCGGCTTGCTGACAAGCTGGACTCATCCTTCAAACTTGAATCCACTGATGACTATGATGTGACGTTCAAATCCGTTGCTCAAGGACTATAAAGTAAGTATGATCTGCTGGTTGAGCACCCAGTGACCATATAAAAGGGGTAATTAAGACAAGCTTATCTTCAACTTTCCTTCTAAGCTTCTGCAGAAAGCAACAGAGAGGATCTAAAGAGCGGTATTCTCTACGGCCTGGAGAAGAAGCTATCGGAACAGCAGTATCTGCATGCTTCATGTGTGTCAATCCTGCATAAGCTACCCACATAGCGGCTACTGAAACAGTCGCAGCGTGTCTTTGTTCGTGCCCACCACGTGGCAGAACCGGAACAACCTGCTCTTCATCTCGTCATCCTAGGACATCTTTTCTTCAAAACGGTTCATGTAGGAGGTGGTGTTTGGGCAGAGAAAACTGGTTTAGGATGAAACAATCTAAATATTGTTCATTTCATGATGTTTTGCTTCGTGTGTGGTATTAAAGGTTGAACTATTTCAGTGCTAGCAGGCCACTTGCTGAGCTAACGTGAACAGACCTCTCAGCCTTGAGGCTAGTTATTTGTTCTGAGCTGTGTTTTGAACTCGCTACAAACTTTACTTAAAGGGTGGTTTAAAAACAGATTGGCCTCAATGTGCCACCAGTGCTCATGTGCACATTAATATGTAATTTGATGGTGGTTAAAGTACATGTTTGACTTTAAAGAGGTAAATGAGCTACAAGCTTTCCAATGATAGCGAAAACCGCTAACAGCTAATGCTAGGCAGGTCAAATGTTTACATATGACTCATAGTCATAGATGTCCCTTCAGCCATTTTAGTGGTCCATTGCTCTATGTGTTACTTAGTTAAAACATTAAGATCATTTATCCAAAAAGGTTACTGACTTCTATTTAGATAATGGTAGCTGATTAAAATAACATTAAGAATCAATTTTCCAAGAACATTCTTGGTTTCTAATGCAACAAATAATATTTCCTTAAATATTATTTACTCAAATAATGGTTGTTAAATTAAACAACATTAAGAATCAATTATCGTAAATATTATTTATATAAACATTTGCTAAAATATTATTGATAAAATATTATTTTTTTAAAACAATGTTTTACTTACCCTCGATTGTCCATTGGGACTGGTTGTTTGAAGGCATAAAAATTATTCTTCTTAATTAGATGTAAAGCTAATCTGACCCTAATTTCCAAGTTCCTCAAGATAAATCTGGGTTCTTAAACATAAATATCCACATTGAACTGTGACATCTTTGCATATTTTTATTGTTTCCAATGTTTCTTTATTTGTACATATTTCATTAGTTCTGTAGTCCTTCGTTTTGCTTAGTAGTTTTAGTTGAATTGTTCTAGTTTGTTAACTGAAATATATTTAACTTTTTGTTAATTTTTTCTGTTAATAAATTCTTACATTTTAAGAAGAAGTTGTGAATATGTCTGTCTGCATCGCCCTTGTCTGCCTCTGAACCTCTGTGTGCAGAGGCAGTCTAGAACATTGTTTTTACCTGCTTCTCCCCTGCCAGCACCCTAATCATGCCTCACTCACTCCACCTCTTGTCCTGGCTTTATATGCTGTGCGCTGGCTTATCGAAATCCTTGTGTGAGTCAATGTCCAGCGTACCTTCCCTGCCTGCCTGCCTGTCTGTCTGATCTCGATCTCGTTTTTGCCTCCTTGATTTCCCTGTTCTGCTTTGCCCTTCTCAGATATCTCCTTGGCTTCTGATTTCTGGACATCGACCTTGTTTCTGCCTCCTGCCTAACCACTGGATCTGTCTGCCTGTATCAGCCTCTCCGAGTCTGACCAGGTTTCTGTGCCTCGTCTACCGATTCAAGCCAAGTCCCCTCATCCTGTCACCTGTTACCACTTCCCTTGCTTCAACCCTGTTTCTGTCCCCTGACCACTGGATTCCACTAACCCACTGGGCTACGTTAAACCAAGGAGTCTTATTCACAGTCTCTCGGATCCTCTGTGATGTCATCCTGCTGTCACCAGCCTACAGCGCTGAGGAGCCCAAAATCAGCATCCTTACTCTCTCTCGGATTCTGAAAAGGTTGGTGGCTTTTTCTTTGTGCTTCATCTTGCCCACAGTTCTCTGCTCAGCCACTAACCTATCTGTCCGCCCTCAGAGGTTCCTGGTCTGGCCGTTGGTGGCTTCCTGCCAAGCTACGTTTACAGATCTAAATCCTTTAAATTTTCATCTGTTGTATCTGCAGTGTGTATTTTAAAGAAGAACAAATTAACTAATCTGATTTACAGTGGGCTACATTAATGTATCATTATTAAATAAAATGAAATGGACTCTGAAACATGCATAAGTTGGTGATTCAAGTTAAGGAATACATTACCTTGCACATCAGCGTCAACTCTGAAAGCCTCTCCAAATTATATTTAAATGGATGCCGGGTCATTTTCAGGTGATGAGACGGGGTTGAGGAATTAGCTATTTCACTGCTGAAGTTATCTGGTATAGTTATTTTGTATTAGAAAATGTATTATCTGACGAGACGTTTAGGGTTTAGTAGATCAGTTGCTAAAAGTAATCCGTTTGGGTTTTTCTGGCTGTTGTAATATGTCTGTTAAAATATTTATAGTACAGTAACTGCAGCGATTGCAACAAAAATTATTGTAAATATTACACATTTTTATTTATGGGTTTGCTAGAAGCTTCGCAGAGGAGAGATGTACAGGCAGAGATCTCATCATGGAAAGATGCTTCACTGAATACATTTGATTATAAATAGACTTAACCTGTACTTTCAGCTGAAAGATAGCACTGGCCCTCTTTCTTTCTTACACTGCAACACATTTCATTTGTTTATATATACATTCATTCATTTATTCATCATATAAGAAAAGCATTGATTTCAACAAAGAACAACACAGAAAATCTTAACAAAAACCAGCCTAACACAAGGGATTCATTATTTGAACAAGTTTCCAGCCATCTTAAAAGGACATCTAATGTAAACTTATTTCAGTTTTAAAAGTTAGGTTTAGTTAAGTCAAGATTGTTGCAATAATCTTGAAAAAATCGGCATACGAGACAAGCAGAGAATTGAGTGGACTAACCAGTTGATCACTTTCAACGCTGACTAAATGAAAATGCTTGACATGTTAAACTTTTCCCCAAACCACGAAATAGAGAAAAGGACAACGTGGTTATCTTAAATCATCCTGTTGACTCCTCTTTCTCTACGGCAAATATTCCTTTCCGGTGTTTGCTCACTAACCAGACCACTGGATTTTCTCCACGCCTCGTTGCCTTCAATTGCTTAATTAATTTTACTATTTTATGTTTTTTTGTGTTTGTCTCTTTATTACATTTGATTATTTCTTCTGTGTTTTTATGTCAGTCAGTTTTTAACCCATGTTAAGCATTTCCAGTTACAATTTTCTCTATAAAAAGGGCCTTATAAATAAAATTAGATTTTTATATTGAAAACTGTTGGTGCTTAGATTTGAACATAGTGAACATTTGTTGATACTTTGTGACTTCAACAGGTTATCATTTGTGCAATAAGTCATGAGTGTTTGCTTTCTTAGTGCCATCTTGTGGTCACACTGTGCAGCAGCATAAATATGCAAAACCAACCTAACAAAGTAAACACGCCCCTGGAGTGGAAAGATGGAGAGCTAAAATAACCTGAGGCTTATGAGGGCTACCTAGGTGTATATGTACGTCCTGTACCTCCATAGCAATGATTAACTTTGATTAACGTCAAATGTTTTTAACACCAGCTGATTGAAGTTTATATGAAATGATTTCTGCTAGATCAGGACAGATAAATTTAACTTCAGCATTCCTCACTCCACATTAATAGAGTTAATGCTCTACAGTGAATGCAATTAAATGTTATGAGTCATTTTATAGGATCTGACTTAATATCACTTTGATTTGGTCTCAGATGTAAAGAGGATATAAGTGTTACTTACGCTCTTTCCATTGTGAGGAAGTTGTTCAAAGATCTCCACAGCGGTGAAGTTGAAACACGTCTTAGTGTCTAATAAAACAAAATCAAACTGTTGCTGCTGATCTCATTCAGGTCACTTCAAATGATTTAAACTGCATTAGGAAAAATTAGACATTGCTTTATATTTGTCACTGTGCTGTTATGTGCCTTATATAAAATGCAAATTATTTTAATGCAGTGGATACAGACGTTGCTTTTCCTGTTTATTAAACTGTTGTTAAAAATTATTAAATTACATAACATAATGAAAAAGAAAAAACAAAAAGGTAGCCTTAGGCTTTCCTTATTTCCCTGCTGTTGTATGAATGTTCTGAATGTTGTGTATCACACCTTATAACTAAAAAAACATTAAGTCAAATATAAGGTTATCCTACCTGTGTAAAATACACAACTGCTGCTTGTACAGCTCAGTGAGGCTGAGAAGGCAGGAAGAGCTGAGATGAGTCAGTGTTCAGAGTTTTTTATACAGATAGAGGAGGAGAAAAACATAGATCACATGGTTTCACTCAAACTCTGAAGTCGTATCTTGAAATCTTTGACTGAAGAGAGCTACAACATGTCCGTCGAGATTTCACCAAGTTAAAGAACAAGCACAGCAAAGCTACATGTACCAAAAGGGTCAAAAACAAGAGAAAAACATCAGAGTTTTACTTGTTTGTTATTTAAGAAAGACCTAAAGATTCAATCAAAAAATAATAGTTTGATTTGCTGATTAATCATTTAGAAACAGAATTTTAAAACTTTCTGTTTGTTGTTGCATCAGCTGCAGTGTCAGCAGTGTTGAACTGAAATAATCCTTGACTTGAATTTTTTATCAGTTTGATTACCTATTAAGCTGTTGTCCACTTTAAAATGTGATTCCATTGGAGGGAATCAAACTGCAGCTTACTTAAAAAATGTGTCTGGTTACCGTTACAAGTTACTCAATTTAAAATGTAATACTAGTGTAAGTCTTTCAATTACTTTACTAGAATAATATACCTAATCTTATCTAGGTATTTTTTAATTAATTTGAATCTGTCATATGTAGGTGGCACTGTGGCTAAACTGGTTATACAATTCATTTTTACACTTAATATGTACAAAACAAAGAACCAGACCTACCTGTTACAGTGGCAGGGCAAACCTTGAAAATGGTACAAGAATACAAATATGTAGGTATTGTTATGGATTCTAAAATAAGATTCAAATCAAAAGTAAAGAAAGTATCAAATAAATGCAGAGAAGCCGTATTTCCTGCAGAGATTCAGAGGAGAAGCAGAGGCTGCAGAGGAGGCCGTAAGAAGCGGAGGTACAGACCATGTCTGTCCTCCGTGATTATGGGAAATGTTCGCTCCATCTCCAACAAGACCAAGGAGGTGGCCGCGCTGACGCTACACCAGATGGAGTACCAGGAGTGCAGGCCCTTGTGTTTTACGGTGACATGGTAAATCAGAATCAGAATCAGAATCAGCCTTATTGCCAAGTTTGTACATACAAACAAGGAATTTGACTCCGGTACACTTTGCTCTTTGGTTTTTGTAGAAATAGATATATACCGGACTCAGTGGTTTCCCTGGACGGTTCAAACTGGGAACAGAACGCAGCGTGGTGCAGAGTGGTAAGAAGATAGGAGGAGGGCTGACGCAGCTCCTGGAGTAGGTGGTGGTACTCTCCAAACTGTTCCCGTCCCTGAAGAATCAGGTGAACCCAGGGACGTCGACGTCGGCTGCGTTTTTCGGCTCTCCACAGGTAAAACACCGTGATTGTCCGTGGAATCCATGTCCGCCATGTTCTGTTAAAACCAGCAAGCAGCAGATAGAAGCTCCTCCTATTTGATGACGCGGCGAAGCGTTGCCGTTTGTTGACATTTGGCCACGCGGATTGTATGCGAAAACTGAAGCGAGTAGCATCACACAAAAAAATTCGCAGAATCCGCGTTCGGTGTGATCGCACCATTAGGAGAACTGTCACTATCCTGGATGAACACGTTCAAGAGGACCAAGTTTGGAGATGGCCCCCTCAGGTTCCAAAATGACTGCCTACTAGTGAAAAAAGTAAAGACTTGGACGAGTGACTTTGGTGTGGAAGAACTTGACTGATCTGGACAGGGCTTGACCTTAACCTCAAATTTGAGTTCTGTTAAATCCAGATTAAAAACCCATTTGTTCAGAGTTGCATTTGACTGTTTTATTTAAACTATTAACTGAAACATCTTTAATTTTAGTCCGTAGCCCAACGTTTCTTTACTCGTATTCGTACTCGTCGTCTTCCGCTTTATCCAAGACCGGGTCGCGGGGGCAGCAGACTCACCAGAGACGCCCAGACGTCCCTCTCCCCAGACACCTCCTCTAGCTCCTCCGGTGGGAGCCCAAGGCGTTCCCAGGCCAGCCGAGAGACATAGTCCCTCCAGCGTGTCCTGGGCCGTCCCCTGGGCCTCCTCCTGGTGGGACGTGCCTGGAACACCTCCCGAGGAAGGCATCCAGGAGGCATCCGGTATAGATGCCCGAGCCACCTCAACTGGCCCCTCCCCGATGGCCGTGCTCCTCACCCTATCTCTATGGGAGTACCCGGCCACCCTACGGAGGAAGCTCATTTCAGCCGCTTGTATCCGGGATCTCGTTCTTTCGGCCATGACCCAAAGTTCATTGCCATAGGTGAGGGTAGGAACGTAGACCGACCGGTAAATCATGAGCTTTGCTTTTCGGCTCAGTTCTCTCTTCACCACAACGGACCGGCACAGTGCCCCCATTACTGCAGCAGCCGCACCGATCCATCTGTCGATCTCCCACTCCATTCTTCCCTCACTCGTGAACAAGACCCCGAGATACTTAAACTACTCCGCTTGAGGCAGGAACTCCCCTCCAACCTGAAGAGGAAAAGCCACCCTTTTCCGGTCGAGAACCATGGCCTCTGACTTGGAGGAGCTGATCCTCATCCCAGCCGCTTCACACTCGACTGCGAACTGCCCCAGCGCATGCTGTAAGTCTTGGCTAGAGGGGCCAGCAGCACCACGTCATCTGCAAAAAGAAGAGACGAAATCCTCTGGTCCCCAAACCAGACCCCCTCCGGCCCTTGGCTGCGCCTAGAAATCCTGTCCATAAAAGTTATGAACAGAACCGGTGACAAAGGTCAGCCCTGCCGGAGTCCAACATGCACCGGGAACAGGACCGACTTAGTGCCGGCAATGTGAACCAAACTCCTGCTTCGCTTGTACAGATACCGGATGGCCCCTAGTAAAGGGCCCCCGATTCCATACTCCTGGAGCACCCCCTACAGGGCATCACGAGGAACACAGTCGAATGCTTTCTCCAGGTCCACAAAACACATGTGGACCGGTTGGGCAAACTCCCATGAACCCTCGAGTACCCAGTAGAGGGTAGAGAGCTGGTCCAGTGCTCCACAGCCGGGACGAAAACCACACTGACTTCAGCCTGGGTGATGAAAGAGTCCAACCCCGAGTCCCCAGCCTCTGTTTCCACCAGGGAATGCGTGATGGCAGGATTGAGGAGATCCTCGAAGTACTCCTTCCACCGCCCGATAATGTCCTCTGTCGAGGTCAGCAGCCTCCCACCCCCACTATAAACAGTGTTGGCGAAGCACTGCTTCGGTAGTCCTTCTCCATGGCCTCACCGAACTCCTGTCAGGCCCAAGTTTTTGCCTCTGCCACAGCCCGGGCCGCATCCGCTTGGTCTCCCGGTACCCGTGAGCTGCCTCAGGAGTCCCACAAGCCAGCCACAGCCGATAGGACTCTTTTTTCAACTTGACAGCGTCCCTTACTGCCGGTGTCCACCACCGGGTTTCGGGGATTGCCGCCACGACAGTAACCGCAGACCTTACGGCAGACCTTTACGGCTGGAGATGGGAGTTGAATACATCCCTGGCCGAGGGCTCTGCCAGACATTTCCAGCAGACCCTCAATATGTGCTTGGTCCTGCCAAGTCTGTCCGGCTTTCTCCTCTTCCAGCGGATCCAACTCACCACCAGGTGGTGATCAGTGGACAGCTCAGCCCCTCTCTTCACCCGTGTCCAAAACATGCGGTCAGGGACCTTTCCCCAACCTGAAGGCGCAGGGCTGCGACCCTCTTATCCCGTCTGTAAATTTCTGAATATGATGTTTAAAAGAAAATCACTGAAATAAACCCTCTATAATTGTTTTAGCAAATAGAAATACTTTGGGGTACACTCTCTGATCTAGGTTTAGTCTGATTTATTGTTAGTCAGAAAAAAGGTTTTGTGTCATTTTATACAGAGTATGTTAATATCTGCTCCATTAGTGACTTTACCAGTCCTATAAGCCTGTAACCTCGGAGGTGAAACTTCTAGAAACAAGAAAAGTCCAGTTGCCTTCCACCTATTAACAGTCCCAGTCTTTCTGAATGACTAGATTGTTTTAAGAACCAAGGTGTTAACCTCTAATTATTTAAAGTATTTTGATACAAATGAATGAAAGCGGAACCAACCTTTTTGCCAGCAAAAAATAAAACTGACAAATGAGTTTAAGTAACTAGATTTATTTGCTCTTTTTTGTAAATGGGTAAATCTATTGTACGATGTTGGTTTTTATGTCTTCTTGGTAAGAAAAATGAATACTAAGGTTGTTTTTTTTTAATAGTAACAGAAAAACAAAAGATAATGTTTGTGTTTAATTATTTTCACCCTGCAGTAACAGTGGTCATTCAGAGGCATAGAAGTACAGCTATTTTAATTTTAAGTAAAGCAAACCACACTGGTGTCTTTAGTCGTGCACTCAGCGAGACAAACCGCAAATGTCATAGTGTTGTCAATGTGTGTTTTGCTTAGCACTGTTGGAACCCTAAGCCATGGATTTCAACATTAAAACTCCGGTACAAACTCTTCTGGAGTTTTAAAAATAAATTGCATTTAACAGACTTTCAGCACAACTTCAGAAGGGGGAAAGGGGGGGTAACAGCAGACTTCCCATGATGCCACTGGCTGTATAAAAGCACCCCCTTTCCAATGGCCCGATCTCTCCAAGCCGGTTGACCATCGGACTAGGAGCAGACAGAGCGCGCTGAAGTCTTTTTGCTGGCAAAAAGACATAAACTCCTCAAACCGGATCCAAGAGTGTCATATGATCACCGATCATATGCAAAAGTTGAGTATGACTGAATAACTGTTTGTGTACCCAGTATTCATTCATAAAAACGTGAGTTAAGGTACACACCTGGCTTGACTTTCCTTGCCTGAGAGGAGGACAAACGGCCCACATCACCGTGGTTACGGTAATGAGCAGCTGGTTGACGGACAGAACGAGCCGTCTTGCAACGCTCAGCTCCGGAGCTAACCCTTGGTCACAGATCGAACGTCCAGCTACAGCCCCGAGGCTAACCGCTTGTTGGCTGTGGACACCTCTTCAAACTTCGCTGCCCCAACATCTTTTCCTCAGCATGGTCAGAGGTTAGGTTTTGGGCAGAGAGAATAACAGTTAGGATGAAATTATCTAAAGTTTTTCATTTTCTGAAGTTTGGTTTTATTTGTGTGAAACTGCTATCTTAGTGCTAGCAGGCTATCTGCAGCACACGTGATCAGCTTTGTGTTCTGTGTTGTGTTTTTTTAAAGTTAAGACAAAAATTTTTTTTTTAAAGGGTGATTTTTTTAAACACAGAAGGTTGCTCAAAACGCGCCGTCCTCGCTTTGCTTTTAACCCTTTTTTTGACCCGGTATTTTTAAAATGGTTTTGGTTCTGAGTAATTACAGCCTCCTTTTTAGTTTAAATGTAAAAGCTTTAGAACACGTTTAAAACAGAATATTTAAAAAGAAAGGTTTTAGGCTTCAATTTTTTGAATAAAAGCTCTAAACATTTTTTACTAAAACTGATAAGTAAACCATTAACCCCCTTCTCCAGAAAATTTGGCTTTTTCCAAAAATTCCCTTAAATTTTTTTCAAATATTTTTTAAAAATAAAGGCAACTAAAATTTGACCCATTGGAAATTATTCTCCAGAAGGTTTGGTTTTATTCAGCAGATCTTCTTTAAAAACCCTTTTTTTTAGTAAATAATATTTTTCTATCTTTTCATTGTGAATGGTTGTCAAAGATATGCTATTACGCCTAAGTTGGTTCCAAGACTAACAACTTTATTTCCCGGTTCTTCAAAATAATCCTTGGTTCCAAACATAAACATTGCATGGTAATGTTGCATCACTCTTTTTGGGCAAATTTTTTTAAACACTTTAAACAACTTGTTTATTTTACATAGCCCATTAGTCTTGTTATTCTTTAATTCTGCTTGGGGAGTTTTTGTTGGTTGTTTTAGCTAGTAAGAGTTTGTTCATTGAAAATGTTTGATTTGAGGACTTATTTTTTTTTATAAATTCTTGTATTTTAAGAAATTGTGTGAATTCATTCCATGTGTGAGCAGAGTTTATGCTGTTCAATAATGTCAGAGCTTGGCTCACACCTTTCAACTTTGTCTTAATACCATCGCCTTACTGGGCTGATATTCACAGGACAACCCTTAACAGACCAAAATATTATTTGATAAAATATTAAAATATTAATATTAAATAATGTCAGATTAATAATCACAACAGCATGAATATAAAAGTATTTACTGGAAACAATGTGGCCACTCTTCATTTATGTCCTGGTACCACACCCAAGTGACAACACTGTATGGAGAAGCATTTAGTGCACATACCATACACGCTGTCAACAGACTTATTGTGTTTGACTACAAGCTGTCCTGAAAAGAAATTCTTCTAGGTGTGTTCAGACCAGATTAATAAATAATAAGCACATCAAGGGAAAAAAAACATTGCATCTTATACCTTTTGAAATATTTACTGATTATTTTGTAATATCGGTCTTAAACACTTTTTTTGTTTTCCCCCAAAGTTTTTCCCCCCCCCCCCCCAAAAAAAAAAGGAAAAAATTTTTTGGGAAAACCTTGTTTTGGTTTCACACCATAAAAGAACACATCTAAAATTTAAGTATGCTAATTGAGCATGGAAAAGCTACGATTGTCAGAGATCTGCTCCTGGTTCTGTGTTTTCTCTCACATGTTTTCCTGAAGCTGCAGATTTTCATGAGGGTGGATCTGAGCACATGTAAGCCATTTAATCCTCTCCATTTTACATCTGAAGATTTCGCTCCGCTCACCTGCTTTCCCTTCCTACCTCAGTGGATTGCGATCCAAAACCCCAAAGTCTACCTGGAACAGAACCTGGACCAGAACATCTTAATCTCAAACAAACTTACAGCTGACCAGGCACAGGAACTCAGGCAGGTGAAAAACATAAGCCACGTGAAATGAATTATGAAATCAGGCAACAGGACTGGACCAGGGTAAAGACACAGGGTAAGTAATGAGGTGTTAATGGAAGGAACCAGTGGAGAACGATGCAAACCAGAAAGCTTATAAACTGAGGGAAGTGGAGTGAGAACCAATGAAGTGAGATGGGAGCTAATCAGGAGAATGTGAAACAGCTGGTGACCAGACCAGGGATGTAAGAGAACTGAAGGAGAGTGACCAATTAACACAAATGAGCAAGGAGAGCATGGAGGTGACCAGAATACAAGAAAACAATGACTAGACTTAAGAACATAAACAAGAACCAGATCTATCAGAATATAACTAAACTTATCTAACACCAGAACACAGAAAAACAACAAAACTATCCAGAAGGAATCTAAAGAACCAGAAATGAACAGAAAAGCGCCTGGCTGAGCAGAAATTAAACAACACAAAAACCTAACAGACAGATCCTGGCATAAATACAGGTTTAGCTAAACCATACACACACACAATAGGGGAAGACAAAATGGCTGCCACATAACAACAGGAAATATATCCAAAACACCCCCTAAGGTTCCCCCCCACTTGGCATGAAGCGTTTGGTTCAGTCCAATGAGGCCATCAGCAGTACTTCAGGAATCTCAGCCCTTAGCTACACCTTTTGCCCATCAGGAAGGGGAAGCCAAACACCCAGGTAAACTCAAACAAAGAAAAGAGTATTAATACAACATAGAACTGTATTGACCTTGCAGTGTTAATATGTGTGCACTTCATATAAACATTGTAAGGGGATAGAGGAATAAACAAAGAAACTATATAATTTTATTTAAAGTATTGACTACAAAGTAAATTAAAGGAAAACCAGATTATAGTAGGGTGTGGCTCTTACCCTGTGTGGCTTGCCATCACAATCTTGTTAGATGGAAATCTCTACCCATAGCACTTACGGGCTCAGTTGCTTGAATTAAAATGATGGACTTGCCGAGAATCAATTACTTAATCTCAATGATCCCAAATAAACCGTCATCTGTCTAGTTTAGATCTCTGGACTCCTACATCACTAAATTTCTTTGGAAAGATAACGCCCCCTCGTATTAACTTAAAATTGGTACAGAAGACCAAAGATAAAGGAGGACTAGATCTGTCTAACATTCATTATTTCTTAGCCAATAGGTTAGAACACATATCAAAATGGTTTAAACACAGTGCTCTAGATGAACCCTGGCTAGACGTAGAACGGACATTATGCAATAATATTACGATTTCAGACCTACTATTTATTAACTCAAATATAAAACGACATGTATGCTTTAAAAGCATCAATATCAGCTCCTCTCTGACAGTGTGGTGGGAATATCTAAAAGTGACAGGGTCTTCACTAATTATCATGCAGACGAACACCCATCTGGAACAACCCTGACATTCTTTAAAAATAAATAAATTAAAGAAATGGGAGGCGGATTTATCAGTCGACTTTGACCAAAACGTCTGGTCTCAGATATATTTAAGATTTTTTTTAAATGACTAGTATCCTCAGTTTACATATAATACAATATAAAATCCTTCACTATACAGGCCAAGAGATGTTCAGGAAGGGATTTGCACCGTCTTGTACTATAGTTTTGTACACTTGTTCAGAGGATGTGGTGCCAGGCATGTTGAGACCCGTCTGAGAGTTAATGTTTCACTTCCCCCCTCAGTTTGATTGTTGGGCATCTTAGATGAAGTCACCATGGAGACAAATGCAGTTCACATGGTTTTCACTGCCTTATCTATAACTAAGAAAAGTTTTATGAATGAATATCCCAGTTCGCCGAGTCTCTCCCCCCCCAGTCCTTCCCTCTGCCTGCTTCATCACACTACCACTCATGTAGGGCCTTGGGGGTGCAGGTGACTCAATGGAGTGCAGGGAGGGTTATTCATCTCTGCGGCCCAATGGCGGCCTGGGCCTCAATTATACTGTACTGAGGTGGGGTTATGCCATGCGGGTGTGTATGTGGCCGGCATACTGGGGCACCTCCAGTTGCGTCGGGGCAACAGGCTGGGGGGAAGTAGAGGGGAGTTGCAGACTGTGTGGTGGGGGGATTGCATCCTCTTTTTGGATATGTGATCACCAGCATTTGGCTGCTTGGCGGGCCCTGGGTCTGGCATTTGCTGGGGGGCAATGTGCATTAGGGTCTCTGGTCTCTGGGTCAATGGCCAGATCTGCTCCGGTATAGCCCGGTGGTGGGGCCTGTGGGCTTGTTGCTGCAGCTCCTTGAGGCTTCTGTACTGAGACTGCTGGGTGGTTCCCCTGAGGTTCTCCTCTGCTCGTCTCTAGGGTTTGCGGTAGTTCCAATGGTGGTCCTCCCGGGTTCCTGTGCTCTGGGGGGCCTTTGGATGTCTGTGGCTTAAATCTTCTCCGTGTCTGTCTTAGGTCTAGGATGGCAGGTCTGTGGCTCCCCACACCTACTATTGAATATTTTTATGGAGAAACCCACATATACAAAATTTAGCTGTGGTTTCCAGTAAATACATAATGCATTCATTAATTCCGTTTTCAGTAAAGTTGTTGTTATATATGCATTCCTGCAGGCGTAGAAGCAGTCTTCTAGGGTGTTATCTTGTATTCTATTTGTCTTTCGTTCTTTCTTTAATTTTTAAACATCAAGCGGAGCATTTTAGCATTACTTTTTACTTGTGAAAGTAAATCTGCTGGGCTTCTTCTTGGCACTCAAACAACAATTCTGAGACGTGAAAAAAATCATTGAAACCATAGAGGGCAGAGTAATAGAAGGGTCTGCTCTCATGGTGTTGTGCCAGAAGGGACAGAGAGGTGAATGGAGGAGGAAGACCTGAGGGAGCAGAAGTGCGTGTAAATGCAGAGGTGATGGGATAGGAAAGGTAGGGCATGTAATGAGGAGTAGTTTAAATTCTAGATTTGATGGGGAGCCAGTGTAACTGATAAAAAATGGGAGTGATGTGGTGGAAGGACGGGGTTTGGGTGATGATGCGGGCAGCAGAGTTCTGAACCATTTGAAATGTATGGAGAGATTTTTGGAAAGACTGGTGGGTGGTTCATCCACCACCTTGGATGGAGCAGCTCTTCTTTCTAGGAATCTGGCCGAATGTATTAATTATCCAAAACTCTGACAACCCAAGGTTCAGACCAGGAAGCAGGGTCGTAGTTGCAGCTTCTGTACTGTTACCCACTCATTACCCTGTCAAGACAGGCCAAAGTTAAATAGATAAAAAAATAATCTAAAAGGAGGAAACTTTTTATAACTCTATGACTGAAAAACATTTAAAATGTGACTTATAAGATAAGGTTTCTCTCTTCAAAGACTTTGCTAGTTAGTGACCTGATTTGTGACAATCAGATTGATTTATTTTGTCTCACAGAAGCCTGGCGGCAGCAAGAGGATTATGTTACTATAAATGAGTCAAGTCCTTCTAATTATTCAAATTTTCAAATACCTCGAAACTGGGCGAGGAGGAGGAGTAGCAACCATCTTTCAGTCTGAGATATTGATTAGTCCCAGACCAATCAATAGCTACAACTCTTTTGAATATTTAACCCTTAGTTTTCCTCATCCAAATTACAAAGCACTAAAACCACTTCTGTTGTTGTCTTGTACCATCCACCAGGCCCTTATTTTCAATTTATAGATCAGTTTTCAGACTTCTTATCTGATTTATTGCTAAATACAGATAAGGTTATTATAGTGGGTGATTTTAACATTCATGTTGACATGGAAAGTGATAGCGTAAATATAGCCATTAATGCTATCTTAGACTCAATTAGCTTAGATCAAAAAATTAGCAAACCTACCCACCTTTGTCTTCATTCTCTGGACCTTGTGCTGACATATGGAATTGAGTGCAATGAAATAACAATATTTCCTCATAACCCTGTCCCGTCTGAACATTTTTAATAACCTTTGAGTTTAATTTAATGGAGTACTGCACACCTTAAAGAAAATTATATTATAGTAGGTCATTTACCAACCTTTAAGGAATCTGTTTCATGTTTAATTTCCTCATTATCACAGAAAAACACAGATGAAGGTGATAATTTTGTTTTTTCCCCTTCACAAATTGATTCTCTTGTTCATAGTATTACTTCCTCACTGCGTGATGCATTAGACAATATAGCCTTCTGAAAAAGAAGGTTCTCTGGTTTTATTCACGGCTGCGTACTTTAAAGCACAATTTTAGAAAATTGGAGAGAAAATGGGGCTCTACACATCTAGAGGACTTCTACTTATTCGGGAAAAATATCCTACTTTTGCCAAGAGGAGGTCGTTGTTGATTTTAATCATGGCCATTTCAGTGCTATGGCGGGAGCAAAAACCAGAATTGAACTGCTTATATAAATTGTTGGAGGTTACATAGGAGTGGATTAAGAGACGAGTAAACTAAACTGAACTGAATTGAAGTGTTTTTTAAAGGATTTTCAAGATAAATGCAAGGTTGGATATGGGACGCAGGTTTTTTTTAAATTGTGGGATAGGGATCAAGGAGAAAGGTAGATGGAGAAGAGGTTTGAGATGGTGGCCATGTCAGGGAGGATGAAACATGAGAAGTGCTGATTGTAAGAAAGAGACGAGGGCTCAAAGGAGAGGGTTGGTAGGACAACAGAGTTGATGTGCTGATTAGTATTAATAATTTTCAGAATAAGAATTAGAATCAGCGTTATTGCCAAGTTTCTACATACAAACAAGGAATTTGACTCCGGTACACTTTGCTCTCTGGGTTTTGTTTTTGCACTACAGAATATACATATTTACAATGTACAAATATACACATATATAAATAAAAAGGTGCATTTGCAACATCTGTATGCTGTTTTTGGTATTCTATTAGGTTGTACTTCTTGAGTTGCCTCAGGAAGTACAGTCTCTGCTGGGCCTTCTTTCGAACAGTGTCTATGTGTAAAGACCATCTCAGGTCCTCAGAGATGGTGGTTCCTAAGAACCTGAAGGGCTTCCTGTCAGTGGTTTTGTCATTAAAAATGAGAACAGGGAGATGCAGGTGTCCCTGGAATACATGTGGGGAGACAGAGAGTTCGAAAGTTTGATTATCTGATTGAAGAGAGAAAAGAGGATCATAGAATTGCTGAGGTTTTCATTTACTTAGTTGGAGTAGTAGTTGGATTTGGCTGTTTTGATTTTGTTTCCATAGAAATTGAGGTGGATTCTGTAAATGTCTATTCTACCTTGAATTGGGAGTTTGTTTTTCTTATAAGGTACTCCAGCTGTCGTCCTTTTGCCTTTAGTAAGACCTGAGGTAAACCAGGGTGCAGAGTGGAGAATGTCTTTGAAAGTAGTTACTAGGTTGTCAGGGTTGGAGAAGGGGTCGAGAACAAGCATATTGTTGATAAGCTGAGAAATGATAAGGCGAGGTGTCCTTTGGGGCTCAGGCAGTAGGGGTTTGGTTCGAACCCCTTCTCTGTCCGTCTTAGCTGTTGTGTTCTAGGGCAAGACACTTCAACCACCTTGGGGGTCCGGTGGCGCAGATTGTATGGCAACCTCTGCCCTAGGGCACTTGTAGCTACAATGGGCTCACCACTGTCAGTGTACTAATGGGTGGATGGCTGATTGTAGTGTGAAGCACTTTGGGGTCCTCAAGGCTTGATAAAGCACTATACAAGTGCCCGCCACTTACCATTTAACATTTTAGAATTTAAAGGTGGTGGGATCTAAACTACTGGTTTGATCTTCATAGACTCTCAATGTTGTTTTTATTTGGTTAGTTTTTTTTAGCCCTTTTTGTAGAATCCTGTCTGTATACATCTTATCTGCCTCTAATGTCTGTTGGGTACAATCAGCTGTTAGCAACCAATTTCGCCACAGTAAGAGGCTTCCTATCTGGCTCTGGTTTCCACTGGGTGCAACTACAGCTGTAACTAACACTCTCCCAGTCAGGGAGAGTGTAACGCCCACATCAGAATCAGAATCAGCTTTACTGCCAAGTTTGTACATACAAACAAGGAATTTGACTCCGGTACACTTAGCTTTTTGGTTTTTGTTTTTGCATTACAGAATATACGTATTTACAATGTACAAATATACACGTATATAAATAAATAAAAAGGTGCATTTGCAACATCTGTCTGCTGTTGTTTTGTACTCTATTAAATGTTCAACAGAGAAACAGCCTGGGGGAAGAAACTGTCTCTGTGGCGGCTGGTTTTAGCAGACAGAGCTCTGTAGCGCCACCTGAAGGCAGAACTCTAAACAGTTTATGTGCAGGGTGTGTGGGGTCTGCAGAGATTTTAGCAGCTCTTTTCCTGACCCTTGACCTGTATAAGTCCTGGATGGAGGGAAGGTCAGCCCTGATGATTCTCTCTGCAGTCCTGATTATTCGTTGCAGTCTGGACCTGTCCTGTTTTGTGGATGAACCAAACCACACTGAGATGGATGAAGACAGGACAGACTGAATGATGGCAGCGGAGGAGATGACCAGCAGCACATCTGATGGGCATTCAGTAAAATTGCAGTTGCAACTGTATTTTCCCCATTGCAGACCAGCATTCGGTGCCGTCTGGTGGTCACAAGTGAGAATTGTAGTTCCAACCAAGGAAATTAACTACTTTGATTGAATCATTTTAGTTTATTAACACAGACAGATAATTCCATCACCTATGATCAGAGTGAATAACTTGAGCAGAAAGTTGAAGTTACTGATCATTTATTACCACTTCTGCTCTGATATTTAATCGTTTTTGCTGGGTTTTATCGTGTGAAGCATGTTTTGGTCAGACTCATACAGGTAACTTTAGTTGTCTAACTTTGTAGACCCTGCTAGAAGGTAAGCGAGCCATAGTTTGTACTATGAACGATCAAACATGCATACCCACTTTAAGCACACCCACACACTTGCAATATATGTAAAAATCATACAGCTAGCTGAGTTTATTGGTCTGTTTGTGGTACTGCTAATTGAGTTTAGCAGTCGTTCATAGCTGAACAGCTTGGTCTGTTCTGAGTTGTCACTGGTTGATTTTAGCGATTGTTCATAGTTGAACAACAGCTGTTTGTTCTGTGTTGTTGTTGTTTGTCATTGTGCATTTTAGCTAATATGAATAAAACAACCCAAGCTGCTGGACCTGTGAGTCCAGAGGACTCTAGAGGAATGCAGGTACAAGAAGCGATTGAAGCTTTGATTTTATTATCACCAGGGGAGTGCAAAGGTCTTAATGGTTATAGCATTGAGCAATGTGAAGCAAGGATTCAGGAGTTGATTCAAGTCATCAGGAACCCACCAAAAAACAGACGGGTGGCCGATGTGTTTTGGACAGCTCACTCTTTTGTATCACCGAAGGTCAATGTTGAAAGTTGACCAGCGGGTTAAACTGCAGTTTGAGCTGAATGAAACTTTGCAGATGGTGGATGTCCTTAAGGGTGAACTAACAGAAGTTGAAACTAGATTGGAGGCAGCTGAGTGTAGCCAAGGCACTCCTCCTTCCTTGGAGGACTGGGGGGGCTGAAATAAAACCCACCTCACAGGTTGAAACCTTTGAAGGTAAGCCATACCTGCGACACCCTGAGAGAACCTTCAGGCCAGATTGAGGCTCTCCAGAGATTTCCTTCCCAGACTCGTGGTGTCCCCCATACATCCACTGAGTCCAGAACAGGCAGAACAGGTGTGAGTTGTCAGATTCAGTTCAGTGGTGTGGTGTCCCACGCTACTGTAGTAGGCAGCCATGAACAATACCTGGCTGCGGATCCAGTAGAAGTAAATAGTTCAAGGTTTAGGGGCGAGCAGTGTTTACACTTCACTTGCAGCACCCTCTACTATGGGCCTATACCCCCGCCAAGTACAAACTATAGCTCACTTACCTTCTAGCAGGGCCTACAAAGTTAGACAACTAAAGTTAGTTGTATGAGTCTGACCAAAACATGCTTCACACGACTAAACCCAGCAAAAACGATTAAATATCAGAGCAGAAGTGCATGCACTGCAGACTGTCACAGAAGCTATTGAGAATGATTTAATGAACACACGTTGCCAGAGATTTCATGCAAAATCTTATTAGAGAGGTTGGTTCATCTGTAGACAGCCTCACCGAAGGAAGGATACCTACTTGCCTAGTTCTGCTGGATTTAGTAGAGGAAATCCTAAAGTCCACCACAACAGACACCTTGCAACCTCTACAAACACACCTAGCTTATAGCTTAGACAGCGCAATTCCAATTTTTGTTAATCCAGATAACCTAGGGGATAGGATTTATGCCTAATCTCCCCATCATCGAAGGAGCAAACAAAACTGTTAAACGTTCGGTTTTGGAAGGACAACACACATGTACACCTTAACCCAGAAGAAAAGGTATGGGAAGAAACTTGTGCCAACAGAAACTGAATTTGAATTGCTCTGATTGAATTTGTATTCGCAAATTTGAAATTAAATGTATTGGTTTGAAAATGAATTTCAATAAATTGAAACTGAATTTATTTGCTTAGAAACTGTATTTCGTTGTCTACAAAATTCAGTTTTACTACTTTCACTTTCAGCTCTATAATTCAAATTCAGATTCCAAAATTCAGTTTTCGGTGCCACACATCCGGGTCTTTGAGGAAGGCCACAGAGTAATCAAACTCAGAGTCACCGATTTACGGTTCACATCAGGTGAAACCTCCTTTACGGCACTTTGAGCCAGAGCAGTACACAGTACTTGAGCTTGGCGGGGGTCCAACATGTCAGATGACCAGCGGCCAAACTCTCAGGTTTGTATTAAATTTATTACATGTGTAAAAAGCGTCATGTAAACAAATGATGGACTAACTGTAGCAGTTATGACTGCGGTCAAGTGAGCTAACGCTAGCTCTCTCTTTAAGATTAGCTTCCCGAATACAAGGTGCGTTACGGTAATACTGAAGACCGACGCCAATCCAGGCAACGGTTAAGAAATTAAGAGGAAAACAGAAAAGTAACCTTCAGAACATTTACATTAATTACATATTTACAACTTTCACATACACGTTTTATGTAAAAAAAAATTACATATAATACGGGTCAAAGTATCCCTTATATATTTTTGTGTCACTTTCAGCAATTTATTTAGAGGTGACGCACTCTCTTCAGATTATATTTAAACCAATTATGGTATCTGTAGCTGTTAGCAGAAGATGCTACATTTTCGTGGTGTTAAAGTTAGCAGTGGAATCTGACGGTTTCAATATGATGCTGATGCTGCTCAGTTTCACTCAGGAAATATGAAAACTTACCTTGATCAGTTCCGTAAGGTTCACATTTGTCTAACATTGCAGGATAGCCCAATACTTAAAATATTTAAAAAAAATATTACTGTTCTATCATCTTATACGGGGGGGCCTTAAGTGACTTTTGCACGAACAGTAATCTTATTACTAATTAACATGCAATTGCATTTCTTTTGCAGAATATGTTAATTCAGGAGCGCTTATCTAGATTCAAAGACTGGAGTATGTCCTCAACATCGACCCTCTTGACCTGGATTATCTGGCGTACATAGTGACCCAAGAGAAGACCTTCATGGATGCACTGGAGAATGTTGACCGGCATGTTGAGCAACTTGTTAGACCAGCGAAACAAACCTCCCATATTAAAGTCTGTGGTGAAGATGATTGGTCCTCGTGGACGTCGTAGGCTTCATGTTACAGAGGAACACCTCCAAAATCTTCTTGAGCTTGGTCCACCTGCCACATGTGTAGCAGACCTTCTTGGTGTTTCAAGACGTACCATATACAGGAGAATGGAAGAGTACAACATGTCAGTTAGGAGTCTTTACTATTTCTGATGATGCTCTGGATGCAAAAGTGAGAGACATTAGGTCCAGACTACCACATGCTGGATACCGGATTGTCAAGGGCTGTCTTCAGGCAGAGGGCCACCGTGTACAGTGGACTAGACTCAAGGCTTCTATGCACCGAGTTGATACAGAGGGCATCTTATCAAGACTGACAACTTTGGGCTGTGTGGTTCGGCGAAAATACTCCGTTCAAGGCCCACATTTCCTACAGCACATCGGCACCAATCATAAACTCATTAGGTTTGTTTTGCATTATAATTAGTATGATTAAGAATACTTTTTATCTACACAGAATTATGTTTTTCAACAAAACCATATATTTTTTTTTACCAACAGGTATAACATTGTAATATTTGGTGGCATTGATGGCTTCTCAAGAAAGGCAAGTTTTCTAACTGAATAAAGCACATACTAACTATACATCAAAAGTTAATATTAAACCCCCCAAGACTTTTTTTTTGACAACTTAGAATTTTGTCGTTCTGCATGAAATTCAATGATTCACATGTTTTGTTCATAGTGTTATTCTGTTTCTATATTATTTTCTGAGGCTGTAACATTAGTGAAACAAATTGTGAAATTGGCCTCTATTCAGTATATATTTCTGTTCTTAGTGTGTTTTTGAGCTGCTGCTAATTCATTCAATTATTCTTTTCCCATTTAGATTATGTACCTTAATGTTGCGTGCAACAACACAGCCGGTACTGCACTTGAGTTTTTTCTGGATGGAGTGAGCAGATTTGGATGGCCTTATAAGTAAATAATGCTCCAGTACTAATATGCTGCATGAAGCTTGAGTGTCTCACGATTGTTGTCAGCCATTTATTAAACATTGAATTATCAGGATTTTATCCGTACTGTACATAAATTTGCAAGTGCATAAACTTTGAATACGTTTTTCCGAATCTTTCATGGTTCAGGGTGAGAGCTGACCAAGGAGTTGAAAATGTCCAGATTGCTGAGATGATGTTCAATGTGAGAGGCACAGGTTGTGGAAGTTTTATTGGTGGAAAAAGCGTGCACAACCAGAGGTAGTGTATTATGTTTGCTGTAATGATTAGCAAATGCTGTCACAGTCAATGTTGCAACATTCTCATTATAATTGAATCCTGATTAATTGCAGTTTAGCTGTTCTTTAACATTCTTTGTAGAATTGAGCGCCTATGGAGAGATGTTTGGACAGGCGTGACACACGTTTATGATGATGTACTTCACAGCTTGGAAGAAGATGGATTTCTCAACACCTCAGATAGTCTTCATCTCTTCTGTGCCCAGAAGGCTCAAGGCTGATTTGGCCAAGTTTTCTGCTGGCTGGAATGATCATCCCATCAGGACAGAGCGTAGCCTTTCCCCAACCAGCTGTGGGAACTTGGGATGCTGCAGTGCCCCATCAGAGAGCCAGATATGTCTGAGGAAAATGTGGCAGTTGAGTAATAATTACTAAGATTTGTTGTACTGCTTCTTAATGTGTACATTTTGAAAATCATATTAATTACATTTTGTTTTTAGGGAATCCAAATGCAGGAAATTGATTGGGAGAGCTCAGGACCATCCCATCATGCAGACCCAGTTGCTACTGTGCCACAAATGGATGGCCCACTGAAGGCAGAAGATATTGAATCTCTGCGCTGTGCCGTTAATCCAGTTTTGGAAGAGACAGTTATTTAACCACACTCTCACATGCTATACACCTACATCACCTTTACTGCCTGTCATCGCTTGGCTCATCAGATGGTGAAATTATAAGAATGTGGTCCTTCTTATTATGTGGTCTTATATCATATGCTTGACCTAATTGATATATGTTTATAATAATCCCTCCTTCTCAATTATGAAAGTCTGTCCCAGTTTTAAGGGTACTTAGCATTTTATTTCCACATTCTGGACTTTTACTCCCAACCCAAATAGATTCTGTCAAGCTGACACAGCCACATTCAAGAGCGAGAGAAATCAGTGGACTATTGTAACTACTCTTTAATTGTTTAAAGGCAATCAAAAATGACTGACGATGAACACTATCGAAAATATTAAAATTAAAGATCCGTATCAAAAACATTCTTTTGTTTTTAGTTTTACTTACATTCCGATGATCATCCTCCTAAACATGATGAAATGCCTGCCAATAATGGAAGGCCTTTGTCATCACAAGCTTGAACTCATTATATGCTGAACAGGCAGGTCAACTGTATTACTACATGCTGTAACTGTAGGGTAGCAAACTGCATGAACACCATATTGAATATGACAGGTGTGGTTGAACTGCACGAAGACTTTCAAGTTTCTCTTCTCTTCTAGCAGGACACGAATGTGGCCTTGTCCCTTAAGCCACTGCAAGAATGTGCTTGGGGTGAGAACTGGACTGTCACCCGCCTCTGGCTCTTCACCTTTTTAAAGACAAAATAGTCATTTAAATAAAAGATTGGATACTGTTTACCTGTAACTGCACAAAGAAACTTAAAAAATGTAATGTTTGACTAAACAATATATGTCAATGTAATTTGTAGCCATGGCCAAAATGTTTGAAAATGACAAGTATTGGTTTTAACAGTTTACTGTTTTAGTGTTTTTAGATGTCAGAAGTTTCCTGACATACAATGAAACTCCTGATAAAAAGATCTAAAACTGCTGAAACAGCAACCAGTGTGAAAACCAATACTTACTTTCAAAACCTTAGGCCATGGCTGTAAATATTAACCTTATTACATTTTTAAAACAGACTAAGTGCACAAAGAAAAAAACTATATGAGCAATTACATGATTCCAGCTCTTGCAAAAAGTCCTGTAGATGGTTCATAATGCTCATTTCCAGCTGTTCTTTGTTGGAGCCCTTCTCACTGAACTCGGGATGGCCTGATTCAAAAACGAAGTCTGCATCAGCCTGACAAAACCAGCAATGTAATTATGAGTTTACCTGAATCAAAATGTGTAACTGACATAAAGACTTATCACTTTGCATTGACAGCAAGAATCAGTATCCTTGGACACACAAAGAGTGTGATTTCAATATTAGTGTAATGTTGCCAGTTTGCACATACCTCTAACTCTATAGGTTTCATGTAGGTACCTTAACTGGCACATACATACATTATATATATATATATATATATATATATATATTAATATATATATATATATATATATATATATATATATATATATATATATATACATCATACATACATACATACATACACACACACACACACACACAACACACACACACACACACACACACACACACACACACACACACATGTATATTTATTATTAGGGAGTTTTTTTCTTGAACCTGATTCCTTGTGTTTGCTCTAAGGGCTCAAGGCTCTATAGAGCAAACGGACTATTTTGAATATTCTTTGTCGAGTGCACATGTGAATTGCATGTTATAATACTTAAAAGTCTACAATCTAAAGTTATAGTTAAGGGTACTTAAGCTGAAATTTTAGGTTTCAGACTTAAAATCACTATTATGTTAAAAGTGGTATTTCTAGTAAAGCCTACATTTACTCACCTTAATTTCCACTCCAGGGACAAACAGCGGCCGACAGATGTTTGGGTATCGGCTCATTAGATCACTAAGACCATAAAGTTTCAGACCATCATGTAGCTGGGAGAGAAGCGGCACCAACCGAAGTATGGCATGAAGAACAATGGCACTAAAATACAGTAAAAAGAAATCAGTTCAATATGAGAGGGGAAAAAACCCAATGAACTTTTATCACAGAGTAAAAGAGTTTTACCGAATAATTTCTTCTCTCTTGTCAACAATAACAGGTCCATGATAGCCGCAGCTCAGTGAGTTCTGTCATTTCATCTTTTGTGGCGCACTCAATCTTAAAACGACACTCAATAACATGACCAATCCCAGAATCCCAAAACGTACAAATAAAATTGTAAATCTGTGCAACAAACATATAATTCAAAAATATTTTAGAGCAGTAAAACCTTCCAAGACCTCATACCTTGGAGATAAGAGAGGGATAATGAACATCACAGACATCTTCTTTCACAATGTTCTCAATCTGCAGCTCTCCACTGCACCAAAACTGATAACACCAATCTTTGAGGCAGCAGGGTGGTGGCCCACCTTGTGCTAGACTTGCTGCCCAAATTTCACCGACACTCCTGAGAAAAGACGAGCGGAGAAAAATTCTTGAGAAAACAAGTCAACATATGGATGTTGTCATGTTTGGAGACTCAGGCTAAAACGAAACACTATTTTTAAACGAGCCCTACTGGAAGTATCCATGATCAAGATCCAGTAAGGAATATTTGGGAGACTTCCCACTCTGGTTACCCTCAAATAATCTTTGCTCCAAGCCTGCAACCATATCTTTAATGCAAATAGTTATTCCATTTAGGTAGCTTTTTTCATTTCTATTGCATCTTAACTTTACACAATTTAAGTCACATTTCAACTGTGTACCTGTAAGGAATTCTTTCCGTAATGCCTCGGTATCAATGCCTGCCTCCCCAATAAATGTCACCCTCAGCTGATTTGTAGGCAATGCCCTTTTTTGGCTCTTTCACTGTGCAAGGCCTCATTCTACCATGTTGGATCTTGAGATGGTGATGGGGAATTCTTCATCTGTTTTCACAGCCGCTGTTATGGCCTGCAGGATATCATCCACACTGATAGGAGGAAAAAATACCTGTTAGAAAAATGACTATGTGAGTCATGTTTTGTGTTCTTCAATGCTTTTTAGTTTGTTTTAATCATGGGTAACCACTGGTGGTATATGACTTAGGCTGCATTATTTTTCTATTCTGTAATGTCGAAGCATATAGGTAGTACATTCACTTACATATGGAGTATGTGGTCAAAAATCTTGAGAATCAATGCATTAAGCATCAAACACTACTAATAAATACAAACCTGGAAAGGCAAATCTTCTCTTTTGAAGGAAGGAGACTTGCATTGCTACCATGACAAACTTCCAGAGTGAAAACCATACACTCACCGGCCACTTTATTAGGTACACCTGTCCAACTGCTCGTTACGCACATTTCTAATCGATCACATGGCAGCAACTCAATGCATTTCGGCATGTAGACATGGTCAAGACGATCTGCTGCAGTTCAAACCGAGCATCAGAATGGGGAAGAAAACTGATGTTATCATGTCAATATGGACCAAACTCTCTGAGGAACGTTTCCAGAACCTTGTTGAATCTATGCCACGAAGGATTAAGGCAGTTCTGAAGGCAAAAGGGGGTCCAACCCGGTACTAGCAAGGTGAACCTAATAAAGTGGCCGATGAGTGTAAAACATACAGTGTAAAAAAGCAAAAAATAAAACTTTTACTTTTAAAAGTTTGACCTTAAGTGAACTTGCAAGTACTTTAGCAAGACTTAATGACAATTACAATGTTATGCAAACAGTGGCAAAACCAAATAGGAAAAAATGCGTATAGTGATCAAAGCCAGGGTGTAACATAAGGTGTGTAACAAGGTGGCTCAGCCAGTAACAAAGCATTTCATGTCATCGACAAATATATAAAAGAATTAGTGGAAAGCAAAACACTGTACTACCTCTCACTGCAGTTGCTTGCATGTGCCTCCACCTCATTCTGAGAAAATGTCTGACCACAGATAGGGCACAGAATCTGTAACAGGGATCATTATGATTATGGGAGTTGGAAATAGTAATGCCTCAAAAACAGACACTGAAATATTGCACTCAACATTACCATTGCATTTGACGACACCATAACTACATCTTCCTCTAAAGGCTGTAAAACAAGTGAAGAAAAAAAACCAACTAACTTTAAAAGCAAGAAAAATGTATCTTGCTTCATTTCGTACATCTCATTGCTGTTCATCTTTCAGCTATGGCTCAAATAGGCTACCTTAAAAGTTTGTATCTCCAGGTGCCCACTGTAAAAATAATTAATAAATCTAACCCTTAACAATGAACATGTCTGTTCTTTTTCGAGACTGCTCAGAAGTAATGTAATTTTGTCCACATAGAATTCATTGCATTTATCTTTTTGTTTCTTTTTATTTGGTTATGAATAGTCTAAAGGCTGACAGGATAAAAACTTTACCCTCGGGTCTGAGTTTGAGTGATAGTTTCCATCAATATGTGGGGTGGAAAGTGGTGTGCAATCCAAGTCTTCATCAGGAATCTGATAAAGGAAAGTACCAAGTTAATTTGTGTTACACAGAGATGGACAGCCAATTTTAGTGACATTGAAAATGTTGCACATGAAACCCCTGACTGATCTATGCATTTTCATAACTAACAAGCTGTACAGTAAATTGCTGTCATTTCTAAGATTTGCATGCTGTGATTATTATAATGCTGTGTCCCCACATCATCCATGTAATGGGATGTACATACCTCTAGCACATTAGTTTCAGAAGGCTGACAGTTTTCAACGTGAAGTGCAAGGATTTAAAGAGGATAGTTGGTGTGACAGGAGTGGCACATCACCTTTGGCATACTAGAGAATGAGCTGGATCCAGGGGGCAGTGGCTGGGTGTCTAGCTCTCCCTGGATGGGAGCCATGTACAACACAGTCTTTCCACTTCCACTCTTTAGCAGTGAGCCAGTTGTAACCACTGTCTTCAGGAGACACCATATTTAGCTTGCGGAACCCCATCCACCTATCAAGAAAAGTCAATAGCTTTATTCTATTCAAAATGTGGCAGCACTCATTACAGCGCTTTCGTGGTGATCACATGACCCACATTTTTCTACAACTATCAACTTAGAGGTTGGATTGTACCTGCTCCTTTCTAAATCAGCCAGCCCCCAGAAATGCTTTCCAGTTCTGGATACAGGTCTTTGAGTCTTGAACATACCTTGAAAAAAATTATTAACCACCAGATCCATCAGTTCTATTTATAAAAAGGAGAATATTTTGTTAGTGAACTATGTTAAGGTATATCCAGATATCAGGTTACAAACAAAAAGATTTTTTTGGCTATGTGGAGCAGTACATTACTTCATCATGACTGAAGTTCTCAGGTATTGCTGTAGATCTGCGTCCCAAACCGGCTTGTAGATGGAAGACTTCTTCACTGCCTTTAGGCGTAGACTGAACAGGCTTGGGTAGAAGATAAAATGTAAATTTTATCTCTTTAACTGGTGCAAATTGTTTGGAAGGCCCGTGAAAGCACCGACGTTTCCCCTTGTGTCCATAAAGACCAGGAAAAGACCTTTCATGATTTTTTTAAGTTGACATAACATAATGTTACTGTACATTTGACCAAGTTATTGCTTCTAAAAAAATGTAAAAGTAAATGTGATGAAGACATCTGACAAAGGAATAAATACAATAAGGAACCTAGTCATTTCTGTGTGGATATTTGGTCGGACATCTCTCTCTCTCCTGACTCGTTCCTTGTCTACTAGAATGACACAATATTAGGAGGATGCGTCACATCATTTTATGCTGAGTAATTCATACAGTACAACATTACCACAGATCATTTCAATGTTCTGCTAATCTATAGGTGTTTCTTGTTGTGTCTAGTTTCACAACTCCTGGAAGGATCTTGGGCAGTCTGAACACCGGGCCGAACAGTGCCAGGGGTAGATGCATTTGTGAGTAAATTTAGGAGGTGTCTTGCTGACCTGACAACTTCTGAGTTATCTACCTGTAAAGCATAACAATTGAGCATTATGTTATGAGGTAGTATATCAGAGGCAACCCAGTAATGCAGTAATGAATTAGAATAACTGTTAAAGTTAGCTAAAGAACTGGGATGCTGAGTTTGATAAAACCAAACTGCAATAATTTGGACAATCATTTCGCATGTAAATAAACTTGCCTTCATCCTACTCTGGGAAGTATGGAAGCTTACAGGAGTTTACGAGAGTTCAGCTGATAAAAATCCGGCCTTATTAATGATCTACGGAGCCCGGGAACTGACATGGAGGACAAGTATATATATATAACGTGCATACGAAATACTAAGACATAATCTTCCTATACAGCGCACGGTCTCAAATATACGGAGGAACAAGACAACAACTGGATGGATAGGGATACCCTGATCGAGTTTTATTTTAGGCTGGCGAGGAGCTACAAAGAGATTTTCAGAGCCAGGTGTTAACCCTTTCTGCATCGTTTCGTGACCGTGGTCGGGAACCACGGGAGATGCGTCCTCCAGGGCCGAAATGGTTGTTCACTTCGGGGTTAACTTCCTGTACTTGCGTAGCACAGGGGCTGAGACTTCTATAATAATGAAGGGAGTTTTTAAAAACTGTACTGAACACTGATTGCATGTCAAATGTACCGTGGCCAGCTGAACTTCCTCCCTGTTCGCGGTTGTGCATGCTGCAAAAACACAAACACACAACCTGACGCACACTGTTCGCTCTCTGCACTCTTCTTCTTCTTGGTCCCAGTCTGACAGCGCCACCGCACTTCTGCATACATACATATTTAACCACCCACCGTACACTGATGAGTTACACATCCCCCTGCACAGGTCACTTGATGTCTATTCGTAGGAACGAATTGATTTCATGTGCACGTTATATATATTTTTTAACCACAAAATTTTAATTCGTGCGCACGCTATGTTTTTTTCCCCCCATGTCAGCTCAGGGGCTCCCCTTCTTTTTCCCCTTTTGCATGAAAAAATAAATAAATCCCAAACCCCTGTTACGGGGGCACATTATGCTAAACTTAGCGTCTTTAGCTAACAGCTACAGCTAGCATAACTGCTAGTCCCTCATTTGTTTACATGACCCTTTTACACATGTAATAAATTTTAATACAAACCTGAGAGTTTGGCCGCTGGTCATCTGACATGGTGGCCCCCCCAAGCTCAAGTACCGTGTACTGCTCTGCTCAAAATGCCGTAAAAGGGGGGGTTTTCACCTGATTAAACCCTAAATCGGTGAATCTGAGTTGATTACTCTGTGGCCTTCCTCAAAGACCCCGGTGGTGGCACCCAAAACTGAATTTTGAATCTGAATTTGAATTATAGAGCTGAAAGTGAAAGTAGTAAAAATGAATTTTGTAGAAAACGAAATACAGTTTCAAAGCAAATAATTCAGTTTTAAAGTATTAAAATTAGTTTCAATTTATTGAAAATTCTTTTCAAACCAATACATTTAATTTCAAATTTGCGAATACAAATTCAATCAGAGCAATTCAAATTCAGTTTCTGTTGACACAAGTTTCTTCCCATAAAAAGGAGCCATCTGTTTGTGTCTGCAGCAAAAGGCTGGGGTCAGTAAAAACAAATAGTGACCCGCCATGAGAAAACCAGGAGCAAGTCGGCGGAGCACAAACGGAGAAAATTAGGAAAAACCGTCAATTTCTGAGAAAATAGTGATTTTCGTTTTATTGCAAAATGTGCAATTTGAAATTATGAAGTATTCACTCAGTTCTTTAAATGACAGATCAGAGGTTTTAAAATGGTAAATTTCATGTTTAAACGCGGCGAGTTTTCAGACTAAAACTCAGCCAGCTCATATTTACATTTTGGGGAGAGGAAAGGCCTCAGCTCATTTCTGTAGCGGCTTTCTTTGGCCCCGTCAATTTTCACATGGGATACAGTGATTGCCTGCTAACCTCATATATCTACGCTAGCCAAAAAACTCTTGTTGTGTTTTATCTTCCCCCTTCACTGGGTGATCAGTGTTCACAACAACATTTTTTTGTCTAGCGTAGCTACACGAGGTTAGCATCTACTGTATGCCATTCACAATGTGAAAATCGACTTTACTGGGCGGTTGCATTTCTAATCTAAGCTTGAGGTTGTGGTTTTTTTTCTTTCCCCTGCGCTGGGTAATCAGTGGTCACAACAAGAGTTTTTTTTGTCTAAACCATTAGCTGAATATTTCCTTTGTTTCCCCTGCTCAGAATTTGTAAAGCCAGTCCAGAACTTGGACAGACATCATCAGACACTTTGATGAGAACGGTGCAAGACCCCTATTGAGGAGCCAGCGGCCACAGGATCCCCATTTTATCAGCAGTGAGCAACTCCGCAGAGTTTTGGAGTTCAATTCAATTCAATTCAGGTTATTTATATAGCGCCAATTCACAACACATGTCGTCTCAAGGCTCTTCACAAAAGTCAGGTTCATACATTCCAATTAGTCCTAACCATTGAACAGTGCAGTCAGAGTTGGTTATTTATTCAAATTGGATAAAAAGTTTTTCTGTCTAAGGAAACCCAGCAGATTGCATCCAGTCAGTGACTTGCAGCATTCCCTCCTCCTGGATGAGCATGTAGAGACAGTGGACAGTCACTGGCGTGTGACTTTGCAGCAATCCCTCATACTGAGCATGCATGTAGCGACAGTGGAGAGGAAAAACTCCTTTTAACAGGAAGAAACCTCCAGCAGAACCAGAACCAGGCTCAGTGTGAGCGGCCATCTGCCACGACCGACTGGGGGTTAGAGAGAACAGAGCAGAGACACAAAGAGAACAAAGAAGCACTGATCCAGGAGTACTTTCTATGGGAAGGAAAAGTAAATGTTAATGGATGTAGCTCCTTTAGTCGTTTCACCTAGAAAGAAAGAACAGATAAACTCTGAGCCATTTTTCAAGGTTAGAGTCTAAAGAGAGCACATAGAGTTTGTTACAGTAAAAGCTCAGTCAGTAGCTATGTCTAGGGGAGAGAAAGGGTTTAAACACTGAAAGACAGGGCCAGTGTGGATCTTCGGGTAGGGGGTTTGTGGGGGTGAGGGAGTTCAAAAAAACTACACTGAGGATCCCCAATCATGCTGCCTGGTCGACATCCTGGCCACAGGGATTGGCATGTAAAGCTACTGCCAAAACCAGAAAAAGGCCTCAGTGTAGCGTCTATATGAAGTCTGCTAAGGGGGCATGGTTTGTATAAAAGTAATTTTTATAGAACAGTGAAATTCTTCTAATGACCAGTGATGTGAAACTTCATCAAAATATAATAACCCTGTTATATTTTTTTCGGGTGAGCGGGCATTTTTGAAATCAAGCTTAAAAGGCGCTTTGGACCCAGCTCCCCCACACATAAGAAGCTGTAGGCCCCGCCCCAACCTCTGCTGGCAGTCCCGAAAATGACCTTCTAAAAAAAAAGCCAAAACCTTTCCAGAGGAGAGGAAAAGAAGCAATCAAGAAGAAAACAGGATCATTTTAGCTTGTTAAAAAAGAGTGAGCCGTCTACAACGAGATGACTGCTGCCTGCAAAAAGACCTGCGACGACTATCAGTTGTCCATCGGCCCCCCCCCCACCTTCAAGTAAGAAGATTCAGGATGCACTACAGCTTTGACTGCACAGCAGGTTTTTTTCCCAATTCCACTTTTTTTCTTATAAAGTTTAAAATAAGACTGCTTTAACGGAAACCCACAGCTTTTGTTTAACCCTGTTTTTTTTGCCTCTGTCTTCATCAGGTCACTTCCCCCTCGAAGCCACTGCACCCGGGCCAATGTATTTTCTGACACCACGGAAAAAGGGGGACTTTTTGGTGTCTCTTGTGATGGCCTGCAAAAAAACAGGTGAATTTTCCTATTGATGAAGCATGTCATCAGGGAAGGGGGAAAATGAAGTCATCAGCTATGCACCACTTCTTCACTCATTTCAGAGTTGGAGAAACTGATGTGGATCTTCATTGTGAAAAACTGCACTGGGCAAAACAGAACCCAAATTTTTATGCTTTTGGTATGGCGCCTGGCGCGTTGCACACAAGCTTCACTCCACACTAAACATCCACTTCCTGATTGCTGGTCACACCAAATTTCCCCCGACTGCGGCTTGGGCTTATCAAACAAGCATACAAGAGGACCAGGGTCAAATTGGCAGATATCTCCAAAGTAAATCTATTCCATCTGATAGAAATCGAAGAAAAAAGTCAGTCATATGCATGAAAACTAAAAAAATTTTTTATTATGGTCCTTCTGTGTACAGGTAGTGGAAAACAGCTCGCGAGAAAGTCCCCTCAACATCCCACAGCTGGTCGGACTGAAAATGGCACGGTGTTAGTTTAACACGTTTGACTGGCAGGCACACCTGAGTCCCTACGTCCGAAAGTTCCCCAGATAAAGTTACCAGCACTTCAGGTTTCTATTATGCAGACTTCCACAATCTGTATTGTCAATAACAAAGAGACATGCGATATTTGAATTGTTTTTGTGTGCTTTTTATTAACAGCTTTGATGCCAACAGACCTGGTGTGGTCCCTAGCTAGGACTCACAGCGACGGGCCTGTTTCTTTCAGCTCCTGTTTGACCCGGGGGGTTTCTACCCCCTTTTGTCTGTTTTCCTGCCCTGCCTGCTCCTGGACTGGCCCGGACAGACAGATTTATCTTTATTCAAAGATGGGCCCTTTTTTTCTGATGAAGCGAAGGGGGAAATTACATGCCCAGCACCCCAAAGCACAACACAGCATGGCACACAGAAGAGGATGATGGTGTGACACTGTGCATTGGTGTTTTGGGAATTTTTAATGTGTATAAAATTTTGTAAATAAAAAACACATTTGTGACATGATCAAAGTCAAATTATTGCCCATTTTCTTCCGGGCCCTGAAAACAAGAGGTTGCAGACATAAAAAATTTTATGGGTACAGATAAGTAGCTGCAGCACCAGCCTCTTCTAGATTAACTCATATTCAAAAGGTTAAAAAAATTAGCACATAGCTCTATTCATACCTGCACACATAAAATGAAGACTGTAAAAATATTTCTGCATGCTACAATAAACTTGGACATTTCATATTACATATTAAGAAAAACACATCCATATTACCCTGATATTTTGCTAATTGCTGTGAGATAGGATTTCAAAACCTAGATTTATCGAAAAAAACAAGAGGAAACCAACCAATCACCAGGATGCAGGCATTAGGTTGCAGTCATGATGCAATTTGCAGACATAAATTTAATAATAAAAATTTTAATGCAGTGCCGAAAATTTTTTACAAAAAAAATACTATGATTTCAGTGACAGAAGTCTGTTTTCAGTCATGGGGGGTTCTGTTGACAAACAGTTGGGGGGGTGAGCTTTTCAAAATTATTCAAAATTGCACCTCGTTCACCGCCCTGCTTTCAGGGGAGAAAAACAAGGACTCTTTCAAGGCTAATTTCTCAGAAAAGTAGTCTGGCGAGTGCAGACATTCAGATGGTCATATCTTCTTCAATTCTTTTTCGATTTCCACAAGTTTGACATCATTGGAAAGCTTAGACTCCACTCTTTCAGGATCTGTAAATAACTCAAAACGACCCCAGGTAGATTTGTTCCTGGTTTTGCCACGGCCAGTCCTGTTCCAAGCAGTTGCCAGACTGGCTGGACAAATAAACCAGTCTGCTTGCTGTTTCAGTCAGGATGCAGCAGACAGATCGAGGAGCGTCGGTTTCGGGTCCATATTTTAAGGGGATTTTTCTGTTGGTTTATCTTCTCTTTACTGATTGTTTAGTTGTCCTTGGTCTTTGTGTTTTGTCGTGGTTACTCTGGGCTAGCTGCTCTACAAATGACTTTGATCCCCACCTCCAACTGGAGGTTGGACATCTCAGTTTTAGTAAAGGAATGGTCATCTTTTCAGTCAAGCTCTTGATGAAACATTGAGTGCTGCTGTTCACTGAATAGAAGATAAAAATAAATCAAGTTCTGGTGACTTGAGTCAAATAAAATGTTCACGGTGGTGGGTGAATAAAGGCAAAGTTTTTATGCTCGTCTGATAAAACTGAAATAAACTCCATTCTCTGTTTGGTTGTTTCTGACTCTCAGTAACGTTTATTTGAAGCCAAAGCAGCATTTCATTGAAGTCACGCCAGATTTAGAGAATGTTGCTCAGTGAGAAATAGATTTGTCTTCAGATATCAACAGTCTGAAAGAGAAACCAAAATATTATTTCAACACACCCATAAACCCAGTTATTGTTCAAATTAAAGCAGGTATGAACACATACCAAACATGGTGCCAAACCCACAGTCTGTTCAAACACCTGCTGGCAGTTGCTCCAAGAGGCCAATAAATAAGAGACATCCCAGCATGCATAGGAACATCTGGCTTCTTTTAAATATTTAAACATCATTTTTACTCACTGGACAGAACAGATTATTGCAGAAGAAAAGCAGCCATCTGTTTCCGTCTGCAGCAAAATGCTGGGGTCAATGAAAACAGTATCTTCTAGTTAGCAATAAAATTTAGGATACATTATTAATTCAAATAAAACATTAAGAGATTCTTAGATTTTGTTTTGGAGTAGATGAAAAATATCAGCCTTTCTAAATAAGTCAATTTGCTCATATTTGGTTTATAAAACACAGTTATTAAAGCACATTTAAATTAATCTATCTACTTTTCTTTAAGCTATTAAGCATCCAACATTTCTCTCTTAAAACCCAACAATGATTTAATCTGAACTGATCAACCTATTCATGGACAATGATGTTAATCTCCAGTTTGATCCTTCTTGAATAATTTGAGATGTGAGACAGTTTCTAAACAGGCTTCAAAATGTTAAATCTGACATTTTAATGAATTTTGTCCAAGTGAAGCTTTTCTCATATTTAGCCACAATCGTTTTCAGTTTAGTCACAATAATTTGATTGTGATACAACTTTAACGTGACCTTTCTAGATTTTCTTTCTCCTATTATTGAACAGCGCTACACAATGTGGCTTCTTGTTGCAAGTGGCTTTTTCATCGTACATGATGGTTCATGCCAAGGTTAAAATACCCAGACACAAGCTCAACCTCTACACTAACAGATCTAACTAGAAGAACCAGAAGAACCAGATGATCAGGTCAAGAGTCAGCGGTTCATTTAGGTCTCAAGGACAAAGGAGGAAAGGTGGTTGAAGAAAGTAGTGAAGGAAGCCAACTATGGTAAATCTGACAATTGATGACGTTCTACATTCTAAGTCACAAAGTTTTTAAAAGATGGACACACAGTTAAAACACCCCATTAAATCCTCTATAAACTGACGCAGTGCACAGGTGAAACATTTGCTGAAATTAAATGTCCCTGTGGGTCAGATTACAGCCAGTAAATGAAAAGAGTCTAAAAAAACTCAGATGTATGTGAGACAGACGGCCGCACATCACAGAATATGTTTGGCAGGAATTATGTACAGACCAACCCTGGCTCTGCAGCAGCCCTGAGGTTTGGGGAAACACAAAAAAGCTGACCTCTTAATTCACATACAGGAACATCAGAATTTAGTTTTAAAACACTGGAACCGTTTGGCATTAAGGAAAAAATGTCTTGTTTAGTTTCTTGTGTTGCATTGCAAAAGTGTGTTTGCTGTTAAATTGTTTTCATTGACCCCAGCATTTTGCTGCAGACGGAAACAGATGGCTGCTTTTCTTCTGCAATAATCTGTTCCGTCCAGTGAGTAAAAATGATGTTTAAATATGTAAAAGAAGCCAGATGTTCCTATGCATGCTGGGATGTCTCTTATTTATTGGCCTCTTGGAGCAACTGCCAGCAGGTGTTTGAACAGACTGTGGGTTTGGCACCATGTTTGGTATGTGTTCATACCTGCTTTAATTTGAACAATAACTGGGTTTATGGGTGTGTTGAAATAATATTTTGGTTTCTCTTTCAGACTGTTGATATCTGAAGACAAATCTATTTCTCACTGAGCAACATTCTCTAAATCTGGCGTGACTTCAATGAAATGCTGCTTTGGCTTCAAATAAACGTTACTGAGAGTCAGAAACAACCAAACAGAGAATGGAGTTTATTTCAGTTTTATCAGACGAGCAAAAAAACTTTGCCTTTATTCACCCACCACCGTGAACATTTTATTTGACTCAAGTCACCAGAACTTGATTTATTTTTATCTTCTATTCAGTGAACAGCAGCACTCAATGTTTCATCAAGAGCTTGACTGAAAAGATGACCATTCCTTTACTAAAACTGAGATGTCCAACCTCCAGTTGGAGGTGGGGATCAAAGTCATTTGTAGAGCAGCTAGCCCAGAGTAACCACGACAAAACACAAAGACCAAGGACAACTAAACAATCAGTAAAGAGAAGATAAACTAGAGAGTCAGAAACAACAAAACAGAGAGAAATGAGTTTTTAACAGATCCACAGTTAAAAACACATTATTAAATGCTATATAAACTTTAATTTGTGTTCTCATGTGCTGGGAAGTCATAACTGGCAGCTCCATAGTCAGAAATGTGGTGCTAGAGAAATGTTTAGGCATCAAGCCCTATCTGAAACTGCTTAGGAGAAGCGTAAAAACAGTAAGATTGAAAATTGTTCCTATAAAACTTTACTGAAGAGAGGGATTTACATGTGTGTCCCATCAGAGCACAGTAAGACAATAATGAAACAAAAACCCCACACAACTTCCTGACAATTAAAAAGCAACGAGTGGAATCAACAGAAAAACTAATGTGTGCCTAAGAATTAAGATCGCAAATACAAGAGTTTAAAATCTGGCCTCATCTAAGCTTGGACACAACCTCCCCTAACGTACTGTTAGATGAATGTTTATTCAGAATGCAGAGGCGTCCTGTCTCTTTGGTTAGACAGCTGAAAGACGAGCACATCGCTGCCAGCTGTCCATCCATCGGTTGAATGGTGCTCTGCTGAATATGAGCATGTGCAGTGAAGAACAATCTCTGTCGTTTTGACTAAACTACAGTCATATTCAATAAATTAGAATATGCACTCTGATGAGGCCTGTTTGTCAGATTAAAAGAATGTCATGAAAATAACAATCGTTAAGCAGGTATTAAACATACTTTTCATTTAGCCCAAATACTTTATTAAAAAGGGTTATTTTTATTGATCTGATGTAATATTCTAATCTTAAATGTCATGTTTTTATTAGCTATCAGAGGAAAATCATCATAATTAACAAAATAAAAGGCTTAAAAACATCAGTCTGTGTAATTAATCCATATAATGTTTTTCACTTAGTGAATTAAGTTACAGAAATAAATGAACATTTCAATAATATTCAAATTTACTGAATGCATCTGTAAATCAGTGGGACATTCTCAGTTTTTTGTCCTGTTCCAAGCAGTTGCCAGACTGGCTGGATAAATAAACCAGTCTGCTTGCTGTTTCAGTCAGGATGCAGCAGACAGATCGAGGAGCGTCGGTTTCGGGTCCATATTTTAAGGAGAACCACTGACTCTTGACCTGATCATCTGGTTCTTCTGGGTTGAGCCATCCTTCAGTGCAGCTGCTATCTAGTGAGATCTGTTAGTGTGGAGGCTAGGCTTGTGTCTGGGTGTTTTAACCTTGGCATGAACCTTATACTAACACACACTTGGGGTGGGGCAAGAACTGATAAGAGAAAGCCCCAAAACCAAGCACCCCCCAGTGCTTCCTGATATGGCCCAGGCCTACATTCCTTGGCAAAAAACAATTCCTTATTAGAAAGAGTCCAAAGAACATTCATGGACAAGGAGGATGTGGAGATTGTTGGTGTAACAGTGGAGAAGGCGAGTGATAGTGTGACAAGGAGCCCTGCAATGGCTACTTCTGAGGTAGAAACAAGAATAAGAAGAAATGTAAGTATTGGAGGTATGAAAAGACTTATCTAATTTGCTTATAATTTAAGTTACAAATCCGATTGTTGAATACCATTTAGCATATACTCACCGGCCACTTTATTAGGTACACCTTGCTAGTACCGGGCTGGACCCCCTTTTGCCTTCAGAACTGCCTTAATCCTTGGTGGCATAGTTTCAACAAGGTACTGGGAACATTCCTCAGAGAGTTTGGTCCATATTGACATGATAACATCACACAGATGCTGCAGATTTCTCGGCTGCATCCATGATGCGAATCTCCCGTTCCACCACATCCCAAAGGTGCTCTATTGGATGGAGATCTGGTGACTGTGGAGGCCATCTGAGTCCAGTGACCTCATTGTCATGTTCAAGAAACCAGTCTGAGATTATTGGTGCTTTATGACATGGCGCGTTATCCTGCTGGAAGTAACCATCAGAAGATGGGTACACTGTGGTCATAAAGGGATGGACATGGTCAGCAACAACACTCAGGTAGGCTGTGGCGTTGACATGTTGCTCAATTGGTACTAAGGGGCCCAAAGTGTTCCAAGAAAATATCCCCCACACCATTAAACCACCACCACCAGCCTGAACCGTTGATACAAGGCAGGATGGATCCATGCTTTCATGTTGTTGACACCAAATTCTGACCCTACCATCCAAATGTCGCAGCAGAAATCGAGACTCATCAGACCAGGCAACGTTTTTCCAATCTTCTATTGTCCAATTTTGGTGAGCCTGTGCGAATTATAGGCTCAGTTTCCTGTTCTTAGCTGACAGGAGTGGCACTCGGTGTGGTCTTCTGCTGCTGTAGCCCATCCGCCTCAAGGTTCGACGTGTTGTGTTGAGTTCAGAGATGCTCTTCTGCATGCCTTGGTTGTAACAAGTGGTAATTTGACTTACTGTTGCCTTTCTATCAGCTCAAACCAGTCTGGCCATTCTCCTCTGACCTCTGGCATCAACAAGGCATTTGCGCCCGCAGAACTGCTGCTCACTGGATATTTTCTCTTTTTCGGACCCTAGAGATGGAAGTGCGTGAAAACCCCAGTAGATCAGCAGTTTCTGAAATACTCAGACCAGCCCATCTGGCACCAACAACCATGCCATGTTCAAAGTCCCTTAAATCACCTTTCTTCTCCATTCTGATGCTCAGTTTGAACTGCAGCAAATCGTCTTGACCATGTCTACATGCCTAAATGCATTGAGTTGCTACCATGTGATTGGCTGATTAGAAATTTGGGTTAATGAGCAGCTGGACAGTTGTACCTAATAAAGTGGCCGGTGTGTGTATATTTCGGCCTGTTCCATGGTGTCCCACATACTTTATGTCAGTGTGGATCTGGTCACCCTAATTTAAACTGGGAAAGACAAAGGCTCAAACTAGTAAAAGCCAGTTGGGGGCAATGAAGAAACAAGACAACCCACAGCCGAAATAGAACTAATAGAAACATACAAAATGAATCTTTCTTCTGGCTACCTATCAGTAGCTAAATACTGAGAAATACTGAAACAATATCCAGTCACATTTGTTTAACCTAAAACTGATACTTAATGCTGTGTTGAGGAACATTTTAGTGCCTTGGTTTATGACCTGATACCCTGCATGACCTATGACACCCCCTCTTACCCCTGCTGCAGCACTAATTCATGATAGGGTTTAGGGCAGCTAGCTTTGTGTAGTCAAAGAGAAGGCCACTCTATCATTTGATCACATTTCTGGGGAAGAATTAAAACAGACCTTACCTCTGTCCCTATAACTGTTGTAAGAGACTTTCTTTTCTTTATCTAGTCAGAAGCTATACGGCAGCCTCTGATTGCATGTCTGATTGCTGTAAAACTGTTCTACTTGTGCAAGTTTATTAATAAAGCTGGTGGAGTGACAATCATCGATCTCCTTCATTGGTCAATATGATTTTTTCCATTACAGCTGATATAACTATGAGTTTGTTGTTTTTCAACAAAAAGAAAACCCCTGATGTTCTCCTTTCTATTATGTCTGCACAATGTACTTGTACTCATCGTCTTCCGCTTATCCGGGACCGGGTCGCGGGGGCAGCAGAGACGCCCAGATGTCCCTCTCCCCAGACACCTCCTCCAGCTCCTCTGGGGAAGCCCAAGGCATTCCCAGACCAGCCGATAGACATAGTCCCTCCAGCGTGTCCTGGGCCGTCCCCTGGGCCTCCTCCCAGTGGGACGTGCCTGGAACACTTTGTGAGGAAGGCGTCCAGGAGGCATCCGGTATAGATAACTGAGCCACCTCAACTGTCTCCTCTCGATGTGGAGGAGCAGCGGCTCTACTCCGAGCCCCTCCCGGATGGCCGAGCTCCTCACCCTATCTCTAAGGGAGTGCCCGGCCACCCTACGGAGGAAGCTCATTTCAGCCACTTGTATCCAGGATCTCGTTCTTTCGCTCATGACCCAAAGTTCATGTTCATAGGTGAGCGTAGGAATGTAGACCGACCAGTAGGAGCTGATCCTCATCTCCAGCCACTTCACACTCGGCTGCGAAACGCCCCAGCGCACGCTGTAGGTATTGGCTAGAGGGGGCCAGCAGGACCACGTCATCTGCAAAAAGAAGAGACGAAATCCACTGGTCCCCAAACCAGACCCCCTCCGGCCCTTGGTTACGCCTAGAAATCCTGTCCATAAAAGTTATGAACAGGACCGGTGAAAAAGGGCAGCCCTGCCGGAGTCCAACATGCACCAGGAACAGGTCCTACTTAGTGCCGGGAATGCAAACAAAACTCCTGCTCCGCTTGTACAGAGACGGATGGTCCCTAGTAAAGGGCCCCCGACTCCATACTCCTGTAGGACCCCCCAAAGGGCATCACGAGGGACACAGTTGAATGCTTTCTCCAGGTCCACAAGACACATGTGGACCAGTTAGGCAAACTCCCATGAACCCTCGAGTACCCTGTAGAGGGTATAGAGCTGATCCAGTGTTCAAAGGCCGGGATGAAAACCACACTGCTCCTCCTGAAGCCGAGGTTAGACTATCGGCCGGACTCTCCTCTCCAATACCCTGGCGTAGGGGTATTGGAGGGGGCTGAGGAATGTGATCACCCCTGTAGTTGGAACACAACCTCTGGTCACCCTTCTTATGAAGGGGGACCACCACCCCAGTCTGCCAGATACGACAACAAAGTCGATCATTGACCTCCTGCCTAGGGTGTCCTGGTGCACTGATGGACACCCTTATGTTTGAACATGGTGTTCATTATGGACAATCCGTGATTAGCACAGAAGTCCAGTAACAAAACACCACTCGGATTCAGATCGGGGAGGCCATTCCTCCCGATCACGCCTCTCCAGGTGTCACTGTCGTTTCCCACGTGGGCGTTGAAGTCCCCCAGCAGAATAATGGAGTCCCGGAGAGGGGCACTATCCAGCACCCCTGACAGGGACACCAAGAAGGCCGGGTAGTCCGCACTACCGCTCGGCCCGTAGGCCAAAATGACAGCAGAGACCTGTCCCCAACCCGAAGGCGCAGGGATGCGACCCTCTCATCCACCGGTGTAAACCCCAACACGAGACAGCTGAGCTGGGGGGCAACAAGCAAACCCACCCCAGCCCGTCGCCTCTCGCCGTGGCCCACTCCAGAGTAGAATAGAGTCCAGCTCCTCTTGAGGAGATGGGTTCCAGAGCCCACGCTGTACGAGGAGGCGAGCCCAACTATTTCTAGTTGATATCTCTCGACCTCCCGCACAAGTTCAGGCTCCTTCCCCCCAGCGAAGTGACATTCCACGTCCCTAGAGCCAGCCTAAGCATCCAGGGATTGGGCCGCCGTATCACGACCAGAGACAGAGAACCCAAATTCAGCCAAACACAAAGTGATAAGTAAAAAGGTTTATTCAGAAACTCAGGATCAGAGAGCAGAAGAACAGCAGTCAGCTTCCAGGAACCACTGAGAACAGAGAGACTAGTTAGTGGCTGAATAAAACTCAGGATCTGCAAGGAGTTAGATAAAGCCACTAACCTTCTCAGTCTGGTGATGAGGCACAGAATCCAGAGGAGGAAGAGATCCAGACAGTTAATGAGGAAGCGTCCAACAGACTGAAGTCGGATTGCCGACTGATCCAAATCCTCCGGGAACCAGCTGACGCTGTGACAGGAACACAGAGAGCTGTGATTGTCCTCTTGACAATAAGTCCAGGCAGATAGAGAAGTACTAATAAATTATTGTGGTCGACTTGCGCTTGTCCTTAAGGTGTATAAGACGAACACGTGCAATGCGTGGGTATTGCCCGTGTACTTCACCCTGGTGGCCTTTACGTACCGACCCGAGAAATACTGAGGGTGGCGACTGCTGACCACGTTTCGATTTTCAGCTCATTTTTCAGCTTTTGAGCTTTTCCTTTCCACCCCCCCCCCAGCCTGCGCTCTATAGCGCCAACGTCCTGTCGTGAGCGGTACTACCACAAATTTTGACAAATAGGTTTTTTGGGGTCAGTGTCTCTCCCACACCTCAGATAGGCCACACAGTATAGCGCCACCAACCTGTGGAAGGTGGTACTGCAACGAATTTTGAAAAGTGGGGGTTTTGGGGTCCCTGTCAACTCCACACCTCTGAAACAGTGTGCTCTCGCCCCTTAGAGCGCCACCAACCTGTCAAAAGTGGTACTGCAACAAATTTTGAAAAGTGGGGGTTTTGGGGTCCCTGTCCACTCCACACCTCTGACACCATATGCTCTCGCCCCCGTTATAGCGCCACCAACCTGTCAAAAATGGAACTGCACCACGGGGCTCCGCTTTTGCAGGCTCGCAGGTACCCCGGGGGGGATGAGGCCTGCCGAGTTTGGCTCCGGTCGGACGAGGCGTTCCGGAGTTAGGACGCGTCGAAATCCCAGAAATGGGGACACACGAAGCGCATGAGAGGGACACGGCCAATGCATCCGGATGGGAGTCGCAAGGGAAAAATCGGGTCCGCGTTCACCCCGCCGCCGTTCGTTCGGGGGTCCGAGGTCCCACGGACGCAACGGGGGGCTCGTTCTTCTCGGTGCGAGGCCCCGAACGACATATCCGAGCCTCAGCCTCCTGGAAGGTGTTTTGCGCACGACCTCGTCCTAGGTCAGCTTTCGCCGCACGGTCGCGTAGCACGGACTGGCCCGATCGCAACGAGCCCCCCCACGCCCCTGTATCCCGCTCCCACGTCTCACGATGCCCCCCTAACGGAATCGCAATGTGGGACACAAAGTGCATGAGAGGGACACGGCCAATGCATCCGGATGGGAGTCGCAAGGGAAAAATCGGGTCCGCGTTCACCCCGCCGCCGTTCGGGGGTCCGAGGTCCCACGGACGCAACGGGGGGCTCGTTCTTCTCGGTGCGAGGCCCCGAACGACATATCCGAGCCTCAGCCTCCTGGAAGGTGTTTTGCGCACGACCTCGTCCTAGGCCAGCTTTCGCCGCACGGTCTCGTAGCACGGACTGGCCCGATCGCAACGAGCCCCCCCACGCCCCTGTATCCCGCTCCCACGTCTCACGATGCCCCCCTAACGGAATCGCAATATGGGACACAAAGTGTAAGGGAGGGACACGGCCAATGCATCTGGATGGGAATCGCAAGGGAAAACGTGACCCACATTTACCCCTCTCGTTCGGGGGTCCGAGGTCCCGCGGACGCAACGGGGGGCTCGTTCTTCTCGGTGCGAGGCCCCGAACGACATATCCGAGGCTCGGCCTCCTGGAAGGTGTTTTGCGCACGACCTCGTCCTAGGTCAGCTTTCGCCGCACGGTCGCGTAGCACGGACTAGCCCGATCGCAACGAGCCCCCCCACGCCACTGTATCCCGCTCCCACGTCTCACGATGCCCCCCCTAACGGAATCGCAAATTAATTTGAGTCTTTTTGGCTCTCATTTTCTGGGTATCAGCATTTTCTCCACTTGGATTGCACAGTGCGCATCTTTTACTTGTTCTGATCAAAAATCTGTTGACCTCAGTCGCCTGCGATGCACCTGAAAGGAAATAGCTAGCGGAAGGTGCTAGGCATCTGTGCATTCACACACTGGTAGAGGCTGGCAATGGGATGCAGAGCTGCGAGTTTGGGCCAGATCGGACAAAGCGTTGCGGAGTTGCGGAGCGTCAAATGTGCTGAGCGAGCCAAATTTCCTCCTCGCCGTTTCCAGCAGGAACGTCCGACCGACACGGGATCGACGTTTTCACGCTCTGTACGACCCCCCGAATGGGCTGTGTGAAAATCAGCCCGATAGGCCAACGTTGAGGAAATCCGTCAACCCCAGAAAGTCCTCTGAGGTTCGTAGAGCAACAGAGGACTGCTCACAGTTGAATTGGAGGAGAGAGTTTCGAAAACTTTAACGCACGGCTACCAAATTTTACACACATGTTCCTGGCCGCACTGGTGACGCATTCTGTGATTTTGGTGTCTCTAGCCACTTCAGGGGCCGGGGGAGGCGAGTTTGAAATTATGGCCTTAATTGGCATTGTGCGTGGCCCTCATGCAGTGTGTTTGGGGCCCTGGCTTCGCGTAGGAGTGTTTGTTCAGTGTGTGTTTGGGGCCCTGGCTTCGCGTAGGAGTGTTTGTTCTGCACATGCTTGGTACCGTTGGAAAGGGTAGACTCAGACGATTAAAACTAGACCATCCATGTCTTCATAAACCACTGCTATCTCCCACAAAAAGCCTCAAAAGATCCGCAGGTTCGTTTGGGGGGGACACAAGGTGATAGTGAGGGACATGTGCAATACTTGTGAATAGGGAATCATAAGGGAAAATCCTCCATCTTAGGTAGAGTGTGTTTTGGGCCCTGGCTTCGCGTAGGAGTGTTTGTTCTGCACATGCTTGGTACCGTTGGAAAGGGGAGAGTCAGACGATTAAAACTAGACCATCCATGTCTTCATAAACCACTGCTATCTCCCACAAAAAGCCTCCAAAGGTCCGCAGGTTCGTTTGGGGGGACACAAGGTGATAGTGAGGGACATGTGCAATACTTGTGAATAGGGAATCATAAGGGAAAAGCATTGAAGAAAATTTGAGTCTTTTTGCTTCTCATTTTCTGGGTATCAGCATTTTTTTCTTCCACTTCAATTGCACAGTGCGCATCTTGTTCTGATCAAAAATCTGTTCTGATCAAAAATCTGTTGACCTCAGTCGCCTGCGATGCACCTGAAAGGAAATAGCTAGCGGAAGGTGCTAGGCATCTGTGCATTCACACACTGGTAGAGGAATGGGAATGAGATGCAGAGCTGCGAATTTGGGCCAGATCGGACAAAGCGTTGCCGAGTTGCGGAGCGTCAAATGTGCTGAGCGAGCCAAATTTCCTCCTCGCCGTTTCCAGCAGGAACGTCCGACCGACACGGGATCGACGTTTTCACACTCTGTACGACCCCCCGAATGGGCTGTGTGAAAATCAGCCCAATAGGCCAACGTTGAGGAAATCCGTCAGCCCCAGAGAGTCCTCTGAGTTTACCCCAGGGAAGGTGCCTGAATCCTGGGTACACTCGGCCGGGAGAGCCCCGAAAACTCCACCCCTGGTACCAAATTTTACCACATTGTTCTTTGCCTTACAGTTTGCCCCTGCCGCCACAGTGATAATGTCTCTATGCCACTTCAGTGTCCCAAAACACCTTAATTTGGGACAAATTGCCTTACATTTTACAAGGTGTCCCCCTCACCTCATGTTCATTTTGGTGTCATCAGCACATATGCTGATTCTTGAAAATCCACAGCCAAATCTGAACTTCAACAAAGTGTCCCAAAACACCCTAAGTGTCAGGCAAGAGTCAATGGGCTATTGCCTTACAAACTATCCCCCAATGTTAATGTATGCCATGTGTCCCCAAAAAAACCCTAATTTTGGGAAAGTTCCGCAGGTTCATTTGGGGGGACACAAGGTGATAGTGAGGGACATGTGCAATATTTGTGAATAGGGAATCATAAGGGAAACCCCTCCATCTTAGGTAGAGTGTGTTTTTGGGCCCTGGCTTCGCGTAGGAGTGTTTGTTCTGCACATGCTTTTAGTGGTTGGTACCGTTGGAAAGGGTAGAGTGAAAGATTAAAAACATCTAGACCATGCCATTTCCTTAAAAACTGCTATCTCCCCAAAATGCCTCCAAAGGTCCCCCACAAAAAGCCTTCAAAGGTCCGCAGGTTCGTTTGGGGGGACACAAGGTGATAGCTGGGGACATGTGCAATATACTTGTGAATAGGGGAATCATAAGGGAAAAGCATTGAAAAAATTTGAGTCTTTTTGGCTCTCATTTTTCTGGTTATCAGCATTTTTCTCCACTTCAATTGCACAGTGCGCATCTTTTACTTGTTCTGATCAAAAATTTGTTGACCTCAGTCGCCTGCGATGCACCTGAAAGGAAATAGCTAGCGGAAGGTGCTAGGCATCTGTGGCACCCCTTCACACACTGGTAGAGGCTGGCCATTGATGCAGAGCTGCGAGTTTGGGCCAGATCGGACAAAGCGTTGCCGAGTTGCGGAGCGTCAAAATGTGCTGAGCGAGCCAAAGCCAAATTTCCTCCTCGCCGTTTTTCCAGCAGGAACGTCCGACCGACACGGGATCGACGTTTTTTTTTCACGCTCTGTACGACCCCCCCCCCATGTGTGAAAATCAGGCCAATAGGCCAACGTTGAGGAAATCCGTCAGCCCCAGAGAGTCCCTTGAGTTTACCCCAGGGAAGGTGCCTGATTCCTGGGTACACTCGGCCGGACACCCCCTTGGGCTCCACCCCTGGTTCCAAGTTCTCCATTGACTTTTGCCTTACAGTTTCCCCACTGATAATGTCCCCATGCCAAGTGTCCCAAACGACCTTAATTTTGGGACATTTGCCCACATTTAACATTATGGAAGCTGTCCCCACCTCAACATGTCCAGAGTTTACCCCAGGCAATGTGCCTGATTCCTCAACAATGTCCGGACAACCCAAATCCACCCCACCCCTGTGTCCCACTTTACCCTAAGTTCGCAAAAGTCATTGACTTTTGCCTTACAGTTTCCCCAATGATAATGTGTGCCAAGTGTCCCAAAAAACCCTAATTTTGGGACATTTGGCACATATTAACATTATGGAAGATGTCAGGCAAATGCCCGAGTTTACCCAGGGAAGGTGCCTGATTTCCTGGGTACACTCGGCCGGGAACCCCCTTGGGCTCCACCCCTGGTTGCCCTCATTGACTTTTGCACTCATTGCTTTTTCACTGATCATTTGCCAAGTGTCCCAAAACACCCTAATTTTCCCCAGTTTGGGACTTTTTGACTTGATACACCTGACATTGAATAATCCATATGCTAGCCCAATTGCCCAAAGCACCCTAATTTTGGGCAGCATTTGCCTTGGCATCTGTGCATTCACACATGCTGATTCCTGGAGTGTCCAGCCATATGCTGATTCCTGAGCCAAATTTCCTCCAACACCGTTTGCAGGAATTGTCCGAAAGTCAATTGACTTTTTACCTTACACTCTCCCCAATGTTAATGTAATGTGTGAAAGTGGCCCAAAACACCCTAATTTTGGGACATTTGGCACCCCATATTAACATCTGAGGAAGCTGTCAGGCAAATGGCCCGAGTTTACCCCAGGGAAGGTGCCTGATTCCTGGGTACACTCGGCCGGACACACCCCTTGGGGCTCCCCCCCTGGTTCCAAGTTCTCCATTGACTTTTGCCTTACAGTTTCCCCACTGATCCCAACTGATAAGTGTGTCCCAAGCCCCAAAAACCACCCTAATTTTGGGACATTTGCCTTACATTTTTAATGTGTCCCAAACCTCATGTTCAGATTTGGTTGTCATCAGCACATATGCTGATTCTTGAAAGTTCCACAGCCAACAAATCTGAACCTCAACAAAGTGTGTCCGATTAAAAAAACACCCTAATTGTCAGGCAAAAACAATGGGCTATTTACCTTAAAACCTCCCAATGTTAATGTAGGGAAAGTGTCCCAAACCTCATGTTCAGATTTGTTGTCATCAGCACACATATGCTGATACTTGAAAGTCCACAGCCAAATCTGATCCTCAACGACTCGTTGAGTTTTGGGACACTTGCCCTACATTAACATTGGGGAGAGTGTCAGACAAACAGCCCAAGGTTACCCAGGGACAGGTGCCTGAAACATGGGTACACTTGGATGGAACACCCTTTGTGCATGTATCCCCTCCATACCACACTTTGCCATTTTTTCGGGCCATTCATTGACTTGTACTGGCCGTGTCCCTCGTATACACCTGGTGTCCCTGGTTTTCCCTTATGGGTTGGGGGGCCAATACATCATTGACTTGTACTGGCCGTGTCCCTCGTATACACCTGGTGTCCCTGGTTTTCCCTTATGGGCCACCAGGTGCATGTGAGGGCCACGGCCAATACTATCCTATGGCCCATTGACTTGTACTGGCCGTGTCCCTCGTATACACCTGGTGTCCCTGGTTTTCCCTTATGGGCCACCAGGTGCATGTGAGTGCCACGGCCAATACTATCCTATGGCCCATTGACTTGTACTGGCCGTGTCCCTCGTATACACCTGGGTGTTTTTTCCCTGGTGCATGGGATGCCACCAGGAGTGCATGGGAGGCCACGGCCAAAATGTACTATCCTATGGCCCCATTTCTGGTTTTACTGGCCGTGTCCCTCGTATACACCTGGTGTCCCTGGTTTTCCCTTATGGGCCACCAGGTGCATGGGAGTGCCACGGCCAATACGTTTGTATAGGAAATCATAAGGGAAAAGCTTTTGCTTAAATTTGAGTCTTTTTTTTTGTTTCTGGCTCTCATTTTGGGTATCAGCATTTTCTCCACTTGGGCTCAATTGTTCCAGTGTGCATCTTTTACTTTTGCTGATCAAAAATCTGTTGACCTCAGTGCCTGCGATGCACCTGAAAGGAAATAGCTAGCAGAAGGTCCCCTAGGAAGCTGTGCATTCACACACTGGTAGAGGCTCTGCAATGGGATGCAGAGCTGCGAATTTTGGGCCAGATCGGACAAAGCGTTGCCGAGTTGCGGAGCGTCAAATGTGCTGAGCGACCCAAATTTCCTCCTCGCCGTTTCCAGCAGGAACGTCCGACCGACACGGGATCGACGTTTTTTCACGCTCTGTAACCCCCCGAAATGGCTGTGTGAAAATCAGCCCGATGGCCCAACGTTGAGGAAATCCGTCAGCCCCAGAGAGTCCTCTGAGTTTACCCCAGGGAAGGTGCCTGATTCCTGGGTACACTCGGCCGGACAACCCCTTGGGCTCCACCTTACATTTTCCAAGTGCTCCCCATTGACTTTTGCTTTACATTTGCTTTCATCATAACATATGCCAATTTTGTGTCCCAAAACGAACCTAATTTCCCAAGAGACATTTGCCTTACATTTTCCCCAATGATAATGTAGGGCAAGTGTCCCCAAAACTCATGTTCAGATTTGGTTGTCATCAGCACACATATGCTGATTCTTGAAAGTCCACAGCCAAATCTGATCCTCAATGACTCGTTGTTTTGGGACACTTGCCCTACATTAACATTGGGTAGAGTGTCTGACAAACACGGCCCAAGGTTACCCAGGGACAGGTGCCAAAAAACATGGGTACACTTGGATGGACAACCCTTATGGCATGTATCCCCTCCATACCACACTTTGCCATTTTTCGGGCCATTCATTGACTTGTACTGGCCGTGTCCCTCGTATACACCCTGGTGTCCCTGGTTTTCCCTTATGGGCCACCAGGTGCAGCCACGGCCAATACTATCCTATGGCCCATTGACTTGTACTGGCCGTGTCCCTCGTATACACCTGGTGTCCCTGGTTTTCCCTTATGGGCCACCAGGTGCATGGAGTGCCACGGCCAATACTATCCTATGGCCCATTGACTTGTACTGGCCGTGTTCCGTTGTACCCACTGGTGTCCCTGGTTTACCTGGCCACCAAGTGTCCCAAAACTATCCTGGCCCATTGACTTGTACTGGCCGTGTCCCTTAATCATTTGCCCTGGTGTCCCCATAATGTAGGGCAAGTGTGCCCCCTCATGTTCAGATCTATGTTGCCCATTGACTTGTACTGGCCGTGTCCCCCGTATACACCTGGTGTCCCTGGTTTCCCTTATGGGCCACCAGGTGCATGGGAGGGCCACGGCCAATACTATCCTATGGCCCATTGACTTGTACTGGCCGTGTCCCCTCGTAACCTGGTGTCCCTGGTTTTTCCCTTATGGGCCACCAGGTGCATTGAGTGCCACGGCCAATACTATCCTATGGCCCATTGACTTGTACTGGCCGTGTCCCTCGTATACACCTGGTGTCCCTGGTTTTCCCTTATGGGCCACCAGGTGCATGGGAGTGCCACGGCCAATACTATCCTATGGCCCATTGACTTGTACTGGCCGTGTCCCTCGTATACACCTGGTGTCCCTGTTTTTTTCCCTTATGGGGCCACCAGGTGCATGGGAGTGCCTGGTTTTCCCTCAGGGCCAGGTGCATGGGAGTGCCACGGCCAATACTATCCTATGGTGGCCTGGGCCACCCGGTGTATACGAGGGACTCGGCCCACGCCCCCCCCCCCCCCCGCCTCCCTCCGTGACACCGGGTGTACACGAGGGACGCGGCCCACGCGTCCCCCCCCCGCCTCCCTCCGCGGTCGTCGCTTCCACTCGGCGGCGGTCGAGGGAAACTCGGGGACACCGGGTGCGTACGAGGTACGCGTCCCGCACATCTCCCCACACCCCCGCGTCCCTCCGCGGTCGTCGCCTCCGATCGGCGGCGGTTAAGGGAAACGGGGGACACCGGGTGTATAAGAGGGACGCGGCCGGCACCCGTAAGGGAAACGAGGGACACCGGGTGTATAAGAGGGACGCGGCCGGCACCCGTAAGGGAAACTGGGGACACCGGGTGTATACGAGGGCCACGGACCACCCCGCCTTAAGGGAAACGAGGGACACCGGGTGTATACGCGGCCGGCGCCCTTAAGGGAAACGAGGGACACCGGGTGTATGAGAGGGACGCGGCCGGCGCCCTTAAGGGAAACGGGGACGCCGGGTGTATACGAGGGACGCGGCCGGCCGCCGTAAGGGAAACAGGGGACACCAGGTGTATGAGAGGGCCACGGGCTGCGCGCTCCCTTGCTCCCCCTGGTGGCCGAGGGCGGAACCGCGGCGGCTTTTTAACTTTTTTCTCTCCGGGCGCACCTAGAAGCGACCTGGCCTGACGCGTGTCTACCTATGAAACCGGTCCGGGGGGGGGGATCGTCCAAGCTTCTGGCGGCAACAACTTAACCTCTAGGCGAAACTCTAAAGAGCTACTCCATTAGACATTTACTTTTCGTTCCCTAGCAAAATACTAAATGGAGCTACATCCATTGCATTTCTATGTTCAATGACTCCTTCTCTGCTTCTTTGTTCTTTTTCCTTCCTGCTCTCTAACCCCCAGTCGGTCGTGGCAGATGGCCGCTCACACTGAGCCTGGTCCCTTCTGCTGGAAGGGTTTCTTCCTGTTAAAAGGGAGTTTTTCCTCTCACTGTCGCTACATCCATGCTTAGTATGAGGGATTGCTGCAAAGTGCCAACGCCGGTTTTGACTGTCCACTGTCTCTACAATGCTCATCCGGGAGGAGTCAGGACTGCTACAAATCTCTGACTCGATGCAATCTGTAAGAGGGAAGGGCTCTAAATTCATTATCAGGAGTTTTATGGTTCAATTCAATTCAGTTTATTTATATAGCGCCAATTCACAACACATGTCGTCTCAAGGCACTTCACAAAAGTCAGGTACATACATTCCAATTAATCTGGAGAGGAAAAACTCCCTTTTAACAGGAAGAAACCTCCAGCAGAACCAGGCTCAGTGTGAGCGGCCATCTGCCACGCCCGACTGGACATGTGTGTATTTTAACACAGTATGGTGTAGGGCCCCCTTTTTGGGGGACAATACAGCGTCAATTCGTCTTGGAATGACATATACAAGTCCTGCACTTTTCATGTTTATCAAACCAATCTTTCACCAGTCTGCTGTACGTATTGGTGCATTGTCATCCTGATACACGGAAACCGCCTTACAGGATACAATGTTTGAACCATTGGATGCACATGGTCCTCAAGAATGGTTCGGTAGTCCTTGGCAGTGGATGCGTCCATCTAGCACAAGTATTGGGCCAAGGGAATCCCCATGATATGGCAGCCCAAACCAATCACTGATCCACCCCCATGCTTCACTCTGGGCATGCAACAGTCTGGGTGGTACGCTTCTTTGGGGCTTCTCCACACCGTAACTCTCCCGGATGTGGGGAAAACAGTAAAGGTGGACTCATCAGAGAACAATACATGTTTCACATTGTCCACAGCCCAAGATTTTTGCGCTCCTTGCACCATTGAAACTGACGTTTGGCATTGGCATGAGTGACCAAAGGTTTGGCTATAGCAGCCCGGCCGTGTATATTGACCCTGTGGAGCTCCCGACGGACAGTTCTGGTGGAAACAGGAGAGTTCAATTCAATTCAATTCAATTCAATTCAGTTTATTTATATAGCGCCAATTCACAACACCTGTCGTCTCAAGGCACTTCACAAAAGTCAGGTACATGCATTACAATTAATCCAAATCATTGAACAGTGCAGTCAGATTCTGTTATTTATTCAAATTGGATAAAAAGTTTGTCTATCTAAGGAAACCCAGCAGATTGCATCCAGTCAGTGACTTGCAGCATTCACTCCTCCTGGATGAGCATGTAGAGACATGGGACAGTCCACTGGCGTTGACCTTTGCAGCAATCCCTCATACTGAGCATGCATGTAGCGACAGTGGAGAGGAAAAACTCCCTTTTAACAGGAAGAAACCTCCAGCAGAACCAGGCTCAGTGTGAGCGGCCATCTGCCACGACCGACTGGGGGTTAGAGAGAACAGAGCAGAGACACAAAGAGAACAAAGAAGCACTGATCCAGGAGTCCTTTCTATGGGAAAAGGAAAAGGTTAAATGTTAATGGATGTAGCTCCTTTAGTCGTTTTCACCTAGAAAGAAGGAACAGATAAACTCTGAGCCAGTTTTCAATGTTAGAGTCTGAAGAGAGCACAGAGAGTTAGTCACAGTAAAAGCTCCGTCAGTAGCTATGTCTAGGAGAGAGAAAGGGTTAAACACTGAAAGACAGGGCCATGTGGATCATCGGTAGAGGGTGAGCACCAAGTTGTTGCCAGCAGAAGCTCGGACGATGCCCCTCTCCAGACAGTTGTCACAGGTAGACACAGAGTCAGGCCAGGTGTAGCTTCTAGGAAGAGAGAAGAGAGAGAACAAAGTTAAAAGCTGAAATAACAGCAAATAATACAAAATTGCAGAGTAGTGTGAGAAAGTAGCGAAGAGGGTGAAAGTGGTCATTATGTCCTCCAGCAGCCTAAGCCTATAGCAGCATAACTAGCGAGATAGCTCAGGATAACCTAAGCCACTCTAACTATAAGCTTTATCAAAAAGGAAAGTTTTAAGCCTAGCCTTAAAAGTAGACAGGGTGTCCGCCTCACGGATTAAAACTGGGAGCTGGTTCCACAGGAGAGGAGCCTGATAACTAAAGGATCTGCCTCCCATTCTACTTCTAGAGACTTTAGGAACCACCAGTAAACCTGCAGTCTGAGAACGAAGTGCTCTGTTAGGAACGTATGGAACAATCAGCTCTCTGATGTATGATGGAGCTAAATCATTAAGGGCTTTATATGTGAGGAGGAGAATTTTAAGTTCTATTCTGGATTTAACAGGGAGCCAATAAAGGGAAGCTAAAGTAGGGGAATATGATCTCTCTTTTTCATTTTCATCAGAACTCTTGCTGCAGCATTTTGAATCAGCTGAAGGCTTTTTAACTGCATTTTGTGGACATCCTGATAGTAAAGAATTACAATAGTCCAGCCTTGAAGTAACAAATGCATGGACTAGTTTTTCAGCATCAATCCTGGACAGGATATTTCTAATTTTGGCAATGTTCGGAGATGAAAGAAGGAAATCCTAGAAACCTGTTTAATATGGGATTTAAATGACATGTCCTGGTCAAAAATAACACCAAGGTTTTTTACTTTATTATCGGAGGTCAATTTAATGCCATCCAGGTTAAGTGATTGACTAAGCAGTTTCTTTTTTAAAGACTCCGGTCCAAAGACTACAACTTCTGTCTTGTCTGAATTTAGAAGCAGAAAATTTAAAGTCATCCAAGTTTTTATGTCTTCAAGACATGCTTGTAGTCTATCTAACTGGTTGGGCTCATCAGGATTTATGGATAAGTAAAGCTGAGAGTCATCAGCGTAACAGTGAAAATTTATTCTATGCTGCCTGATAATTTTACCTATTGGAAGCATATATATAGTAAAGAGAATTGGCCCAAGTACTGAACCCTGTGGTACTCCACAATTAACCCTGGAGTTTAAAGATGATTTATCATCTGATAACTCAGGAAGCTCCACAGGATCAAAACAGTCCAAACACAGATCAGGTTCTACAGTTACTTCCAATGTTGTCTCACTTGTTGAGGATGAAGTAATCATCTCTGGGAGTGTGTCAAAGATTTTCTTCTTAATAGAATCAATTTTATTTTGGAAGAATCCCATAAAATCATGACTGCTGAGAGCTAAGGGAATTGATGGCTCAACAGAGCTATGACTCTGTGTAAGTTTAGCAACTGTACTAAAGAGAAACCTAGGATTATTTTTGTTCTCTTCTATTAAGGATGAAAAATAAGCTGTTCTAGCTTGGTGAAGTGTCTTTTTATACAACAGTAGGCTATTTTTCCAGATTAAGTAGGAATCCTCTAGGTGTGTAGAGCGCCATTTTCGCTCCAATTTTCTAACATTGTGCTTTAAAGTACGCAGCTCTGAATTAAACCAGGGAGCCTGCCTCCTATGAATAATTACCTTCTTTTTCAAGGGGGCTGCATTGTCTAATGCATCACGCAATGATGAAGTACCACTATGAACAAGAGAATCAATTTGTGAAGGGGCAGATACAAAATTATTGCCCTCCACTGTGTTTTTCTGTGATAATGAGCAAATTAAAAGTGGAACAGATTCTTTAAAGGTTGAGGTGCACATTTAATTCTGCTGTGATTTGGGCAGCCGTGGTTTTATGTTTTTTGGATACAATCCGGGTTAGCACCCGAACATCCCTTTCAGACAGCTTCCTCTTGCGTCCACAGTTAATCCTGTTGGATGTGGTTCGTCCTTCTTGGTGGTATGCTGACATTACCCTGGATACCGTGGCTCTTGATACATCACAAAGACTTGCTGTCTTGGTCACAGATGCGCCAGCAAGACGTGCACCAACAATTTGTCCTCTTTTGAGCTCTGGTATGTCCCCCATAATGTTTGTGTGCATTTCAATATTTTGAGCAAAACTGTGCTCTTACCCTGCTAATTGAACCTTCACACTCTGCTCTTACTGGTGCAATGTGCAATCATGAAGACTGGCTACCAGGCTGGTCCAATTTAGCCATGAAACCTCCCACACTAAAATGACAGGTGTTTCAGTTTCATTGTCCAACCCCTGTATATGTATATGTATGTATGTGTGTGTGTATATTGGGTATATATACATGTATGTTTAAAAATATGTATGTGTGTGTGTGTAAATAATAATTAAATTGTTTTATATTTATATATTATATTTTTTCCTTTTGTAAAAGCCAAGGGAGCCACAAAAAAGAGGCTGAAGAGCCGCATGTGACTCTGGAGCTGCGGGTTGCCAAGCCCTGAACTAAACAGTGACTAGCATGATGCAGAAGCACTGAAATGATCAGTGGGATCAAACATATTCTAAGTGACACCTGACCTTGTTTGAAAGTTCAAAGTTAGTTGACATTGAGTAGAGGGCAGTCAGTGAAATTCAAGATTTGCCTCTAATGCTTCACCTTTAGCCTTTTAAATGGGTGACCGATTAAAGATGTTTGCTATGGCTCTGAAATATAGTTAAACATTAAAAAAGTATTCTGCACTTGTTTGTATATGTTTCCAAAGAACTAACATCATGGTGCCACGGAAAATGGAATCCATTAAACATATTGACAGAGAAATGTTCCTAAATTCCTTTAAATTTGTACAGCACATGCCAGGCTGATGTACAGAGAGACGGTTACCATCGAAGATGCTGTTACTGCTGTGTCAGTTATGGAGTGCTCTATGCAGGTAAGAAGAAAACAAGCCCTGTTTTACCACATGAATGATGATCATCTGGGGAACTATTAACATGCGCATACATGACTGTATGTGCATGTTAATGTCTTTATTTTTCTTATACTTGGGTTTGGGTTTACTTTTTGTGTTGCTCCAAAAACATATGCCTGTGTTGTAACAAACTTTGTTATTGTCAATACTTTCCTTTACCTGCCTTTACTGTCTCATTGTGTCCTCTGCTGTCCCACATGAGGCAGCCTGGAAAACAGAGGCTGCAGCAGCAGGTGCTCCTACTGTGGGACAACATTTTTAAAGATCCTATAATGCATGTCTTATAATCCTAATTACAGGATACTGTACCTCAATTACTGTATTCTCATTTAGTAAACCCATGACATTATGAAAGAGTTGTAACTTTTACTTGATCTACCTGAGTAGGATAGCTGCCCTGATAGTCACTGGAACATATAAATGAATTATAGTATATTTCTATGCCAGGTGGCGCTCTTAATAACTTTGAACTGAGCAGTGTTTTAAAAAATAAAGCTATGCTGATGAAGCCTATGTTTAGCAGTTGAATTCAGAATGTAAATTATTTAAATTAAGTCCTATTACCATTATGTTAAATATGTGAAATGTTTGGTTCTTCATTATTTATTGCAATATAGTCTTAAATATCCGATTAGGTGTTTTTTGTTTAATCACTATGTGATTGTAATTTAGTTGGTTGACAGTATGTATAATGCCACTTGCAGTTTTACATTTATTTATAATTACACAACATTATAAACATAAGGTTTACACGTACAAAGGCAAATAAGCGACCTACAAATGATGTTGTGTCCCAGTCCTTTTGTCATTTGCTGTTGGCAACATACATTTGCAGTTGGGTCAGTAAGCAGTTCACATTACCCAGCTGGGTCCAGATTTGACTCAAGAAATTCAAACATGTTTGTCTGACTGTGACTGAGGTAGGGTCGGGACTGTTTCCTTTTTACACATTTTTATTACAACTCCCTGCTGCCTGATCAGAGCTACTGCAGACTGACGCAGACTTTCCCTGACTGGGAATCAGGTGTAAAGTCAGGCACAAAATTGTGTAACATGTCCCCAACTTTACTGATGACTTGCAAACTAATGACTTGCTCCCACCTCTAATATTTTTAATTAATTGGATATCTGTCTACAAATGTGTCTAGTCACCACATTTGTGGGCCTAGGCCTACTGATAGGCACACCCATGAGTTGCACAAAGGTTGGAGGTTATCAGTCTGCATCAAGTAAAGCAAATAAAACAAAGAACAATGCACATTTGTATTGATATGAGAATTTTGCAGCTCATTCAAATCTGGAACGCTAATTGTGAATCTTCTTCAAGGAAGAAAGGTGTTCAAAATGATTTTGATCAGGCATCACATAAACGTTTGGGGAATCAGTGAAGCTGAGACAATTTTTACACATCTGAAATCCAGGCTTCACTGAAATGAAAGACCAGTCTTTTTGTAACAAAAAACAGTATACTGGGGAAGATAACCTGGTTCTGAATGACCAATCATTAGTTTTCTTCGTCTGATGCAATGAGTAAATGCCCGGATGACACACTCAGGATACACTGGGCTCAACTTGTGAAAGAGTCAGAGTACGTTGAGATAGAGCTGCATATTAGGAAAGTACGCAATGGCCATAATATTGGAAAATATAGTGATGAAATTATCAGGTGTGGTATCTGCCTATTCTCTTTACTCTCTTTCTCTTCTGTGCTTTCACCACTCTGTGACCTTCAGCATTTTGAGCAGTGTCATTGAGTCTGGTGTGAGCATCTGCTGCTGTAAGACTCTGTCCAACTGGCTAAATATTACATTAGCATCAAGAATATTCATTCATAACACTTACAATATATTAGCCAACAATTATTGCGCTCCAAATAGTCTTTTGCAATATGAATGTTGTGCACTTTAATTTTGCCATAATGATATATTCTCGATATATTGCGCAGGCCTTCCCTGAGATATTTTCTTTTTACCTCTTATAGTGGAATTTTTCTTATCAAAGTGGGAGAGAAATTAACTCACAACAAGAGAAAATCCAGACGTTGTCTTTATAAGTTTTATTCAAAGGCATTTCTGCGTTTGAAGACCCTGTCACTGACAATTCAGTGAAACAGAGCCCAGAGCACAGTTTACAGACAGTATTTAAACAGTATGTGGGTGTTACCTCAACTTTAGAGTTTGGAGACATGGTCCTCTAGACCCCACCTCGGGTCAGAGGTAACAATATTATTTATGAGGACAGCCATCTGCTCTTCCTCAGACACAACCCTCCAAGATGTGTTTTAACCATTAAACTTCTGGTAATGGTTTTACAGACCAACTCCTCTATAAGTACTAAACTCAGATGTCAGAGGAGAGAGGTAAATGAAAGTTCACAGCACTTTGGAATACTTTGGAGCACTAAATATGTCAGCCATTAACAGTCTGTTGCATCGTTCCTTTAGGGCAGCGCTCTGCTGGGAAATGTAAATGCATTGCTAACCACGTTCCCCACTGACCCTCTTGAGCAGTATCAAACCCAGTGTCAGATGATACTGGAAGGACTGAACCTACATGTGCTTCTTCAGAGTGAGATGGGCAGGCTGGCCAGGTAAGCAACTCTGGAATCTACTAAATGCTGCTAATTTTGTTAAGATGTATATTTCAGTGCTTAAGGTTTGCTGCTCATGTGATAGCCTTGTTACACTTACTCACAGAAAAGTTAAGTAAAGAGTTTAGCACCCAGAAGGAGCAGACCAAAAATAAGCAGACTACAGGGAGCTGCTATAGGAACCAACAGAACAATGAGTAAAGAGCTACAGACAAAGAAATACTTCTTAAAGACATTAGAGTACATATCCATCACTTGATAAACACTGATTCCGCACAAATGGAATCACTTCCTTCCCACCTGCATGTGTACAAAATGATTCCTTCATCAAACCATTTATTCTTTTAGACCCAACAGGAGCTTTTGACACTGTCAACCACGGTATTCTAATATACCGTTTGGAACATTGGGTGGGGATTAAAGGTGTAGCATTGGATTGGTTTTGTTCATACCTGTAGGGCAGAAGTTTCTGTGTTCACACAGAAAATTTTAAGTCCAATTCAGCACTGATCTCCTGTTTGAGTGCCTCAAGATACAGTTCATGTCCCTCTCTTTTTTTCTTTGCATCTTCTTTCCATCTTCAATCTTGAGAAATAATGGTATCTCCTTTCATTGTTATATAGATGACTGTAACATTTACCTCCCTATAAAGCCAAATACTCCATGCTCCATCCAACCTCTCCTAAAGCGCCTCGAAGATGTCAAGCATGGATGGCCATGAATTTTCCGAGCGGCCATGAATTTTCCGAGCTTTAATAACAAGAAAACAGAGGTGATTTTATTCCGCCCCAATAATAATTCACGCACCCCTCTTCCAAACCTCGGTGATCTGGAACTATTTGTCAAGCAACAGGTTACAAATCTCGAAGTAACGCTGAATTCAGGCTTCAAGTTCTGTAAACATGTTATCAGTGTATTGCAGAAAAGTTTCTTTCAGCTACACCAGGCAGCGAAACTAAAACCAGTCTTGTCATGACATGATCTTGAGATAATAATCCATGCATTTATCACAACGCATCTAGATTACTGTAACTCACTTTATGCTGGCATCAGCCAGGCCTCTCTTTCACTCCTTCAACTTGTCCAGAATGCTGCTGCACGTCTTTTAACAGGTATACGCAAACACGAACGCATCTCTCCCACTCTGTCATCACTCCACTGGCTGGCTGTGTGCCAGAAAATTGATTTTAAAATTCTACTCTTAGCTTTTAAATGCATAAATGATTTGCTCCTTCATACCACTCTGATTTCCTTCAGCCTTATATTTTACTAAGGGCTCTTCTGATCATCCGAACAGCTTCTATTGACTATACCAAAAACTTGGCAGAAACTCAGGGGAGATTGGGCCTTTCAGTTGTGGCACCAAAATTATGAAACAAGTTGCCGTTACAAATCAGACAGGCCTCTTCTCCCACTGTTTTTAAGTCTCTCTTAAAAACACATCTATTTTCAGTGGCTTTTGACACAGTGTGAGTTGGCATAGCCATACCGAGAGTTGTCTTTCAGGATGTCAGGGACCAATCAGTAAGGCACAAGGACAAAGGTATAAACAATATTCTCCGTTTAATTTTCCCCAAAAAATAGTTGACAAAAGTCCATGGAAAAGATTTAAAAAATCTAGAAAGGGGCTCAAAATGACAGCAACCAAGACGAGCATAACTAAGGATAACAAACAAAAAACTCGACATTGAACATGTGTGGGAATATATGCAGAAAGGCTGGGCTACAAGAAACAAGGGGGGAAAGGGAGGGCTAAAACAAACTATAAATAAACCTAGGGAACTAATTCATGCAAAAAATAAAATTACAACACAAATGTTAAAACTAAAAAAGACGTAACTAAACACAAAGATGTTTCCAATCATTAGAATTTAAAGATATTTGGTAGTTTCTCCAGAGTCAAGTCCCCTGCTTCCAGCAGCCTAATAGATTCCTCCACTTCCTGGTGTTGCACTGTAAAATGTCCTCTCCCCCAGACAAACATACAAGCTGTTTACCAAATGTCTGCACCCATATTAGCACACAACTGTTTTAAACCATTATTACAGAAAAAGTGAAATTATAATCAAATGTGCTGTTGCGAAATAAGAAATAATCAAATTAATACTAACACTGCAAAATGACAGGAAGAACCTCCACACAGGGTAACATGCATTTATGTGAATGTTCTTTCTTTGCTAGGCTGAGGAGCATTACCCCAGTGACGCTTAACTGTGATCCATCACTTACCTCATACCACTGTCAATCACATGGTTCCATCAACGAAACTCAAAACTCTGGATGCTCCAGTGACCTAAAGAGTTGTGTAACTATTGAGAGTGGTTTGGACCAGCTCACTGCCATCAGCCCATCACTGTCCACAGATGATGTGATCCTACCCACAATTACATCCACTCAAGGAAACCCAAATAATTCTCCAAACATTAGTTTGTCAGGATCATCAGCAGTAATCATACAGCAAAGCGGATTTGAGAGAAAAGATCAGAGACACCTGCCTGAGACAAAGGGCAATAACACTTTGCTAAGTGAAAAGATGCCAGCCGGAACATGTACAAACCTGCATGCAAAACTGTCAGCTTTTATTTTCAAACCCAGGGAAAAGAAACCGCCTGACCATATTAGTATGGAGTAGAAATGTTAAGGATAAAAGGAGTGAATATGCAGAAGCTAGTTAGTCATTATGACTTGGCCAGCCAACTGCCAGAGGCAAAGAAGAGGAAACAAATGGAAAAAACAGATGACGGTCATTCAGAAGACTGCACAACCAAACCTACAACAGCTCAGACTGATTTATAAAAAAATCTTCACATGAAACAGAAACGTTTAAGTGAAATCTAAAGCAGTCACATCTTGCTCATGTTTTAAACCAACGTGAAACCTGCAAGCGATGGTGGGGTGAATATAAGGAAAAGAAGTGCTTTAATCTGAGGCCTCCACAAAATAATGATGGTTCCAAGCAGTTTCTCCCAACTGACCTATCTAGTGATGTCCTTGACACCCACTGGGACAAAGAAGTTTCAAAGACAGCCAAAGCCTGAGATGACTGACTGTCCGGGTCAGTAGTATAGTGAAGAGCAGAATTTGTCTTTTTTTCTCAAAAAATGTCTTGCTTAAAAGATTCTTAAAAGAAATTGTTCATGTTTTACTTTGTTAAATGTAAATTCTGAGTGAAAGCAGAGAGTCTGTTTATTTACCTTCATATCAGAAGGTGTCTGCCAAAGAAAAATAAAGCGTAAGAATCTCTGAAACATTAAAAAAAGAGTTTCTTCTTGGATTTATGCTTTTGACCTATGGGGAAGTGAGATGATGCTTAACAACTTGCTGTAATGTGTATGTAATGATAGTATTGATAAAAAAAACGCTATTACTTCAATTCAGTCTTTTTTAGGTAACTGTATAGCTGTAACTGCATGGTACGAAAATCATAGCCCCACCAACAGAAAAAACTGCTCTTGAAAAAATACCCATTTGAAATAGGCTTCTTTAGGAAACCAGTTACATAAAGAAGTGGGGTGTTATAACTAAACTCCACAGAGTAACTGCATTTAATCATATTTTTTAATTTATTGATATTTATTGATGCTCTCATGAAATAAATCAATGAGAAAATGAAAATAATTCCGACAATACTGACAGTTACAGTACAGTTGCAACACAGTTTTTGAACTTGGGCGACTGCAGCTTAGTGGGAAGAGTAATTGTCTTGCAATCTGAATGTTGTGGGTTCGCTTCCATCTTCCTCCTGCCACATGTCGACGTGTCCCTGGGCAAGGCCCAATCTGCCTACCAACCTGCATATCGTATCAATGTGTGAACGTTTGTGAGTGCAACTGGGTGAATGTGGCTCTGGCACAAAGCACTTTGAGTGGTCGATATGTCAATTTGAATTTATCTTTGTTATGATAAATTTCGCAATAAAGATAAATGATACAATGAATGCCCTATATTATGGCTTAATTTCTTTTTATTCCAGTTAAAGTCACAAATCAAGTTAGTGTGGTATTTACAATTCAAAGAAAGCACTTGGAGGCAGACAGTAATTTATATTGCACTAATGCAATCTAATATCAACCAAAGTCACCAAGCAAATGGTGAAAAAAGCATTAAATCCCAGTTTCTGACCATGTCCTTTCACACTGAAGTGATATAAGGACATGATCTACTACTTTGTCCTCCATCTTATGTTGGCTGTATAGTAAGAGAGTACGTAAAAAATACAGAAAAATAAATGAATGGTGGGTTAATTGGGAGTACTGGTGCATTCAGTTTATTTATATAGCACCAACTGACAACACATGTTGTCTCAAGGCACTTCACAAAAGTCAGGTACATACATTCCAATTAATCTTAATCATTGAACAGTGCAGTCAGATTCAGTTATTTATTCAAATTGGATAAAAAGTTTTTCTGTCTAAGGAAACCCAGCAGATTGCATCCAGTCAGTGACTTGCAGCATTCACTCCTCCTGGATGAGCATGCAGAGACAGTGGACAGTCACTGGCATTGACTTTGCAGCAATCCCTCATACTGAGCATGCATGTAGCGACAGTGGAGAGGAAAAACTCCCTTTTAACAGGAAGAACCTCCAGCAGAACCAGAACCAGGCTCAGTGTGAGCGGCCATCTGCCACGACCGACTGGGGGTTTGAGAGAACAGAGAGAACAGAGCAGAGACAGAGTACTCCACACCTGAAAGAAAATTTCATTATAGTAGATCATTATCAGACGATGCTGTAACAACCTTTAAAGAATCTGTTCCACTTTTAATCTCCTCATTATCACTGAAAAGATAGATAGAACAACTTTTTATTCAATTTGAATAAATAACTAACTCTGACTGCACTGTTCAATGATTAGGATTAATTGGAATGTATGAACCTGTGTTTTGTGAAGTGCCTTGAGACGACATGTGTTGTGAATTGGCGCTATATAAATAAAACTGAATTGAACTGAATTGAATTCAGATATGGAGTCCTGAAGTGAAAATGTGTCAGAAAGAGGAACCTTTAGGAGGAAGAAATGATTCAGTCTGTTGTGTCCCAGTGACGCAAAACTTTACTGAAGGAAAGATTCAGTTCAACATCTTCAGCTGAACTAACATTCATCCTTCTAATACCAGAGACGGCTTCCTAATGCCCCTATATCCTGCACTGTCCAACCAAACATCCATCCTTCAATTCCATTCAATTCAGTTTATTTATACAGCGCCAATTCACAACATATCGTCTCAGGGCACTTCACAAAGTCAATTCAATCGAATCATACAGATTTCAAGTCAGACATTCCAATTAATCCTAACTATCAGTCAGATTCAGTTATTTATTCAAATTCGTCAAACGTTTTTCTGTCTAAGGAAACCCAGCAGATTGCATCCAGTCAGTGACTTGCAGCATTCACTCCTTCTGGATGAGCATGTAGAGACAGTGGACAGTCACTGGCGTTGACTTTGCAGCAATCCCTCATACTGAGCATGCATGTAGCGACAGTGGAGAGGAAAAACTCCCTTTTAACAGGAAGAAACCTCCAGCAGAACCAGGCTCAGTGTGAGCGGCCATCTGCCACGACCGACTGGAGGTTTGAGAGAACAGAGCAGAGACACAAAGAGAACAAAGAAGCACTGATCCAGGAGTACTTTCTATGGGAAGGAAAAGTAAATGTTAATGGATGTAGCTCCTTTAGTCGTTTCACCTAGAAAGAAAGAACAGATAAACTCTGAGCCAGTTTTCAAGTTTAGAGTCTGAAAGAGAACAATGTTCTCTCAAAAGAGAGCACGTAGAGTTAGTCACAGTAAAAGCTCAGTCAATCGCCATGTCTAGGAGAGAGAAAGGGCTAAACACTGAAAGACAGGGCCATGTGGATCATCGGTAGAGGGTGAGCATTAAGTTGTTGCCAGCAGACGCTCGGACGATGCCCCGCTCCATGAAGGTGTTACAGGTAGACACAGAGTCAGGCCAGGTGTAGCTTCTAGGAAGAGAAAAGAGAGAGAACAAAGTTAAAAGCTGAAATAACAGCAAATAATGCAACATTGCAGAGTAGTGTGAGAATGTAGCGAAGAGAGTAAAAGTGGTCATTATGTCCTTCAGCAGCCTAAGCCTATAGCAGCATAACTACAGAGATAGCTCAGGATAACCTAAGCCACTCTAACTATAAGCTTTATCAAAAAGGAAAGTTTTAAGCCTAGCCTTAAAAGTAGACAGTTTGTCCATCTAGAGCCCACTGATGGCCATTGTTATACTAAAAACCACAACGATTGGGATACCTCTCTCTGTCAGATTGACCATAACCATTGGAAAAGAGAGGGGGTCATACAGGTAGCAGAAATGGAGGGTGTGTTTGCACCCCAACCATAACTGAGCCGGTTTAGGCTAAACCTGACTCCCCCCTACTCCATCCAACAGGGAGGGAAGAAGGCAGAGGTAAAAATAAGGAAGATAGCTCAGGATAGACTAAGCCACTCTAACTATAAGCTTTATCAAAAAGGAAAGTTTTAAGCCTAGCCTTAAAAGTAGACAGGGTGTCCGCCTCACGGAGTAAAACTGGGAGCTGGTTCCACAGGAGAGGAGCCTGATAACTAAAGGATCTGCCTCCCATTCTATTTCTAGAGACTCTAGGAACCACCAGTAAACCTGCAGTCTGAGAACGAAGTGCTCTGTTAGGAACATATGGAACAATCAGATCTCTGATGTATGATGGAGCTAAATCATTAAGGGCTTCATATGTGAGGAGGAGAATTTTAAATTCTATTCTGGATTTATCAGAGAGCCAATGAAGGGAAGCTAAAATAGGAGAAATATGATTTGATAATCATATGAGGTATGATAATTTTCATCAGAACTCTTGCTGCAGCATTTTGAATCAGCTGAAGGCTTTTAACTGCATTTTGTGGACATCCTGATAGTAAAGAATTACAATAGTCCAGCCTTGAAGTAACAAATGCATGGACTAGTTTTTCAGCGTCACTCCTGGACAGGATATTTCTAATTTTGGCAATGTTCCGGAGATGAAAGAAGGAAATCCTAGAAACCTGTTTAATATGGGATTTAAATGACATGTCCTGATCAAAAATAACACCAAGGTTTTTTATTTTATTATCGGAGGTCAATTTAATGCCATCCAGGTTAAGTGATTGACTAAGCAGTTTCTTTTTTAAAGACTCCGGTCCAAAGACGACAACTTCTGTCTTGTCTGAATTTAGAAGCAGAAAATTTAAAGTCATCCAAGTTTTTATATCTTCAAGACATGCTTGTAGTATATCTAACTGGTTGGGTTCATCAGGATTCATGGATAAGTAAAGCTGAGTATCATCAGCATAACAGTGAAAATTTATTCTATGCTGCCTGATAATTTTACCTATTGGAAGCATATATATAGATATAAAGAGAATTGGCCAAAGTACTGAACCCTGTGGGACTCCACAATTAACCCTGGAGTTTAAAGATGATTTATCATTTACATGAACAAACTGGAATCTGTCAGACAAATAAGATTTAAACCAGCCTAGTGCTGTTCCCCTGATCCCTACAGCATATTCCCACCTTTCTAAGAGAATATTATGATCGACTGTATCAAATGCAGCACTGAGATCTAACAGAACCAGTACAGACACAAGTCCATTATCTGAGGCCATAAGAATATCATTAGTGACTTTCAGCAGAGCTGTTTCAGAGCTATGATGAGCTCGGAAGCCTGACTGAAACTCTTCAAACAGGTTATTGCTGTGTAAATGCTCACATATTTGTTAGGAACTATTTTCTCAAGAATTTTAGATAAGAATGGAAGATTGGATATAGGTCTGTAATTTATTAAGTCATCCCGATCAAGCGAAGGTTTCTTAAGCAAAGGTTTAATTACAGCTACCTTAAAAGCTTGTGGTACATACCCATTTACTAAAGATAAATTAATCATATCTAAAATGGGGCTGGTAATCAGAGGGAACACTTCCTTAAATAATTTGGTTGGGATTGGGTCTAACATACAAGTTGAAGGTTTAGATGAACCTAATATTTCTGATAACTCAGGAAGCTCCACAGGATCAAAACAGTCCAAACACAGATCAGGTTCTACAGTTACTTCCAATGTTGTCTCACTTGTTGAGGATGAAGTAATCATCTTCGGGAGTATGTCCAAGATTTTCTTTTTAATAGAATCAATTTTATTTAAGAAGAATCCCATAAAGTCATGACTGCTGAGAGCTAAGGGAATGGATGGCTCAACAGAGCTATGTCTCTGTGTAAGTTTAGCAACTGTACTAAAGAGAAACCTAGGATTATTTTTGTTCTCTTCTATTAAGGATGAAAAATAAGCTGTTCTAGCTTGGTGAAGTGTCTTTTTATACAACAGTAGGCTATTTTTCCAGATTAAGTAGGAATCCTCTAGGTGTGTAGAGCGCCATTTTCGCTCCAATTTTCTAACATTGTGCTTTAAAGTACGCAGCTCTGAATTAAACCAGGGAGCCAGTCTCCTATGAATAATCACCTTCTTTTTCAAGGGCGCTGCATTGTCTAATGCACCACGCAATGATGAAGTAACACTATGAAAAAGAGAATCAATTTGTGAAGGGGAAGAAACAAAATTATTGCCCTCCACTGTGTTTTTCTGTGATAATGAGGAAATCAAAAGTGGAACAGATTCTTTAAAGGTTGTTACAGCATCATCTGATTATGATCTACTATAATGAAATGTTCTTTCAGGTGTCGAGTACTCATTTAAATTAAACTCAAAGGTTATTAAAAAATGGTCAGACAGGACAGGGTTATGAGAAAATATTGTTATGTATTTACACTCAATGCCATATGTCAGCACAAGGTCCAGAGAATGAAGACAAAGGTGGGTAGGTTTGTTAATGTTTTGAGCAAAGCCAATTGAGTCTAAGATAGCATTAAAGGCTATATTTAGGCTATCACTTTCAGTGTCAACACGAATGTTAAAATCCCCCACTATAATAACCTTATCCGTATTTAACACTAAATCAGATAAAAGGTCTGAAAACTGATCTAAAAATTGAGAGTAAGGGTCTGGTGGACGGTACAAAACAGCAAACAGAAGTGGTTTTAGTGCTTTTCAATTTGGATGAGGAAAACTAAGGATTAAATATTCAAAAGAGTTGTAGCTATTTATTGGTCTGGGACTAATCAATAAATCGGACTGAAAGATGGTTGCTACTCCTCCTCGCCGAGTATTTCGAGGAATGTGAAAATTTAAATAATTAGTAGGAGTTGACTCATTTTATAGTAACATAATTCTCTTGCTGCAGCCAGGTTTCTGTGAGGCAAAATAAATCAATCTGATTGTCACAAATCAGGTCACTAACTAGCAAAGTCTTTGAAGAGAGAGATCTTATGTTAAGTAGGCCACATTTACTTGTTTTATTTTTCTTTTTAGTCTGAGTTGTGTTTATTTTTATTAGAGAACTAATAAATTCGGCCAGATTACAAGAAAGAAGACCTGCTCCATCCAAAGTGGGATGGATGCCGTCTCTCTGGATCAGACCAGGTTTTCCCCACAATGTTCGCCAATTATCAATGTAGCCCACATCGTTTTCTGGACACCACCTAGACAGCCAGCGGTTGAATGACAGCATGCGGCTAAACATGTCGTCACTGGTCAGATCGGGGAGGGGACCAGAGAGAATAATGAAGTCCGACATTTTTATGGCAAACTTACACACCGAAGCAACACTAACTTTGGTGACCTCCGATTAACATAACCGGGTGTCATTACCGCCAGCGTGAATAACAATGTTACTGTATTTACGCTTATCCTTAGCCAGCAGTTTCAGGTAGGATTTGATGTCGCCCGTTCTGGCCCCTGGCAGACATTTGACTATGGTCGCTGGTGTCTCTAGTGCCACGTTTCTGACTATGGAGCTGCCAATTACCAGAGTTGGCTTCTTATCGGGTGTGTCGCTGAGCGGGGAAAATCTGTTAGAAACGCAGACGGGTTGGTGTTGACCTGTGGGCTGGGATCTTGGACTATGCTTTCTACGTACCGTCACCTAGCCGGCCTGAGGCCCCGGCTGCGCGGGCTCTGCTGAAGGACTGCTATGTTCTTGTTGTTGCAAATACAACAACAAGAACAGAGAAGACAGCCATTGCCAACATAAAAACAACAACCATTTTTTCTGTGGGTCGACTAATAAAACAGGCTACCGGTGTTTGGCAGGGATAGCCAAGACATGAAACCTTAACAGGAATAAAGAGGAAGCCAAAGATGTAATACTGGTTGAGGATTTAACAGTGCAGTTAATATCAAAGCTAACAATAAGCTACTTAACACCTCAATTCCAGTGAAGTTGGGACATGTGTAAAATCCGAATAAAAACAGAATACAATGATTTACAAACCTGTTCAACCTATATCCAATGGAATACACTACAAAAACAAGATATTTAATGTTCAAACTGATTCACTTTAGGTTTTTGCTGAATTTGATGCTTGCAACATGTTCCACAAAAGGTGGGACAGGGGCAACAAAAGACTGGAAAAGTTGAAAAATGCTCAACAAACACCTGTTTGGAACATTCCACAGGTGAACAGGTTAATCGGAAACAGGTGAGTGTCATGAATAGGTATAAAAGGAGCATTCCCGAAAGGCTCATTCGTTCAGGAGCAAGAATGGGGGGAGGTTCAGCACTTTGTGAACAACTGCGTGAGCAAATAGTCCAACAGTTTAAAAACAATGTTCCTCAACATACAATTGCAAGGAATTTAGAGATTTCATGATCTACAATACATAACATCAAAATATTGAGAAAATCAGGATAAATCTCTGCATCAAGGCCGAAAACCAACACTGAATGCCTATGACCTTGGATTCCTCATGAGGCACTGCGTTAAAAACTGACATCATTCTGTAATGGATATTACCACGTGGGCTCAGGAACACTTCAGCCATTGTCATTTAACTCAGTTTGTCGCTATGTCTACACGTTCAAATTAAAACTCTACCATGCAAAGCGAAAGCCATATATCAACAACAGCAAGAAATTGTGCAGTCATCTCTGGGCCTGAGCTCAGTTGAGATGGACTGAAGCAAAGAGAAGTGTGCTGTGGTCTTACGAGTCCACATTCAAATTCATCCGCATTTGAAATAGTTTTTTGAAATCATGGATGTCATGTCCTCCGGGTCAAAGAGAAAGAGGACTATTCAAATTGTTAGCAGCACAAAGTTTAAAAGCCAGCATCTGGCATGGGTAACTTGCACATCTGTGTTGGCATTATTGCTAAAAAAGTTACATACAGAATTTGGAGCAACATATGCTATACAATACAAGCTATGTTGTAATTATGAATATGAAAATATTATTTAATATTTTATTAAATAACATTTCGGTTTGTTAAGGGTTGTCCTGTGAATACCAGCCCAATAAGGCGGAGGTATTGGGACAAAATCATAAGGGATGAGCCAAGCTCTGACATTATTGAACAGCAAAACTCTGCACACACATGGAATGAATTCACACAATTTCTTAAAATACAAGAATTTATTAACAAAAATAAGTCAACTCAAAGTCAAACATATTTCAATCAACAAACTCTTTACTATGCTAAAACAATCCAACTAAACTACCAAGCAGAATTAAAGAATAAGGAAGACTAATGGGCTATGTACAATATAAACAAGTTGATTCTCAACAGTGTTTAATTAGCTGCCTTTATTTAGTAAAATAATATTTAAGGAAATATTATTTTGAATGAGAACCAAATCTTTCTGGAGAAATGGGCTTAATTGTGTTTACTTAGTTTTCAAGTTTGGTAAAATAATATTTAGGGAAATATTATTTTAGTGGATTGAAAACTAACAACCTTTTTGGGTAAATTATCTTTAGCAGGCAAGCACGTGTTCTTAGCTCATAGCAGTTAAAGCTAACAAAAGAAGCTTATAGCTTATCATCAGAATCACACATATACCTTTAAAATACCACTAATAAAAGGGGTTAAAATGCATAAGCATGGACGGCACGTTATGGCCGATCTTCTGTGTTTAAAATCACCCTTTAAATAAAGTTTGTCTTAACTTAAAAAAAAAAAAAACACAGAACACAAACTGAGCACATGTGCTGAACAGATAATCTGCTAGCACTAAGATTGCTGAGTTTCAACATAAACAAACCCAAACTTCATAAAACGAAAAAATGTTTAGATTATTTCATTCTAAACTACTTCTCTCTGCCCAAACCTAACCTCTTATATGAGCTGTGCTGAGGAAAAGTTGTCTGGGTGACGAAGTTGTGGAAGAAAACATCCACAGTGAACAAAGGGTTAGCTGCAGCCAACCTCCGGAGCTGTGGGGAGGGGCGGCTCGCTCTGTCGGCCGGCCAAACTGCACGTTACAGCTGTAACCACGGTTATGCGGTCCCGTTGTCCTTCCTTCAGACCGGCGTTGTAGAGACAGGGTCTCTGCTGGGAACTCTTTATAACACAGTTTGCTTCTGTAGACCTCAAAGAGAAAAGTCAAGCAACGCTTGCACCTTAATTACTCCCGTTCATGAATGAATACCTGATACACAAACAGCAATTCATTCCTACTTAACTTAGTGCATATGATCGCGTGATCTTATGACACTCTTGGATCCAGTTTGCCAGCAAAGAGACATTAGCGCGCTGTGTCCCTCCGTCCAGTTCCCTCGTAGAAGAGACAGGATGTAGCAAGAGCGGTTATTTTATTTGGAAAGTGACGTCACTGGAAGTCCGCTGTTACCCCTTTTCCTGGCTGTGCTGGAAGTAGGTTAATGCGATTTATTTTGAAAGTTCCAGAAAAGTTCGTACCGGACTTTCATGTTGTAGCCATGGCTGGGGTCCCAACAGCTATGTCTCTTTTTCAGAGACATTCCTGCTTATTACAGAAAGACAATGCCAAGCCACATTCTGCACATGTTACAACAATGTGAATTTGTAGTAAAAGAGCACGTATACTAGACTGGCCTGCTGGCAGTCCAGACCTGTCTCCCATTGAAAATGTTTAGTAAATGATGAAGCGCAAAATATGACAACAAAGACCCCATACTGTTGAGCAACTGAAGTTGTACATCAAGCAGAATGGGAGGAATTCCAGGTGCAAAGCTTCAAGAATTGAGTGTTGTTAGAAGGAAAGGTCATGTAACGCAGTGGTAAACATGCCCTTGTCCGTGCGTTTTTGGAATGCGTTGCATGCATCAAATTCAAAATGTGTTAACATTAGCCAAAAAAACAATAAGGTTTACCAGTTTGAACATTAAAAAGCTTGTCTTTGTAGTATATTCAATTGCATATAGGTTGAACAGGATTTGCAAATCACAGTATTTTGTTATTTACGTTTCACACATCCCAACTATATTGGAATTGGGGTTTTAGAAAGAAGACCACTACTCGGGTTCTGTCAGAGGTCACAGTGTAAAGATGGAGTACAGTGCACAAACAAGGAATTGGACTTCGGTTTCGAGCGCTCTGACATTAAGTAAGTATACATTAACAGAGAAAATAAAATAAAGAAAAAGGAACAGTAAGAACAACCAATTACTTTTGTTATAGAGACAAAAAATAGACACGCAGATTGTATAAATATGCTTACTTAGTTTAACAGCAGAGTAGCTGACTACTCTGGCTGTGAGGTGTTTATCGTATTCATCAGAGAGACATTCTCGGGAAGAAATGTCTTCTATGGCGGGTGGTTTTTGCTCTGCAGCGCTGACCTGAAGGTAAAAGTCTAAACAGTTTGTGTCGAGAATGTGTGGGGCCTGCAGAGATGTTAGCTGGCCTTTTCCTGACCCTAGACCGGTACAAGTCCAGGATGGAGGGAAGGTCAGCCCTGATGATTCTTTCTGCAGACCTTATTGTTCATTGTAGTCTGGACCTGTCTTGTTTTGTGGGTGAGCCAAACCACAAAGTGATAGATGTGCACAGTCTCTGCTGGGCCTTTTCCGCAGTGTGTCTATGTGTGAAGACCAACTCAGGTTCCGAGAAAGGGTGGTTCCTACGAACCCGAAGTGACACAGTGCTGTTGAGGATGGTGAGGGGACAAAGTGTTGGGAGAGTTCTCTGGACGTCTACCGTCATCTCCACAGTCTTGAACGGGTTAGGCTCCAGGTGGTTCTGACCGCACCAGTTGACCAGCTGATCCACCTACTGTTTGAATGCAGACTTGTCATTTTCCTTGATCGGACCGGTGTGGTCAAGGGTAGGCAGTAGAGCTCAACAATTTCAATTCAATTCAATTCAGTTTATTTATATAGCGCCAATTCACAACACATGTCGTCTCAAGGCACTTCACAAAAGTCAGGTACATGCATTACAATTAATCTTAATCACTGAACAGTGCAGTCAGATTCTGTTATTTATTCAAATTGGATAAAAAGTTTGTCTATCTAAGGAAACCCAGCAGATTGCATCCAGTCAGTGACTTGCAGCATTCACTCCTCCCGGATGAGCATGTAGAGACAGTGGACAGTCACTGGCGTTGACTTTGCAGCAATCCCTCATACTGAGCATGCATGTAGCGACAGTGGAGAGGAAAAACTCCCTTTTAACAGGAAGAAACCTCTAGCAGAACCAGGCTCAGTGTGAGCGGCCATCTGCCACGACCGACTGGGGGTTAGAGAGAACAGAGCAGAGACACAAAGAGAACAAAGAAGCACTGATCCAGGAGTACTTTCTATGGGAAGGAAAAGTAAATGTTAATGGATGTAGCTCCTTTAGTTGTTTCACCTAGAAAGAAAGAACAGATAAACTCTGAGCCAGTTTTCAAGGTTAGAGTCTGAAAGAGAGCACATAGAGTTAGTTACAGTAAAACCTCCTCACATATAAAGCCCTTAATGATCTAGCTCCATCATACATCGGAGATCTGATTGTTCCATATTTTCCTAACAGAGCACTTCGTTCTCAGACTGCAGGTTTACTGGTGGTTCCTAGAATCTCTAGAAGTAGAATGGGAGTCAGATCCTTTAGTTATCAGGCTCCTCTCCTCTGGCACCAGCTCCCAGTTTTAGTCCGTGACACCCTGTCTACTTTTAAGGCTAGGCTTAAAACTTTCCTTTTTGATAAAGCTAATAGTTAAAGTGGGTTATGTTATCCTGAGCTATCTCTGTAGTTATGCTGCCCTAGGCTTAGGCTGCTGGAGGACATAAACAATTTTAAGGCTAGGCTTAAAACTTTCCTTTTTGATAAAGCTTATAATTAGAGTGGCTTAGTTTATGGGTTAGGGTTAGGGGCAAGGCTCCCTCCCTGTTGGATGAAGTGAGGGGGAGTCAGGTTTAGCCTAAACCGGCTCAGTTATGTTGAGGTGCAAATACACCCTCCATTTCTGCTACCTGTATGGTTATAATCAGTCTGACAGAGAGAGGTATCCCAATCCTTGTTGTTTTTAGCATAACAATGGCCATCAGTGGGACCCTTTGTGGGGTGCCTTGAGACGACGTTGAAAATAAGCGCTGTTTAACTAAATAATCTGAACTGAAACTATCTGTGTAGTTATGCTGCTATAGGCTTAGGCTGCTGGAGGACATAATGACCACTTTCACCCTCTTCGCTACATTCTCACACTACTCTTCAATTTTGCATTATTTGCTGTTATTTCAGCTTTTAACTTTGTTCTCTCTCTTTTCTCTTCCTAGAAGCTACACCTGGCCTGACTCTGTGTCTACCTGTGACAACTTTCTGGAGAGGGGCATCGTCCGAGCGTCTGCTGGCAACAACTTAATGCTCACCCTCTACCGATGATCCACATGGCCCTGTCTTTCAGTGTTTAACCCTTTCTCTCTCCTAGACATAGCTACTGACTTAGCTTTTACTGTAACTAACTATGTGCTCTCTTCAGACTCTAACATTGAAAACTGGCTCAGAGTTTATCTGTTCTTTCTTTCTAGGTGAAACTACTAAAGGAGCTACATCCATTAACATTTACTTTTCCTTCCCATAGAAAGTACTCCTGGATCAGTGCTTCTTTGTTCTCTTTGTGTCTCTGCTCTGTTCTCTCTAACCCCCAGTCGGTCGTGGTAGATGGCCGCTCACACTGAGCCTGGTTCTGCTGGAGGTTTCTTCCTGTTAAAAGGGAGTTGTTCCTCTCCACTGTCGCTACATGCATGCTCAGTATGAGGGATTGCTGCAAAGACGACGCCAGTGACTGTCCACTGTCTCTACATGCTCATCCGGGAGGAGTGAATGCTGCAAGTCACTGACTGGATGCAATCTGCTGGGTTTCCTTAGATAGACAAACTTTTTATCCAATTTGAATAAATAACTGAATCTGACTGCACTGTTCAATGATTCGGATTAATTGGAATGTATGTACCTGACTTTTGTGAAGTGCCTTGAGACGACATGTGTTGTGAATTGGCGCTATATAAATAAACTGAATTGAATTGAAGTAAAATTTCACACTCCCTACCACCCACAATTGTCGGGTCAGGTGGAGCGGATAACCCGTACCATAGTGGCCATGCTAAAGAAGTATGTTAGCAGCAATGGAAAAGACTGAGACATTAAACTCCCTTTGGTCCTGATGGCCATCCGGTCCACCCCCCAACGCAGGGGTAACCCCCTTTGAGATGATGACTGGAAGGCAAATGACCCTCCCACCCCATCTGCTGTACCATCCAGAAGATGTGAATGTAACAACTGCCTCCACAGCACATCCATATGTCGCAGACTTGAAGGAGCACCTCAGATCCACTTTCGCTTGGGCACAAAAGAACCTGGAAGCCAGCGTAGAGGGCGCAAAAGCATATTATGACTGGAAAGCAGCCCACCGTGAATACGAAGTGGGTGAAAAAGTTTTCTATTTCAGATTTGCTCAACCAACCGGGCCTTCCAGAAAATTTATCCTAAGCTGGGCAGGCCCCTTCGAAATTGTGGCCTACAGGATGAGAATCTCAAAATCCAAACAGGCCCCGGTGTACAAATGGGTTCATGCAAACCAGATCAAACCCTACAACAAACTCTCCTCCACAAGAACAGGATTCCCCTCCGGACAGGAGGAAGGAGAGATTAGTGCATAGGGTCAGCCAGATAGGTGCATGTTTAAAATAAACCCACACTAACATGCACTAATAACTAACAACTTTCGTCAACAGAAACAATTAAAAATATAACTACCCTCTAGGACAAAGTGTTAAACTGTAAGTTCGCACGATACATTTCCATTAACAGCAGACCCTCACAGAAGTGATTAAGAATGATTTAATAGACACACACGTTGCCAGAGACTTCATGCAAAATCTTATTAAGAGAGGTTGGTTTATCTGTAGACAGTCCTACCGAGGCACAGATACCTACTTGCCTAGTTCTGCTGAACTTAGTAGAGAAATCCTAAGTCCACCACAGCAGACACCTTGCAACCTCCACAAACACTTCTGGCTTATAGCCTAAGTAGTGCAATTGTTTGTTTTGTTCTCTCTCTTTTCGCATATAGATAGTTTAGAGACAGGAGTTATGTTAAACCGCATCATCATTTGAAAGTGCTAATGTGTTTAAACCTAAACCAGTTTTAAACGTTGGTTTTTGTTAAGACAACACTGCATAGTCGGTTACGAACCAGGATTGATTCCCTCACATTTATTTTCCCGTGGTTCATAGCACCATCTATGCCAATGACACAGGCTGATCCCTGTGCCTGACTGGAATTGGATGGCTAAGCTATGACCCCAGTTTGGGTATCTTGTTATTTTTTTGGTTTCCCTTTTATTGTTGTTTGACTTTGTCTCAGGGTGACCAAAGCTGATGACCAAAAGAATGTGATGATGATGTGAATGTATTGTTTTTATATTTTCTCATTGAACGACATAGACAGGTATGAGTTAGTCAGAGTTTAGTCCTGCCCAGGCTAACATCTATCCTGCCCAATCATAGGCTTTTGTAGAACGAACTGAATTGTGAACCTCCATTCCTGCCAACAGCTGCCAACAGGAACACAGAGACAGTTTTGCTGTTTGTCTTTGCTTCGATCACTGATTTTCAGCTAAGGACAGAATGGTCCCAGTAGCTTCAAAGACTGCGATTTATCTCACCCTTTGAACCTAGTGGGGAATGTTGGACCATTTGTTCGCTACTATACCTCCCAGTGTCATCTGCTACTATATACCCCAGTATGGTCTGCTACCACAACTCCCAGCATGCATTGCAGCTGATAGGAAGGGGCGTCGCAGCTCTGATGTCACAGTGGGCTATATAAGGACACGGGAGACGCCCCACCATTGCTTTTTTCCCACTGGAAACCGAGAAGCTGTTACCACGCAACGGAGGCGCATCATTCTGGAGAAGAAACCACACGTGGGTTTTCATTAATTCTCCTCACTGGCCAAACACATGAAAAGCTCAACGAGCTAAGTTTTCTGGGATAAGAAGACCAGTAAACTTTACTTTACGATCGAAGGCGTGGATTTAACACGTAACCCAAGAAAAAAACCACAGAGGTTTTCCAAGGAGATTAAATTTTCCTCTTTGTTTTTTTTTTGTTCCAGTCGACTGCTGACGGTCCGTTATATTTTCCCCTTTTGCCAAAGGAGGAAGGCTGGCTGTCTTTGAGTTTGTTACGGGCGCGTAACAAACTCCCCCCCTCTCCCCCTGCTCCAGAGAAGACGACACCAAGGAATCCCGTTTTGTTTTTATTTCTATTAGAAATACAGGGGTTGGACAATGAAACTGAAACACCTGGTTTTAGACCACAATAATTTATTAGTATGGTGTAGGGCCTCCTTTTGCGGCCAATACAGCGTCAATTCGTCTTGGGAATGACATATACAAGTCCTGCACAGTGGTCAGAGGGATTTTAAGCCATTCTTCTTGCAGGATAGCGGCCAGGTCATTACGTGATACTGGTGGAGGAAAACATTTCCTGACTCGCTCCTCCAAAACACCCCAAAGTGGCTCAATAATATTTAGATCTGGTGACTGTGCAGGCCATGGGAGATGTTCAACTTCACTTTCATGTTCATCAAACCAATCTTTCACCAGTCTTGCTGTGTGTATTGGTGCATTGTCATCCTGGTACACGGCACCGCCTTCAGGATACAATGTTTGAACCATTGGATGCACATGGTCCTCAAGAATGGTTTGGTAGTCCTTGGCATTGACGCGCCCATCTAGCACAAGTATTGGGCCAAGGGAATGCCATGATATTATGCAGCCCAAACCATCACTGATCCACCCCCATGCTTCACTCTGGGCATGCAACAGTCTGGGTGGTACGCTTCTTTGGGGCTTCTCCACACCGTAACTCTCCCGGATGTGGGGAAAACAGTAAAGGTGGACTCATCAGAGAACAATACATGTTTCACATTGTCCACAGCCCAAGATTTGCGCTCCTTGCACCATTGAAACCGACGTTTGGCATTGGCATGAGTGACCAAAGGTTTGGCTATAGCAGCCCGGCCGTGTATATTGACCCTGTGGAGCTCCCGACGGACAGTTCTGGTGGAAACAGGAGAGTTGAGGTGCACATTTAATTCTGCCGTGATTTGGGCAGCCGTGGTTTTATATTTTTTGGATACAATCCGAGTTTGCACCCGAACATCCCTTTCAGACAGCTCCCTCTTGCGTCCACAGTTAATCCTGTTGGATGTGGTTCATCCTTCTTGGTGGTATGCTGACATTAGCCTGGATACCGTGGCTCTTGATAGATCACAAAGACTTGCTGTCTTGGTCACAGATGCGCCAGAAAGACGTGCACCAACAATTTGTCCTCTTTTGAACTCTGGTATGTCACCCATAATGTTGTGTGCATTTCAATAATTTGAGCAAAACTGTGCTCTTACCCTGCTAATTGAGGCTTCACACTCTGCTCTTACTGGTGCAATGTGCAATCAATGAAGACTGGCTACCAGGCTGGTCCAATTTAGCCATGAAACCTCCCACACTAAAATGACAGGTGTTTCAGTTTCATTGTCCAACCCCTGTAGCTTGGGCAGGATAGAGTAGGATTTTAGAGCAATTTAGAATCACCACTTATAGTCCAATGTGTTCTAAGAGTTATGTACATGCAATGTCTTATTGAAACTTTGATTGCTGTTTGATTGCTGTTGGCCGCCACGCTTTGAAGCTGTGCATGTCTCACTGTTTGAACACCTGAGCGCAGACTCAGGTGAACTTAAAGTTGGGCTGCTAGAACCTCCTGGTGGAATACTGAGTGTTCCATTGTCTTCATTCTTAGTGTTTTTCCACTGGCTGCCGCTTAAAAGTTTTGTGCTCCTGGATCTGTCAGTGGGGTCTTCACCACTTCCTGTTTTTACTGTTGCACTCGGTGGATTGTTTGGTGTGTGAAGGCTCTCTCGTTTGATCTGATTTCTCTCTACTGTGATATATCTTACCTGTTCTAATACATAAGCACGTTAAAACACATACTTTCTGTTGCTGTATTTAACGTTTGGGGACTCTCTGTGTCTTACACGGTTTTTTCTAGCAGTGGTAAGGGGTCGATAGCTTAGCGTTAGCTTTAGCTCCACCATGACTACCCGTTCTGCTGTGTCTCTCTCTGAGTCTCCTCCTCTCTTCTGCTCTCTCTGTCAGATGTTCAGTTACTCCTCTGCCTCCTTTAGTGACAATGGTACGTGTTATAAATGTAGCATTTTTGTAGCTTTGGAGGCGAGGGTGTCGGAATCGGAAGCTCCGCGCTGTTGAAGAACCAGCAGATACCCGAGGCCCCTTAGCCAGCACGGAGCCACCGAGAGTAGCTCCCTGTAGCTGTCCTTCAGCAGAGCCCGCGCAGCCAGGGCCTCAGGAGGGCTGGATGACAGTACGTAGAAAGCATAGTCCTAGATCCCAGCCCACAGGTCACCACCAACCCGTCTGCGTTTATAACAGATTTTCCCCGCTCAGCGACACACCCGCTGAGAAGCCAACTCTGGTAATTGGCAGCTCCATAGTCAGAAACGTGGCCACTAGAGACACCAGCGACATAGTCAAATGTCTGCCAGGGGCCAGAACGGGCGACATCAAATCCTACCTGAAACTGCTGGCTAAGGATAAGCGTAAATACAGTAACATTGTTATTCACGCTGGCGGTAATGACACCCGGTTATGTTAATCGGAGGTCACCAAAGTTAGTGTTGCTTCGGTGTGTAAGTTTGCCATAAAAATGTCGGACTTCATTATTCTCTCTGGTCCCCTCCCCGATCTGACCAGTGACGACATGTTTAGCCGCATGCTGTCATTCAACCGCTGGCTGTCTAGGTGGTGTCCAGAAAACGATGTGGGCTACATTGATAATTGGCGAACATTGTGGGGAAAACCTGGTCTGATCCAGAGAGACGGCATCCATCCCACTTTGGATGGAGCAGGTCTTCTTTCTTGTAATCTGGCCGAATTTATTAGTTCTCTAATAAAAATAAACACAACTCAGACTAAAAAGAAAAATAAAACAAGTAAATGTGGCCTACTTAACATAAGATCTCTCTCTTCAAAGACTTTGCTAGTTAGTGACCTGATTTGTGACAATCAGATTGATTTATTTTGCCTCACAGAAACCTGGCTGCAGCAAGAGAATTATGTTACTATAAAATGAGTCAACTCCTACTAATTATTTAAATTTTCACATTCCTCGAAATACTCGGCGAGGAGGAGTAGCAACCATCTTTCAGTCCGATTTATTGATTAGTCCCAGACCAATAAATAGCTACAACTCTTTTGAATATTTAATCCTTAGTTTTCCTCATCCAAATTGAAAAGCACTAAAACCACTTCTGTTTGCTGTTTTGTACCGTCCACCAGACCCTTACTCTCAATTTTTAGATCAGTTTTCAGACCTTTTATCTGATTTAGTGTTAAATACGGATAAGGTTATTATAGTGGGGGATTTTAACATTCGTGTTGACACTGAAAGTGATAGCCTAAATATAGCCTTTAATGCTATCTTAGACTCAATTGGCTTTGCTCAAAACATTAACAAACCTACCCACCTTTGTCTTCATTCTCTGGACCTTGTGCTGACATATGGCATTGAGTGTAAATACATAACAATATTTTCTCATAACCCTGTCCTGTCTGACCATTTTTTAATAACCTTTGAGTTTAATTTAAATGAGTACTCGACACCTGAAAGAACATTTCATTATAGTAGATCATAATCAGATGATGCTGTAACAACCTTTAAAGAATCTGTTCCACTTTTGATTTCCTCATTATCACAGAAAAACACAGTGGAGGGCAATAATTTTGTTTCTTCCCCTTCACAAATTGATTCTCTTTTTCATAGTGTTACTTCATCATTGCGTGGTGCATTAGACAATGCAGCGCCCTTGAAAAAGAAGGTGATTATTCATAGGAGACTGGCTCCCTGGTTTAATTCAGAGCTGCGTACTTTAAAGCACAATGTTAGAAAATTGGGGAGAAAATGGCGCTCTACACACCTAGAGGATTCCTACTTAATCTGGAAAAATAGCCTACTGTTGTATAAAAAGACACTTCACCAAGCTAGAACAGCTTATTTCTCATAATTAATAGAAGAGACCAAGAATAATCCTAGGTTTCTCTTTAGTACAGTTGCTAAACTTACACAGAGACATAGCTCTGTTGAGCCATCCATTCCCTTAGCTCTCAGCAGTCATGACTTTATGGGATTCTTCTTAAATAAAATTGATTCTATTAAAAAGAAAATCTTGGACATACTCCCGAAGATGATTACTTCATCCTCAACAAGTGAGACAACATTGGAAGTAACTGTAGAACCTGATCTGTGTTTGGACTGTTTTGATCCTGTGGAGCTTCCTGAGTTATCAGAAATATTAGCTTCATCTAAACCTTCAACTTGTATGTTAGACTAATCCCAACCAAATTATTTAAGGAAGTGTTCCCTCTGATTACCAGCCCCATTTTAGATATGATTAATTTATCTTTAGTAAATGGGTATGTACCACAAGCTTTTAAGGTAGCTGTAATTAAACCTTTGCTTAAGAAACCTTCGCTTGATCGAGATGACTTAATAAATTACAGACCGATATCCAATCTTCCATTCTTATCTAAAATTCTTGAGAAAATAGTTGCTAATCAAATGTGTGAGCATTTACACAGCTATGAGCTGTTTGAAGAGTTTCAGTCAGGTTTCAGAGCTCATCATAGCACTGAAACAGCTCTGCTGAAAGTCACTAATGATATTCTTATTGCCTCAGATAATGGTGTGTGTCTGTACTTGTCCTCTTAGATCTCAGTGCTGCATTTGATACAGTCGATCATAATATTCTCTTAGAAAGGCTGGAATATGCTGTAGGGATCAGGGGAACAGCGCTAGGCTGGTTTAAATCTTATTTGTCTGACAGATTCCAGTTTGTTCATCTAAATGATAAATCATCTTTAAACTCCAGGGTTAATTGTGGAGTACCACAGGGTTGAGTACTTGGGCCAATTCTCTTTACTATATATATGCTTCCAATAGGTAAAATTATCAGGCAGCATAGAATACATTTTCACTGTTACGCTGATGATACTCAGCTTTACTTATCCATAAATCCTGATGAACCCAACCAGTTAGATAGACTACAAGCATGTCTTGAAGACATAAAAACTTGGATGACTTTAAATTTTCTGCTTCTAAATTCAGACAAGACAGAAGTTGTCGTCTTTGGACCGGAGTCTTTAAAAAAGAAACTGCTTAGTCAATCACTTAACCTGGATGGCATTAAATTGACCTCCGATAATAAAGTGAAAAACCTTGGTGTTATTTTTGACCAGGACATGTCTTTTAAATCCCATATTAAACAGGTTTCTAGGATTTCCTTCTTTCATCTCCGGAACATTGCCAAAATTAGAAATATCTTGTCCAGGAGTGACGCTGAAAAACTAGTCCATGCATTTGTTACTTCAAGGCTGGACTATTGTAGTTCGTTACTATCAGGATGTCCACAAAATGCAGTTAAAAGCATTCAGCTGATTCAAAATGCTGCAGCAAGAGTTCTGATGAAAATTAAATAGAGAGATCATATTTCCTCTACTTTAGCTTCCCTTCATTGGCTCACTGTTAAATCCAGAATAGAATTTAAAATTCTCCTCCTCCCAGATGAAGCCCTTAATGATTTAGCTCCATCATACATCAGAGATCTGATTGTTCCATACGTTCCTAACAGAGCACTTCGTTCTCAGACTGCAGGTTTACTGGTGGTTCCTAGAGTCTCTAGAAGTAGAATGGGAGGCAGATCCTTTAGTTATCAGGCTCCTCTCCTCTGGCACCAGCTCCCAGTTTTAGTCCGTGACACCCTGTCTACTTTTAAGGCTAGGCTTAAAACTTTCCTTTTTGATAAAGCTAATAGTTAAAGTGGGTTATGTTATCCTGAGCTATCTCTGTAGTTATGCTGCCCTAGGCTTAGGCTGCTGGAGGACATAATGACCACTTTCACCCTCTTCGCTACATTCTCACACTACTCTACAATTTTGAATTATTTGCTGTTATTTCAGCTTTTAACTTTGCTCTCTCTCTTTTCTCTTCCTAGAAGCTACACCTGGCCTGACTGTGTCTACCTGTGACACCTTTCTGGAGAGGAGCATCGTCCGAGCTTCTGCTGGCAACAACTTAATACTCACCCTCTACCGATGATCCACATTGCCCTATCTTTCAGTGTTTAACCCTTTCTCTCTGCTAGACATAGCTACTGACTGAGCTTTTACTGTAACTAACTCTATGTGCTCTCTTCAGACTCTAACATTGAAAACTGGCTCAGAGTTTATCTGTTCTTTCTTTCTAGGTGAAACTACTAAAGGAGCTACATCCATTAACATTTACTTTTCCTTCCCATAGAAAGTACTCCTGGATCAGTGCTTCTTTGTTCTCTTTGTGTCTCTGCTCTGTTCTCTCTAACCCCCAGTCGGTCGTGGTAGATGGCCGCTCACACTGAGCCTGGTTCTGCTGGAGGTTTCTTCCTGTTAAAAGGGAGTTGTTCCTCTCCACTGTCGCTACATGCATGCTCAGTATGAGGGATTGCTGCAAAGTCAACCCCAGTGACTGTCCACTGTCTCTACATGCTCATCCGGGAGGAGTGAATGCTGCAAGTCACTGACTGGATGCAATCTGCTGGGTTTCCTTAGATAGACAAACTTTTTATCCAATTTGAATAACTAACAGAATCTGACTGCACTGTTCAATGATTAAGCTTAATTGTAATGCATGTACCTGACTTTTGTGAAGTGCCTTGAGACGACATGTGTTGTGAATTGGCGCTATATAAATAAACTGAATTGAATTGAATTCTCTTTGTGTCTCTGCTCTGTTCTCTCTAACCCCCAGTTGGTCGTGGCAGATGGTCGCTAACACTGAGCCTGGTCCTGCTGGAGGTTTCTTCCTGTTAAAAGGGAGTTTTTCCTCTCTCACTGTTCAATGATTCGGATTAATTGTAATGCATGTACCTGACTTTTGTGAAGTGCCTTGAGACAACATGTGTTGTGAATTGGCGCTATATAAATAAACTGAAATTAATATAATTGAATTGATTGCTGAGTTTTCTCCTGTTGACAGCAACAACAGTGTTAGCAGCTCCTGTGGGCATAACTGATGCGGGCTCAAGACAGGGCCCATTCACTTCCTGTATAGACACATATGGGGGTATAGTCTTAATCTATACAGAAGGCACACCTACCATGTTTCAGTTTGATCTCTGTGATGTTATTATTTGTGGAATCAACCAGAGGGCATGGAGAGGTTATGACCTCTGGTTAGCAGCTGTCCCAGCCATACAAAAACAGTGTACAACCGATGGCTGGGCCCAGGAGGATGGTGTGACGATTGGGGACAGGTAATAGGATATACTGGTTATCATTGGCAGCCGAACTACACTTATGGGCAAAAATCGAAAGCAGCCTTAATTAAATTCCGGAGAGGACAGTTGATGTCATCACAGCAGACTAAATCCAACCCCATCTTACTGAGCACTGACAAGCTTACTGGTGGCTTCTTCCCTACAAGACACTCGACTCCTAAGGTGTTGTATTCGGTCCTAGGAGCAGAGGTGACAGGAAATAATCCAAAAGGACTATTAATTTCGTACAGCCTCAGCCCAATGTTTCTGCCACAGCATCTCCATCAGTCTGTACTCCTAAACCTCAAGTTGAAGGAAATATTATTAAAGTGGATTACAGTCAACTTTAGTCCCTAGACATTGTTCAAGCCGCAACTGGATATACAGATAGTCATTTATGGTTGGATTGGATGGAGCAAACGGCCAGGGAACTGCAGACAGCTAAAGTGTAGCTTGTGCTTCCACTAGACCACCACTCTATACAGAACCTGCACCCCTCTATCCACAGGATGAATGGGGTTATAATTGCATGCTCCACCTAACCAAGGTACTATTGCCAACAAATTATACCACCCTGTTCAGTATTTTGCCTCCTATAGATAATAACACTTGGCCAGGGCCCTTTACCCTTTACAGAGGTAAGGCTCAGTATACATGTTTCAACTTTACTTCCTCCTTCCCCAAACTTAATGTAGGACAAATCCCTCAGGACTGGTGTAGGAACTGGAGTTTGTGCACGAGCTGGCTTGTATTACTATTGTGGTGGTAATAGGTTGTATGTGAGGATCCCAAAAAACTCCATTGGTTCGTGTGCTATGACTCAGCTGTCAGCACCCTTAGTAATGATAGGACAAACATTGAAACCCCTATATGATACCCGTTTGGCCGGCACCTGGACTGCAAGACAGAGGCGTCATGTGTTAAGTAAGCGCTCCACTTTTGACCTCACTGTAAACTCCCCCACTTATTTGGACACCATAGGGGTGCCCAGAGGTGTTCCTAAGGAGTATAAAGTAGCTGACCAAGTTGCGGCAGGATTTGAAAATGTTGACATTATCGCAGCCCTGTTTCCAGTGACCCCAAATAAAAGTGTGGACAGAATTAACTATGTGCATTACAATGTCCTTAGGTTGGCTAATTTGACCAGAGATGCCGTGGCAGGGCTGAGTGAACAACTGGCTGCCACTTCTGTTATGGCTGTTCAGAACAGGATAGCATTGGATATGTTTCTAGCAGAAAAAGGAGCTGTGTGTGCTATGTTCAGGGACATGTGCTGCACATTTATCCCCAACAATACAGCTCCTGATGGGTCTGTTACCAAAGCTCTGGAAGGCCTTAAAACTCTTAGTAAAACCCGGACAATGGAAAGGTTTAATCATGTCCTTGATGATTTCACTTGCTACCTTTGTTGCTATAATCATTACTTGTGGATGCTGTTGTGTTCCATGTGTCAGGGCACTAATGGTTCGACTGATTACTGCTACATTAGAGAAGGGCAGTGGTGACAAAATTCCTCCTCTCTATCAAATGCTTTTGCAATGCCCTGAAGTATTGGGAAGAGAACACATTGTATAAGGTCGATCTCTTAAAAGAGATCAAATGGGGGAATTGTGGAGTGTTTTACATTTTAATACTTAGTTAGTGTGAATGCAGTAGGCATTCACACTTCTTGTGTTCCTGTTTTTCTTTATTGGGGCCTGCCATAGCAATGCATAGGAGAGCAGTGCATTGCGAAGCAATGCACTGCCTCCCATGCAATGCATGGCAGGCACCTATTACTATTCACCTCTAAAGGGGGGACCTTATTTATTATTTTTCTTCTCCCCCGTTAATGCGGCCCCCGAACCGTAGCGCGCCCCCCCACAATATATATTAAAAACGTCCGGCCGGCCCCCGGGAGGTGTGCTATTATTTTTTATTAGCGTTTCGAGTTACCATGGCGAAGTAATTAAACAAAAAACCCCCCCCCAAAATCCCATAGAAATGAATGGAGTCGGGGGGGAAGGAATCCTCAAAATTCACTTTTTTTTGAGGCTCTGCTGTATCGCCATACTTTCACCTAGAAACACACTTTGACGTTCAGTTTGTAGAAAATTACCCCCGGCCCCCCCCCTTTTTCAGAAGTGAAAACGGTTTTTTTGAAAACTGCTACGGGTTTTTCTTTTAAAATTAGACTCCAAGCGCCACAAAGTTTGCGAAAAAACCCCACTCTTACAGTGGAGATGGCAGTTACTAGAGTGTAGAAAGCGGGGATTTTTTCAGGAAAAATGTTTTTTTAACCCGGCCTCACGGCCCAAAAAATTTCGCTCTAAAGACACCATTTTTGGTCAGTTTAAAGGGGGCCGGGCCTCTGCTTTCACACGATATCTTTAAAATTGCTCTAGGTGTCCCGGTTTTCTGTAAAAACCCCCCTCGATCCCCAAGAGTCAGAAGATTTCTGTAGGCCTTTCCCCCAGTTTTTTCAATGAAGGCTTGACCAGTAATGCATGAGGGGAAACCATATTTTTTCCATTGTCCTATTTTAGCTTTGAATGACATAGAGCTATGAAAATCTCCATGATTTGGGACGGGGGATGTCTGGGTCCCACAGTTTTCGAATTTTTTCCCAAAGTACGGTTTTCCCGAGATATTAAGACTTTTTTTGGGGAGCATGTTCAGGCATTTATGCCTTTTTTCCCCCCTCCATTTTCCCTCTTCTTTTCACCTAGTGCTGGGTCCTTATTATTATATTTACAAAAATAAAGGATTGATATTATCTTTCCCCCGTTCCCTTCTGAAAAAAACCGGTCCAAGAATGACGTTATAGCCCATACGGTTTTCCAGTTATGGCCAGTTGTTGGGGACCAGGGCGCCTCCTTTTTAAAAAAGCCAGGCCAGAGGCAGACCGAGAGTGAGTGCTGCGTGAGTGAGAAACAGCAGCTGTTGGGGCGCTCATTAATTACCATAGCAACAGAACCCAGTCCCCAGTGAACTCAAGTAACCCTCTGACAGAGAGTGGCTCTGGGGCTGAGCTCAGGCCAGAAGCTTCCATGAGTGATCACAATAAGTCAGTCATAGCTGACAACCACACTAGACTTTAAAAAAAATAAAAACCTACACATGTTTTCAAAAATTTAAATGCCTTTTTTTAAACCCCGGGTGAACATCAACCTTCCATATATACTGATTTTTTAAAACTGATAATAGCATAAGCAATGATTTTCCCAGACAAGCAAGCAGGTTCTATTTTGACTAATGGAAAAATAACCCAGACTTGAAAGGACAACCCTGCTAGTTTTTCAAAATAAGAAAAAACATGCTCTAAAAAAATCAAAGCCTTTACTTTGACACTATAGGAAATTGGAGAATCTGGCCCCCCCCACACTACTGTTGGAGCTCCCCCCAGTGTGGAAATAGGAGCATGTTGGCCCTTTTAAAATAAGACTAACTGAAACTTTCAAAAAAAAACCCCCAAGGTCTCTTCCACAGTTACTAGTAATTTTTTAAGGTGACAATTGCATACATATTTTTTTTTAAATAGCAAAAATCTAGTGGGACAAGCACGCACCAAGGGGCCCCCCGGTCTAAATTTTTTCCAAAAATTTTGTTTTCTATTTTTTATTATTATTATTAAATTTGATTTTTCTTCTAGTTTCCCCCCTTTTTTTGAACCGCTTTTCTCCTCCTGCATACTTTGTGCTTTTCAACCGTTCAAATTTCCAAATTTCAGCCCTTTCAGGACATTCCGGCTAGGACTTTTGGTATTTAAATTTTTAAACTTTTTAAAAATTTTAAAGGTTTTTATGAATTTTTTTGGGCCCCCATTGGAATTTTGAATGGAAAAACGGAAAAAAATTCTGCCCAAAAAACTTCCCCCTTTTTTGCCATTTAACTACTTCCGCATACTTTCAGGCTAAAAACACCATTCAACTTTTAAAATGCTTTCACAACCTTCTGCTGTTATATTTTAATTCAATTTTTTGATATTTTTTACAGTTTTTCTACAATTTGGATTCAAAATTTATTACAATTTTTTCAGATTTTCAGTTTTATAATTGTAATCCAATGACGGAATGTTCGTGTCGCTAGAGTGTAACACTCTAGGTTTTTAAAAACCTGAAAAAAAACGACCAAAATTCCTTGACTCGCTCAAAATTTTCACTCTACCTATACAAAATTATACTCAAAAAAGAGGATGCTCTTTTCCGATTAAGAAAATGTCACCCTCATTGATGTGGGACAAACAGTTTTCCCGGGAAAACGCCCAAGCAACGCAAAAGTCAACCCCCCTGTATAGGAAATCTATAGGAATTTCAGAAAAAAATCTGAGCAAAAAAATCCATAAACTCACTTTTTGAATCGCCGCCTCGTTTAAACCATTCGAGGTAGAGACAGAACCTTGTGCAGAAAGGGTTTTTCAGACCTTGTTGGCGGCTCACAGTGAAATAATTTTTTTTACCCTTTTTATCGTTTTGTCCATAAAAAAGGTTTGTTTAGGAGTACCAAATCTGTCCTTCCCAAAATCGCTTTTTAAAAATTGAAAAAAATTTTAAAAATTATCCACTTTTTTTACACTGTCATATCTCCTAACGGATTTATGTAGGACACACGAAAATCTCCAGGATTGTGCACCGATCTCTGCTGATCCTAGAGTCCCAAAAAAATCTTTTGGATCCCCTTTTATCGTTTTCCTCATGACGTAGGTTTTTTTGAGAGTGAAAAATTCACCTTCACTCAGGTTAAAAATGGTCAAAATGTCCCCCTTTTTTCCCGGGGGAAACCCTCTGAACAGATTTTTTTTTTTGGGAAAATTGAGAAGCTCCATGATTGTTCAGCAAGGCCTGCTGATTCATACGGTGCATGAATCAAATCGATAGCCCCCTTAAAAGTTTCCAAATTATTAGACATTGGTTTCGAGAGCATGTTCAGGGTTTTTTTTGTGTTTTTTCTCCATTTTTCCCCCTTTTTTACCTAGTGTTGTGCCTTTTAAAATTATATTTTCAAGTGTTTCCCAAAAAGTTTAATATTCTCGTTCCCCTGTCTGTTCTGAAAAAAAATTTGGTACAAGAATGACGTCGATAGCCCTTACGGTTTTCCGAGTTATGGGCGGTATTTCAGGAAGCATGCGCCTCCATGTTTAAAAACCCAGGGAAAGGGGGGACGATAGTGAGGTGCTGCGTTAAAAAACCCAAGGGGTTTAATTACACTGACACTCTTTGCTGATTGGCTGATTCACTCTTCACTGTTCTTTTTTATAGCTCTGTGTATCTTGCACTGTATATCTTTTGTATGTACTCTGCCCTTTTTTCTCTCCCCTTTCTCCTACTCCCCAAAACACACACCACCACACACACCAAAAACATCCCTGTTTTTTCGTCTTTGTGAGGAGTTTGCATTGAATTCCATTCTATTTTCATTCATTTATATGGCCCAAACCTGACCCCCACCCCTAAACCCCCTTTGACCAATCTTTCATAGGAGGCAACTACATGGCAGCCATTTTTGTGTCGAATACTTAAACAGTATGTACTGTTGTTTCAACGCTAGACAACAGTGATTAAAATTTAAAAAAGGCCATTTTTAAGAGTTTTGAAAATGGGTTTTACACATCCCGAACCGGAAAAAAGCTTATCAGAAACCCGGGACAGGGCTCGTCCGAACCAAAAAAAACCTCTATCAGAATTTTCATCCAAAAGCCACCCGAAACCCGGAAAAAAATTCCCCCCTCTGAACCCCGGCCCAAACCCATCTGAACCCCGGCCCAAAGTCTAAACAAAAACCATGTCACACTTTATCAAAAACCCGACCCCCAACTTTCCCTCAAACCCCGGGGGAATTTTTCCCTCAGAACCAGTTAAAAAACCCTCCAAAAGAAAACCCGAACCCAAAACCCCCTCAGAACCAGGAACAATTCTCCCCAGAACCAGTTTAGAAATCCTCAAAACCTTTGGAAAAAAAACTATCAGAACTGGACCCGGAAATTTCCCTCAAACCAGTTAGGAAAAACCCCCCATCAGAAAACCGGGCCCCAAAATTTCCCCCCCGAACCAGGAAAAATCTCCATCAAAAACCCAAACTCCATCAAACCAGGGGGAAGTCTCCCCTAGGACCAGTTAGGAACCCACTATCAGAAACCAGGGGCCAAAAAAAATCAGGGCCAAAAAAACCTCTATCAAACCGGACCCAAAAAATCCATCAGAACCCGTTAGGGGAAACCCCCCCATCAGATCCAGGGAAAAGATCTCAAAACAAACCAGACCAAAACTCCCTCAAAAAACCCAGAGGAATTCCCCCCCCCGGGCTAGTTAGAGACCCCTTATCAAAACCAGGTCAAAACCTATCAAAAACCGAAAGAAACCCCCATCAAACCGGTCCAAAATCCCTCCGAAACCCGGAACAAATCTCCATTAGAACCTCCCAACTCCATCCCAAAACCCGGAAAAATTTTTTTTTCCCCCAAAACCCGGTTTGGAACCCCCTATCAGGAAACCGTCCCAAATCCGTCAGAACCAAAAAAGAAACCTTTATCAGAACCCGTTCCAAGAACATCAGGAAACCCGGAAAAAAATCTTTCCCCAGAACTGGACCCAAACCCATTTAGAACCCCCTTTGGGGCCATCCCCGAACAGGTCCAAAAACCCTTCAGAACCAAAGGGGGAACCCTTTTATCAGAAAACCCGGGGCCAAACCCATTTAGAACCCGGGAAAAAGTCCTCAGTACCAGGAAAAAACCTTTATCAGGAAAAAAGGTACAAAAAACCATCAGAACCAGGAACAAAACTCAATCAAACCAAACCCAAAAATCCAAACAAACCAAAGGGGGTTCCCCCTCAGGGCATTTGGGGCCCCATCAGAAAACCGGTCCAAAAACTATCAGACCCAAAAAAAAAAAATCCCCCCCCCCAAAAAACCCGGCCAACATCCCTGATGTGGAAACAAATTTCCCTTAGAACCCGATCCAAATCCATCAGAAACCCGGCAAAAAAGCTCCATCAGAAACCCCAAAAAAAAACTGTTAAAAACCTTCTAAAAATTTTTCATCAGAATTAGGTTAAAAACCCTTTAAACAAAACCAGGTCCCCTCCACCCGAAACCCGCCAAAAAAAATCCCCAAGAAACCTTTAAAAAAATCTAACACGAGATTTAGGGACAAACATCCTTTGAAAAGGGTCCAAATTTTTTATCAAAACGAACCCCAAAACCCAATTCCCGGAAAAACATTGAGAAAAAGAATGAAACCATTCTCTGTTAAATTTTGGGTGATAAAAACCTTCTTCTAGGCCCAGGGCAGCCTCAAAAAAAAGCGGGCCGTTTATGCCGCTACTTAAACAGCTTTTTACTTTTAGGTCCCCAAAACCTAAAAAGACTGGAAAAATTTTTTTAAAGGGGAATTTCATAACTTTTGAATATAGGGTGTAGTAAACATTGCCCCTTTTTTGGGAAATTTTAGCTTATACATTAAATTTTTGGATAGTAATGGGGTAAATTAATATCAGCCTTCATGCTAGTGATAACCAATATGCTAATGTTAGCATTTTAGCTTCCTTTTTCTCATTCTTTTTTTTGAATTTTCTGCTATTTTTTTATTTTTTTTAGCACTGACTTCAAACTTGTTAGTCTATAATTTTTGCTTCAGTCTATGCTTTTTCAGCTCATCTAAGGGGGACAGGTTCTTTCCTTGCTTTTTTTTTTTTTTGTCAGTTCTTGTATTTTCCGCTTAAAAAAACAGATGACAGTTTTTTTTGTTTTTTCCTTATTTTAAATATTTATCAGATTTAGCAGATTTTCTGCAGTCAATTTCAGCTTGTTTCTGCCAGCTTTCAGCTAAAAAATTCAGCTTACAGCATTCACACTGCATTTTCGCAGGAAATGCAAATTTTTCTAGTTCTTAGTGTTTTACTTTGTAGTCTTTAATGCTGTGTTGCTCTTATGACTGCATTCACAATCATTGCTCAAAAGCTGCATAGATGAAGAACAGAAATGTTTGGATAGAAAATGTGGCGTGACATTTAATCTGCATAAAACAATGTATGATTTATTTTGTGCACCCAGTACACTATGTGCTCTCTGTGTCACTTGCTGAGAACAGGTTAGAAATTGTTTCTCAGAGAAAGTATCAGAAGAAACAAGTCCTTATCAGAAATGTAGAACTCGCTCTGCAGAAAGGGATTTGGGAGTGGTTTTGGGGAGATGCTGGGTCAGTAACTGACATACAGAGACAGGAATGTTGGGGGGTGGTCAAATAGCATAAAACAGGTGTGTTGACACTTTGAGCTCAGATCTCACTGGGCATCAGAAAGCCTTCATTGCTTGCTGTAAGTGTGATCTCCAAAAATATCTTTGTTGTTTGAGAATAAATTCTGTTTGATTGCATTCACTGACTATGATTCCTTTTGTCCCTCCAATCAACGAACTCGGGATGGCTCACTTGAGGAAAGGGGTGACCTCAACACAGTGTATGAGCTAAAATTAGCTAAAAGGCAAATGCTAGCTAAAATACTAAAAGTAGCATTTTGACTAATACTAGCATGTTGGCTAACATTACCTCACTCTATTCAGTGTGTTAATTTAGCCTTTTTCGAAGCCGTCTCTGCTTCCCCGGGTCCGTTGATTTAGGTACAGGTTTAAAAAGAGTGAAATAAACTCAAAGTACAATCAGCTGATGTTTCGCCTCTGCAGAAGGAGAGATGGACCCCAGCCAAAAACCTGCGAGCCCAACTCTGTCTCTCTCCTGCTTCCAGCTTGTTTTATTGAGTCTCAAGGGTGTGTTCAACATATACATATATTATGTCACTCGTACATAACATAACATTCCTTAAGGCCAAATAAGGAGTGCTTCTGGTTATTTTCTTCTAACAAACTCATCTTATCTTACCTTCTTCACCCCCATCCGGTAATCCCTTGTCCTTCACCAATTTATGACTTTAGACTTTCTATGCTTCACTCCCTAAGCTTGACTCCCCTCTCCTCCATCTGCACATTCCAGTTACACACATAGATAGTTTATATTCTACAATCCCCCTTTTGAACTCTCAAAAAGAGTTCACAATCTAAAATGTCCTTCTAAAAATAAGTAGAAATAAGCAAAAATATCACTGTGCCACCTGTAAAACGAGAAAATCATTAAGAAAACATGCACCCATCTTAGTCTACGTCCATGAATTCACACTCTGAGTCCTCATCCTGGTCATAGTCAATTTGCAACAGTGGCATCGTTATCTTTGGATCCCTCTGCTCAATTGCGGAGGTGATGAGGCGCACCATCAGAGAACGAATGCATGGCACACAACAACATCAACAGGTCACCATTATAGCAACAAATACTGCAATAGAAATCATCAAAGACATTATCAAACCCTTCCAGTGTCCAAACATGCCTGTCATCCACTCCTCCAGGGGATTTTTAATTCCAGAATGTTCATGCATAGTGGAGGAGAGGGTCTTAAGTCCCTCTAAAGCCTTTGATACTGAACCGTCCGGTGCAGTGTTATTGGGGATATACAGGGGTTGGACAATGAAACTGAAACACCTGGTTTTAGACCACAATAATTTATTAGTATGGTGTAGGGCCTCCTTTTGCGGCCAATACAGCGTCAATACGTCTTGGGAATGACATATACAAGTCCTGCACAGTAGTCAGAGGGATTTTAAGCCATTCTTCTTGCAGGATAGTGGCCAGGTCACTACGTGATACTGGTGGAGGAAAACGTTTCCTGACTCGCTCCTCCAAAACACCCGAAAGTGGCTCAATAATATGTAGATCTGGTGAATGTGCAGGCCATGGGAGATGTTCAACTTCACTTTCATGTTCATCAAACCAATCTTTCACCAGTCTTGCTGTGTGTATTGGTGCATTGTCATCCTGATACACGGCACCGCCTTCAGGATACAATGTTTGAACCATTGGATGCACATGGTCCTCAAGAATGGTTCGGTAGTCCTTGGCAGTGACGCGCCCATCTACCACAAGTATTGGGCCAAGGGAATGCCATGATATGGCAGCCCAAACCATCACTGATCCACCCCCATGCTTCACTCTGGGCTTACAACAGTCTGGGTGGTACGCTTCTTTAGGGGTTCTCCACACCGTAACTCTCCCGGATGTGGGGAAAACAGTAAAGGTGGACTCATCAGAGAACAATACATGTTTCACATTGTCCACAGCCCAAGATATGCGCTCCTTGCACCATTGAAAACGACGGTTGGCATTGGCATGAGTGACCCAAGGTTTGGCTATAGCAGGCCCGGCCCGTGTATATTGACTCTGTGGAAGCTCCCGACTGGACAGTTCTGGTGGAAACAGGAGAGTTGAGGTGCACATTTAATTCTGCCGTGATTGGTTCAGCCGTGTTTTATGTTTTTGGATACCAATCCAGTTAGCACACCGAACATCCCTTTTCAGACAGCTTCCCCTCTTGCGTCCACAGTTAATCCTGTTGGAATTTGGGTTCATCCTTCTTGGTGGTATGCTGACATTACCCTGGATACCGTGGCTCTTGATACATCACAAAAAGACTTGCTGTCTTTGGTCACAGATGCGCCAGCAACCAGACGTTTTGCACCAACAATTTTCCTCTTTTGAACTCTGGTATGTCACCCATAATGTTGTGTGGATTTCAATATTTTGAGCAAAACTGTGCTCTTACCCTGCTAATTGAACCTTCACACTCTGCTCTTAACTGGTGGTTGCAATGTGCCAATCAATGAAGACTGGGCTACCAGGCTGGTCCATTTTTTTAGCCATGAAACCTCCCACACTAAAAAACGACAGGTGTTTCAGTTTCATTGTCTAACCCCTGTAAGTACAACACATATCTCCAAAACATGGCACACACGCCCCCTTTTTCAGCTAACAACATATCCAATGCCATTCTATTTTGTACTGCAATGAAAAAAAAAAACATTATAATGAAAAATTAATGCGGTCTAGTTTTGGTGGGCGTTACTGGGAACAAGGCAGCTATAATAGGGATGTTTTCAAAATTTCCAGCTGATATTTGGTCTGTAAGTTTTATACTCATTTTTGGGCTCCTCGCGGGACTCCATTGCATCTATATAGGTGGGGAACCCTGACTCAGGTCAAAAGTGGTTGAAGCGCTTCTTTTCATAATATGTCTTCTCCTCCTACGAGTGAGTGCCAGTGCCTATCTCTGTTGATATGCCACAGCGGTAATATTAGGACCAATTAAAATCAACGGGGCCTGCAATTCGCCATTGCACATACTCCTATGGTGTTATTTAGTATATTAGTGAGAAGTCTATATCCACACAATAGTAATATAATCTGATCGTGCCCAAAGTCCTATCACTTTCCCAGACGTGGTGGTGATAACAACCAGTCCGAGGGAATTGTCCTACATTCACATTTGGGGTGTTTGAGGTGAAGTTGAAACAATAATATGTAACATTCAGCCTCGCGGGACGTGAATGGTCCTGTCTTGGTATTGTTTGGGATGGGTTGGAAAGATGCTAGCTAGCGTGGTTACAGTTGGCTGAGATGAGATGGTTCTTAGGTTATTTGTAACATGCAACTGTACCCCCAAGCATCTTCCGGATATAAAGGGGCTGGGTCAGTGGTTAAGTGTGGCCTTGCAGATGCACATGCAATGCAGTCAGACCTACTTTGTTCCTTTGCGGTTTGGGTCATCCATTGTAACCAAAGATTATCATCTATGTAACCTGTGGCCATCTGGATTATTTCTAGAGGCTGCAGGGTGGAGTAATCCATTTTCATCACCCCTTCTAGTTGGTCTTCTGGGTCTGGGACTGTAGGAGTGCTGGTGACTTGTACCTGAGGAGTTGGTTTATTTAAATTGACTTTGATTAGTACCTGGGGGTCGGTCCCTGTTACCTCTACCCCTAGAGTGAAATACATCACCTCATCCCACTTGTGAGAGGTGCGATGCAAGCCTTCTTGTAACGATTTTATAGACAAAAATAATGGATTGACACCCCCAAGTGTGTTATGCGTCAACGCTCGTGTCAGGCTGATTTGTTTGGCCTTTTCTCGATTTCGTAAATTTATATATGTCAGGCTAGGCGTACAGCTACCCGTGTACCACACTGCGTGACCCCAGTTTCCGCAAAGCTCGTTTCCCCCATATAAACTCATGGTCCTGCCTGCAGCACATTGGGTGGACACTTTGAGATTGGCACACAAATACACATTATACCCCAACCAGGCAGTCGGATTCTTCCCACACTTCACAACATCACACAGGTCAAACCGAAAAGTGGTAGTTTCTCCTAACGTGTAATTTAGTTCTAATCCCCCATAATGCTTAAGGCATACGTCCTTAGATGGAGTTACCCTAGACCTTTTGGAGACACCTTCCCAGAGTGGTTTTCACAACATGTCTTGGAATGGAAGTTCACCAAAAATTACCATAAGATATAACGTAACACAATGAATTATAAGAGTAACACTCCACCTATGATGGGACTCCTAGAGAGAGTCTAGTTCCCTTGCTTTGGGTAAAAGTTTTTCTTTTAAACTTATAAAACTTAAAACATAAACATATAAATTTTAAATCATAACCTGAAAAAAAAAGATACAAAAAAATCAAAATGTAATATAAAATATAAAATGTTCGCCCGACAGTGTCTTCTGAGGTGTGAGTGAAAACTCTACCACTCTAGTGAGAGGGAAGCTCAATCACTTCCGCCTCTTCTTCTGCTGTTCTTCTTCTGTCTTCAGCTCTCAGGGCAGACTGACCCTGGGCTAATTTCTCTCACCTGGGGATTATTCTGCCCTTCTTGGGTGAGAGAAGTGAGATTGTCTTTTCCCTGTGTTTTCGCTCAGATCCTCCTGGACACTGAGAAAGGGATCGTTGAGGTGGTTCTGCTCCTGCACATTGACTCCAATGATACCAAGTAGCGCCTTGCTCCTTCAGCCTGACTGCATGGGTGTGTCCTCTCTGTGACCTGAAAGGGGGGACCGGTCACCTTGGCTCTGACCACTGTCTTTTGATGACTTTCAGGAGACCCACTCGGCTTCTGATGTGGTGGTTCCGACCCTTGGTCTCTGGTTCTGCTGGGATCTGTTTGGAGAAAGCTGTAACAAGACTGTGTTTTGAGAGATCTGTAATAATCACGATGAGACATAGATTGTTCACACTCAGTGAGAAAGAAACGTAACCTTGTTTGTGGGCTGGAAAGGGCCTCCCTGTTTTGCAGCTCATGTGGGGTCAAACCATGTTTCTGATTTACAGAACTTCGTACAGACATCAGAGCTTAATGGTAAAGCAGTAACCCCAGTTCATTTTGGTCTGTGCACAGATTTTTTAGCCAATTTGGTTTTAAGGGTTTTGATTCATTCTTTAACCTTCCCCTGTGACTGTGGATGGTACACAGTGCCAAATGAGTGTTTCAGTCCCAGAAATTTTTCCACTTCCTTGAGTTCTCATTTTTTGAAAATGTGTTCCATTGTCAGACCTTATTTTAGCTGGGGGGGTGGGGATAAGGAAGGAAAACCATGTCTTTTAGGGATATAATGATTTATCAAACACTTCACCACAGATTTGCTGTCTTCCTTTTTTGTAGTAGGCCATGCCTCCGGTCATCCAGTTAAATGCATCCACACACACACAACAGATATCTGAATCCATTTACTCTCTCCAGTCATGTCTGTATAATCAATGATAACCTCTTTTCCTGCTATTGGTCAACTGGGAACTTTCCAGGTGCTGGCTTCAAGGTTGGTCTAACATTGAACTGCCTGCACATCTTCACATGAATTAATCCAATGCACTGCCATGGGTTTTCAAAAAAAAGGGGTGCCACCAGTGTTCAAGATTTTTTCAACATTTGTGCATTGTTCCCACATGTCCTACTCCGTGTGCTTCTTCTAGGGCTACTTTGTAAGACCTTGGTAGCAAAATGGGACGTCCATCGGCTTCTCCCAAGAGACCATTCTGATCCTCTGAGCCCCCTCGGGCCTTCCAAACTTATTTTTCCTCAGGAGAGGCCCCCTTTGTAATTTCATTACTTCTTCCAGGGTGGGTTCTGGTGTCCACCCTGCTTCTGAACACAGCATTATATTGGGCCTGGGCTGATATCCTGCACAGTTTGTTTAGCAGCCTGTTCAGCTGCCTGATTACCTTGTGCTATTCTGGTGTTACTGCTGTCATGTTCCTCTGCATTTTTAATGACGGTATACTCTTGAGGGAGCAACAAAGCTTCAGCCAACTTTCTCATTTCCGGTCATGTTTAATGGGGTTTCTGTCCTGCAGTTCTAAATCCTGTCCTCAGCCACTGTTTAAGTTCTACATGTACTGCTCCTGCAGCGTATGCAGAATCTGTGTAAATGTAACCTTCTGGACTTGAGCTCCTAATTCCAGAGCAGCTATTACTGTCAAAACTTGCTGCTCTGCGCTGATTGTGCAATCTGTCAGTTCCTCTGCTGTACTGTGATAAACATCTGTCCTTTGTCTTCCACCACCACGGTATGCTGCCTTAAGTCCCTTCTGTGTCATGTCTGAAGCAGCACCCGTCTGTGTACAGGTTTCGGGCCGTCTGTTAGGATGTACTTTGTAGATCTGGTCTGATTTTTTCATTAAACTCCACTTTTTTCTGCGCAGACATGGGGTTGTGTTACCCTGGAGTTATTCTATCTGCCATGTTTATTCCTTCATGTGTGTATGTGATGTTTGGGGCCTCCAGCACCTTACTCAGCCTCTGTTGTCTCAGTGGTGAGAGGTGTGAAAGCCTGAGAGCTCACAAAGGCCACCACACCATGTGATGTCAATATATTTTTTTAAGAGGGTTGTGTCCCATCACTACGTGCGCTGTTTTTGGATTATTTTAGCCATCCCTGCTGCATGTCGGGTGCACTCATGATGCCTTTGTTCCATGTTGTCCAGCATTACACTTATGTACATAAGCACTGTTCTTATTCCCCCTTTTTTCTGGCTACAGTACACCATTTGCTGTGTGTGCTGTTACAGAAACATCCAGCTGAAAATGCAGAGTGTAATCTGGGTGTGCCCAAATGTGCAGCTTGCGAGAGGCTGGTTTTTTAAGTTAATATAACGCTTCTTCAGCTTCTCTGGTCCATTCAAGCGGGGCAGTGAGGTTCTCATGCCCTGTTTTTTTTGACAAGATCTCTAAGGGTTGCAGTGAGGTCAGTGTAGCCCGCGGCACAAAAGATCTGCTATACACCTGTGAGTCCTAGGAAAGACTAACATTGCCTTAACCAGGAGCGGTTTGTGGTGGACAAAACTGCAGATTGGTGAGCTGGGGACATCCCTGTGCCAGGTTGGGAAACAACTCTGCCCAGAAAGTCAACCTGGCGTCTGCAGATTTGGAGTTTGGCCTTTGCTAACTTTGTAGCCTTTTTAGCCAAATGTGACAGGACAATTGCTGTTGCCTCTAGGCATTCCAGCCACAGTGAGTGGGTGTTGCGAGGAGAATGTCATCCACGTACTGAATCAGAGTGGTGTTTTGGTGGTAATAGGCAATCTTGGAGAGAGTCTTTTAGGAACCCTGATTGAAGATTCCTGGAGGACAAGCGTGAATCCCTGCGGCAAAACGAGTGTATCTATACCTATGAGATTTATAGGTAAATGCAAAAAAAATGTCCCTGCATTCCTCAGCTAAAGGAAGGCAGAAAAAAAATGCGTTGGCCAGATCAGTGCAGGTAAACCAGCAATGGTCAAGGGTTAAGATTCGTCAGAGCAACATTTTTACAAGGGATTGGGTCACGGGAACGGTAGGGGTGGCCAAAGCTGCATTTATGGCCCTTAAATCATGTGGCATGCGCCATTTTACCCGTCCCTTTTTTTCCCATGGCAGAAGGGTTTGTGTTCCATGAAGAAGAATGTGCGGACTCTAAAACCACCTGAGTTCCAGAGGCCTTCCACTGTATCTTTAATGCCTAGTTCTGCTGCTGGTTTGTGAGGGTATTGGGGCTTCCATATTGGTTGGTCGGTGGTCAACTGAAAAGGTAAGGGGGGAACATTGAAATAGGCCTTACATCTGTAGGCCCCTCGGCCCAGAGGGTGAAAGGCATTTTTTTCCACAATAACAGCTGCCAGCAGATGGTCTGCTTCAGTGTGCCCACATCCGTGGAGTGGTTGAATATGCGATAAGTGTTCCCCCTCAAGGTCAGGGGTTGCCAAAGGCTGCCAATCCTGTAGGTTCAGGGGCTAGCGTTTTAACACACCTCCAAGTTCACGTGCTTCATGACCTGGGTTGCAGAGCCAAAGAGAAGAGACATGAGGCACGCCATCAGACCACATCTCCTAAACCAACACTTCCTGCTCTTCAGTCAATTGAAACCTCGGCCACCACTCCTTCTGGTGGATGCTACATAAATATGTCTGTGGTGACCAATTTCCCCCCCAAGTGCGTACCCTCTAACTCGTCAGACAGGCAAAGCTTTCCTGGTAACATTCACAATTATTTTCTATCATAAAACAAGGTGACATGCCAGGGGTGTCAGGAGGAGGAGGTAAATAGGGCGCCAAGAGTGGAGACCCCAGGATTTCCACAGATTGGGGGATGGAAAGCGAGAGAATGCCTCTGTTGCGCGGTGGTTTTTCAAGGTGCAGCAAAAAAACCCAGTATATGTCAGCCAGTGGAGTCCTGCAGTGGCTGAAGGAGGTATTGTCCTGTGTGAAAAAGAAGTGTTATTGCCAACAAAAATAAAACGGATGACATTAGGCAGGTGAACCGCCAGTCCATCAGTTCGCCGCATAAAATGTGGTTGCTCCCAGTTTATTAACATGTCTCTACCCCAGTATAAATTTACTGGTGTGTCAGTGGAGACTAGATAACTGTGACTCAGTGTCTGTCCACCAATTTCAGTCTTTAAAGGCTTGGTATATGGCAGGACCTTCTTTGCCCCCGAGAACCCATGACAGTTGTGTTCCTGGTGAGAGAGTGTTGTTGGATGAGGACCTGTTTTGTGGTTTGAACATGTGGCCCCAGTGTTCACCCAGAAAAAGGAAGGCTATTTCCGGACACAGTCACAGACAGCAGGGGGTCCGCAGTCCTGCTGTCTTTCTGGGTCGGTGGGGACCTTCAGTGATGCTCAGGCCAGAGACTAGGCTCGTCCCAGGCCGGTAATGGAGTTGTGGTCCGTATGCACCACGTGCTGGGCCACCCTCTGCCTCTGTATGTATGAGCCGGAGGAGCCATGGCAGGTCCATAAACACCCATACCTCCCCAGGTGGACCATTCTTATGGGGGCAATCTCGGGCCCAATGGTGCTCCAGGCTCATTGCAGTAATAACACACATGAGCATTACCCAGTCTCCTCTGTGGTCCTCTCTGGAATCCCCTTGCTCCTTTGGCCCTGCCCGTCCCCCAAAGACGACCAGCATGTCCCTGATATGGGACCGGGGGCCTGATGCCACTGTCCTGCTGCTTTTCCTCGATTTCCAGTAAATGGAGGAGCCCGGATGGGGGGGCTGAGACACTGCCCTTCATACATAATTTTATATGTTTACCCTCCTTTTTCTTTCCCCGACCTTCTGTTTAGCTTCTGCTAATTGCATTTTCAGGAGCTGAGTTGTAACGTTTTTTTTTTAATTCACTTCTCCTCATTTTGTTTTGCCTCTTTGAGTTTAGATAAATGATGCATCAGATGGCGATCCCATACTCCAGTCTCTGATCCCGGGGAGGTCGGGATTATCCTCCATATTAGTTTTTTAACCTGCAACGGTAACCCTCTTAAGACAGCATCCCGGAACCAGTCCCTTTGTGGGGACCAGCTCTGTCTGGATTAGTTCCTGTCTTGGTTTGCCACATGGATTTGCACTGATCTAAATATTCTCTAGGATTTTGTGTTTTGCGTTCCACTCCAAATTTTGGAATGGTACATCCTCTGGTTACTGGATACATTTTGTCTAAGAGCTATGCCTATGAGAGTGGCCCCCTCCAATAAAACAAGTAAATGGGGTTCCCCATCTGGAGTTGCTGTTGTACCCGCCAACAAGCTCTATGTCCCCTATAGCTGTGTGGCTTCATGCATCGTTCCAGCAATGGCGCCATCTCCCTTAATCACCTAGATTGAACGTGGTGCCTGCTGTTAGGGAGTCCAGTCCAGTATCTGTAAACCATATAGATGCACCTTCTGTGATCGGGGGGGCACATTTGTCACACAAAGTGGTAAGATCTCCACAGTGTGAAATGGCTGTATCTTTCTTTACTCATTATGGCATTTTGTGTTGGAAACAGTGGACCCATATAAGAAGATTGTGCTGGGTTCGGGGTCTCATGCTAAGGCCATGTCTAGCAAGGGGAGGAGTTTTTCAGTTATTTCTCCCTCTTATCAGCTCCAAGCCTCAAGTACGGGTGACCTTGGGGTTGAGGGAGATAAAACATAGCTTCCTCATTTTTCCCAGTTGGTAACTGATTCTGTACTGTAATTGGTGATGCCTGGATAGCAGCGTCATAATATGTTACTGCAGTCAGGTGGTTCTTCTTTTATCCATTTCCCCGACACTGACATATTAACTGAGCCCTCTCAGTTGCATCTGGTTTTTCAAAGGTGTGACCAATTCCATATCACTAGGTGAATAGGAAATATGCGGGGTGGAATACTTTATTGGGCCAGGAGTAAGCTGGCTGCAATTTGTCCCGTAATACTCGGAGTCAGCAAATGGTGTCAGTTAGCGGGGCCTGTGAAAGAATGAATAATCTCCAAGAGACAATGCAGACCCTCCTGTGGAATGTGAGCAGAGAGAGGTGGGGGCTAAGGGGGAGAGGGGGGGCTGGTGATGAGCCAGGAGGAGGCTGAGCATGTACTGGCGGTAAAAAAAATCACACAGCTCACATGTCCTCCCAGTAACTTGCAACGTGGGGTATAAGCCAGTAGGAGGAGAAGTGGGGGCCATGGTGTGTGATAAAGTGGGCTGATTTGCGAGAAGTTCATATGATGGCGGCATTTCAGCTGTACTGCTATCTTTAATCTGTCTGCTTTTGTCAGTCATCGCATGGTCACTACTTTGCCACAGCAAAACCCATCTGTGACCAAAATTTTTTGTCTTTTTTCCTGCTTTGTCTCGAAGCTCCCTTCCATTTTCTTTGTCCTCTATCCAACCATCTGCAGTCTCCTACACTGTTTGTCAGCCAAATCGTTTGTCCTGTTTTTGAGCCCTTCACCTTCAACCAAAAAACAACTTGCCAACATTCTCTCTATCTGTCTTATTTTCCATCTCTTGACAATTCTGCATTTATTTTAGAATACAATCCGTTTTAACCAACTTCTGCTCCTCTCTGTATTCATGTGATTTCTTAATAGCAGCTTCTTTCATTATTAGGAGCCTCATTCTCTATGGTCTTCCATGGAATCCTTCTGTTTCTCTGGCATACAATATCCATTTCTCTATTAAATTCACCTTCCATTCTTATGACAACTACTATCCTTTTGTTTAAAAGATTATATTTTATAAATGCGTTATCTCAGTCACTCACTCATTCAGTTTCTGGCCCAACCGGGATGTATGGCACACTATGTCCCGAGTTCCCGGCCCAATTGAAAGTTCTTTAATCGACCCTCAGGACACCAGAACACATCCACCCCCAGGAGCCTGTTTTTCAGTGGCCAGTCCTTATTATCACCAGACGAAACATTATCCAGTCCCCCAGCCTTTTTTACACCGTTTTTTTTTTTTTAAAACCCGCGCTGGGAGCCACTCGCTGCTTTGACTTTTGCACACACAACCGCTTTCATTCACTCGTGTTTTCCTAATTAGTCCTGTTGTTGCCGAGGTGTGTGTGTCCTGTGTGTCGGCTCACAGCTCATGCATTTAACTAAAAATCTTGTCTGATTTTTGCTGGTGTGTTGGTGTGTCCAGCTTATTCACTTTTTAATTCTTCTAAAAAAGTCTGTTTGTTGGTTATTTATCTCCCAACTTCACAGCTCATTCTTTATCTTACGGTGTTATCTCCACCGCTTTAATTGTTCCTTCTGTGTTTATGCAGACGTCTGTAATCTGAGTTTTTTTTTCACAGAGAAATATTTCCGTTACTCATTAAAAACAGCAATCAGCAGTCTGTCTTTTCGTTATCTACCGTTCGGGTTACTGGACAGAAAGCTGCATTCAGTCACCTGCTATGAAAGCTGCTCTGCACAAGCTGCTCTCCGTCCGTCACACACAAAATTTTCACTCACTCCGCCTAATAATGTCTGTTTTTAAAACAGATTATTTCCCCTCTGCACCCACCACAGCTCATGAAGTTTTTTACCAAAAAAGCCTGGTCTTGCTGGAATTCCTGTATTCAGCTCACAGTTTCATTCATTTTATCACAAACCTGGTCTTCTGTGGATTATTTCTCCACTCACAGGTTTATCACTTCACAGGACTTATTCTCTCCAGACTATGTGCTTGTGCTTTTTATTACGTCTGTAATCCGGTTTTACTGAGGCAGAACTCACGTGTTAAAAACACGGCATTCACACCCAAGTGTTTATGCCTGGTCTCAGTGTATTAACTTTTTTGTAGGAATTTGATGTTTCTCAATTTCCTCGGGCCTCTAACCCAGTTTAAACAACAGTAGTCCTCCGTCGAGGACTACACTGAACTGCCACGTTCGAGAAAAACTACTATATTTTCTACACAATACCAACCCACTTAGTCTTGTAAATTCTCTTAAAACAACATCCTAATTCACCAGTTTTAAATTCTAGTCAACTTTTTATGACACTCTTTTTCTTAAATGTTTTGGCAAGGCAGACTTCAGACTTACTAAGGGAGGCCCACGGACCACAATATAATTTAGCCTATCTCGAAAATCCAAAAAGCAGAGTTTGATTAAAACACAGTTCTGCTACACTTTTCTGTAGTTTTTGGCTAGTCTGTGTCTGATGTCTGTTGGTCCTCGTCAATGATTTTTTCACCTGGCCTTCCAAATCCTCGGACGAGGCCCCCTCCCCAATTGTCGAAGCCGTTTTTCGCTGCTTCCCGGGTCCGTTGATTTTAGGTACAGGTTTAACAATAAAAGTGGAAATAAAACTCAAAGTACAATCAGCTGATGTTTGCCTCTGCAGAAAGAGAGATGGGACCCCAGTCAAAAACCTGGCGAGCCCAACTTTGTCTCTCTCTCCTGCTTCCAGCTCGTTTATTGAGTCTCAAGGGTGTGTTCAACATATACATATATTATGTCACTCGTACATAACATAAACATTCCTTAAGGCCAAAATAAGGAGTGTTTCTCTGGTTATTTTTCTGTTCTAACAAAACTCATCTTATCTTACCTTTCTTCAACCCCCATCCGGTAATTCCCTTGTCCTTCACCAATTTTATGACTTTGCACTTTTCTATGCTTCACTCCCTTAAGCTTGACTCCCTTCTTCCTCCATCTGCACATTCCAGTTACCACCACATAGATATTAGTTTATATTCTAACCTTACAAGTGAATTTTTATTCTAAATGCTAACATTAGCTTAAATGCTAACATTAGCATGTGGGCTGACACTAGCATGTTGGCTAACATTGACTCATTCCATTCAATATGTCAATTTAGCCTTGGAAGTGAAAATTAGCCTAAATGCTAATGTTAGCTTAGATCCTAACATTAGCATTGACTCATTCCATTAAATATGTCAATTTAGCCTTGGAAGTGAAAATTAGCCTAATTGCTAATGTTATCTTAAATGTTAACATTGGCATGTTGGCTATCACTAACATGTTGGCTATTAATAACTCATTCCATTTGATATGTTAATTTGGCCCTATAATTGAAAATTTGCCTAAATGCTAATGTTAGCTTAACCCTTGTGTGGTGTTCATATTGTTTTTCCTCAGCCAATGTTTCTGGGTCTGGTGGACCTGTTGCATTTTGCGATTTTTAATGCCTCACAATCAAACACTTAATTAAAATCATGATATGAGTGGAAACAAATTAATTTAATTTCCATTAATTGTATAATTTTTCCTTCAGTAAAAAATGAAAATGGGTCCCACAGACCCGAACACCACACAAGGGTTAAATGGTAACATTGGCATGTTGGCTATCACTAGCATGTTGGCTAATAATAACTCATTCCATTCGATATGTTAATTTAGCCCTATAATTGAAAATTAGCCTAAATGCTAATGTTAGCTTAAATGCTAGCGAATTACTTTTTTTCCTCTTCTTTTTTTGGACTGAACTGAGTCATCAGCAATTTAAGTTAAAGAACTGATTACCATTGGATGAACATTATTTTTGGGTGTAAATACATTTGAGGCTTGTGATAGAAACATTTTTGGTTTATTTCATTAATGTTTAGAGTGTTAAGCGCTGTTATATGTTTACATCCATTGTGAGCTTTTTGTGTATCAAGGGGGGAAAAGGAGAAAAGAAAGGAAGGTAAAGGAGAAAAAAAACAAAAAAAAAAAAAAAAAAAAGACATAAAAAAAAACATTTTTTTATAATAATCTTATATATAACCTTATATATATGTAACCGTCACAACATTACCATGTGCGCTATCACTAGCATGTTGGCTAACACTGACTCATTCCATTTAATATGTCAATTTAGTCTTATAAGCTAAAATTAGCCTAAATACTAACGTTAGCTGTCCAGGGTGTACCCCTCGTCCCGCCCATAGACTGCTGGAGATAGACACCAGCTTCCCCGTTACCCACTATGGAAGAACCGGTTGAAAATGACTGTGTTATTCTCCTCTGCTGTTTCTTCTGGCACACTGATTGTTATAGTGCATCATTACGCATTATCCAGCTGTTGATCTGTTCCATGATCCTCCTAAGAGGTTCTTGACCTGCTCTGCTCATCGTTAAACCATTACAGTTCGTATCCTTCATTTTCCTATTCAATTCAATTCAGTTTTATTTATATAGCGCCAATTCACAATAAATGTTGTCTCAAGGCACTTCACAAAAGTCAGGTACATACATTCCAATTAATCCTAATCATTGAACAGTGCACATTCAGATTTTCTGTTATTTATTCAAATTGGATAAAAAGTTTTTCTGTCTAAGGAAACCCAGCAGATTGCATCCAGTCAGTGACTTGCAGCATTCACACCTCCTGGATGAGCATGTAGAGACAGTGGACAGTCACTGGCGTTGACTTTGCAGCAATCCCTCATACTGAGCTTGCATGTAACGACAGTGGAGAGGAAAAACTCCCTTTTAACAGGAACAAACCTCCAGCAGAACCAGGCTCAGTGTGAGCGGCCATCTGCCACGACCGACTGGGGGTTTGAGAGAACAGAGCAGAGACACAAAGAGAACAGCGAAGCACTGATCCAGGAGTCCTTTCTGTGGGAAGGAAAAGTAAATGTTAATGGATGTAGCTCCTTTAGTCGTTTCACCTAGAAAGAAAGAACAGATAAACTCTGAGCCAGTTTTCAAGGTTAGAGTCTGAAGAGAGCACAGAGAGTTAGTCACAGTAAAAGCTCAGTCAATTGCCATGTCTAGGAGAGAAAAGGCTAAACACTGAAAGACAGGGCAATGTGGATCATCGGTAGAGGGTGAGCATTAAGTTGTTGCCAGCAGAAGCTTGGACGATGCTCCTCTCCAGAAAGGTGTCACAGGTAGACACAGAGTCAGGCCAGGTGTAGCTTCTAGGAAGAGAAAAGAGAGAGAACATAAAGTTAAAAGCTGAAATAACAGCAAATAATGCAAAATTGGAGAGTAGTGTGAGAATGTAGCGAAGAGGGTGAAAGTGGTCATTATGTCCTCCAGCAGCCTAAGCCTATAGCAGCATAACTAGCGAGATAGCTCAGGATAACCTAAGCCACTCTAACTATAAGCTTTATCAAGAAGGAAAGTTCTAAGCCTAGCCTTAAAAGTAGACAGTTTGTCCATCTAGAGCCCACTGATGGCCATTGTTATACTAAAAACCACAACGCTTCTAGGAAGAGAGAAGAGAGAGAACAAAGTTAAAAGCTGAAATAACAGCAAATAATGCAAAATTAGAGAGTAGTGTGAGAATGTAGCGAACTATTCAAAGCAACAGGTCACGCTTGGAGTGTGTAGTTACGCATTCAGCCGGCTGAGTTTAGTTATTATATGCGAGCAGATGCTTCATGTTGTGATCTGGATGGACCCAGTGAGGCATACACTACATCCTGCTTCGCCTTTAACCCATTAGTGACAGCTTAAAGGGCGAAGCCTTAACGAAATAGAACATTGGTTACGTACTGTAACCCCAGATTCTAATAGGAAAGGTCTTTAAGCTTTGGGCCTCACTATGTCCTAAATGGCTGAAGAAAAAAAAAGCTATTTGGGAGCAGATTGCCCAGTTTCACCGTAATTTATATGGACTGGGGGGGGGGGGGCCCATACAGCAGGTGAGCGTGGACTAAGGGTTTTGGTGCTGCGCTGTAAGCAAAGGGATAAACCCACCAGCGACAGCTTGAAGGGCTGCGTCTTTACTCATAGAATTTGGGGTTACAATATGTAACCAACAATATGAAGGAAGCAGTGAGGAACGAATCAGCCAATCAACAATGACTGTCAGTGTAACCTGACACAAGCAGCATTTCTAACGCAGCATTTCACTATTGTCTCATCCTGGCCGGTCTTTTAACATGGTGGTGCATGTTCCCAAACTACTCCCCATAACTCGGAAACCGTAAGGGCTATCGACGTCATTCTTGGACCCTTTTTATCAGAATGGACAGGGGAACGATAATGTCTATCCTTTTTGTTTTATATACACTGCTCAAAAAAATAAAGGGAACACTCAAATAACAGATCCTAGATCTAAATGAATGAAATATTCTCATTGAATACTTTGTTTTGTACAAAGTTGAATGTGCTGACAACAAAATCACACAAAAATCACCAAAGGAAATTAAATTTATTAACCAATGGAGGCCTGGATTTGGAGACACACACAAAATTAAAGTGTAAAAAACACACTACAGGCTGATCCAACTTTGATGTAATGTCCTTAAAACAAGTCAAAATGAGGCTCAGTATTGTGTGTGGCCTCCACGTGCCTGTATGACATCCCTACAACGCCTGGGCATGCTCCTGATGAGATGGCGGATGGTCTCCTGAGGGATCTCCTCCCAGACCTGGAATAAAGCATCCACCAACTCCTGGACAGTCTGTGGTGCAACGTGATGTTGGTGGATGGAGCGAGACATAATGTCCCAGATGTGCTCAATCTGATTCAGGTCTGGGGAACGGGCGGGCCAGTCCATAGCTTCAATGTCTTCATCTTGCAGGAACTGCTGAAACACTCCAGCCACATGAGGTCTAGCATCGTCCTGCATTAGGAGGAACCCAGGGCCAACCGCACCAGCATGTGGTCTCACAAAGGGTCTGAGGATCTCACCTCGGTACCGTGTGCCCCTCCAAAGAAATGCCACCCCACACCATTACTGACCCACCGCCAAACCGGTCATGCTGAAGGATGTTGCAGGCAGCAGATCGCTCTCCACGGTGTCTCCAGACTCTGTCATGTCTGTCACATGTGCTCAGTCTGAACCTGCATTCATCTGTGAAGAGCACAGACGAAATAATGTTTAGATGTTTGGCAAATGCCAAGCGTCCTGCAAGGTGTTGAGCTGTGAGCACAACCCCCATTTGTGGATGTCGGGCCCTCATACCATCCTCATGGAGTCGGTTTCAAAACCTTTTTGTGCGACCATGCCTTTTGGGCCTGCTGGAAATCATTTGCAGGGCTCGGGCAGTGCCCCTTTTCCCCTTGCACAAAGGGGGGGGGGTAGCGGTCCTGCGGGGGTTTGTTCCCCCCCTACGGTTTTCCCCCACGTCCCCTGGTGTACAGGCCTGTCTCCTGGTGGCCTCCAGGCTCTGGACACTACGCTGACAGAACAGAAACGTTCTTGCACAGCTCGTTTGGTGCCATCCTGGATGGTGCACTACCACCCCTTGTGTGCGTTGTAGAGTCCGCTCATCTCCACGAGTGTGAAAGCCCCACCAACATTCAAAGTGCCCAAAAAATCAGCCAAAAAGGGGCATAGGTATGAGAAGTGGTCTGTGGTCCCCACCTGCAGAACCCTTTTTTTGAGGTGTCTTGCAATCCCCAAAAGATTTCCCCTTTTTCTTTTCCCATTTCCCCAAAAAGCAGGGAAAAGTTTTGTCAATCAGTGTTGCTTTCTAAGTGGACAGTTTGATTTCACAGACGTTTGATTTACTTGGAGTTATATTGTGCTGTTTAAGTGTTCCCTTTATTTTTTTAAGCAGTGTATTATTAAAGACTATTATTAACACTTGTATGTTAGACCCAATCCCAACCAAATTATTTAAGGAAGTGTTCCCTCTGATTACCAGCCCCATTTAGATATGATTAATTTATCTTTAGTAAATGGGTATGTACCACAAGCTTTTAAGGTAGCTGTTATTAAACCTTTGCTTAAAAACCTTCGCTTGATCGAGATGACTTAATAAATTACAGACCGATATCCAATCTTCCATTCTTATCTAAAATTCTTGAGAAAATAGTTTCTAATCAAACGTGTGAGCATTTACACAGCAATGATCTGTTTGAAGAGTTTCAGTCAGGTTTCAGAGCTCATCATAGCACTGAAACAGCTCTGCTGAAAGTCACTAATGATATTCTTATTGCCTCAGATAATGGACTTGTGTCTGTACTGGTTCTGTTAGATCTCAGTGCTGCATTTGATACAGTCGACCATAATATTCTCTTAAAAATGCTGGAATATGCTGTAGGGATCAGAGGAACAGCGCTAGGCTGGTTTAAATCTTATTGTCTGACAGATTCCAGTTGTTCATGTAAATGATAAATCATCTTTAAACTCCAGGGTTAATTGTGGAGTACCACAGGGTTCAGTACTTGGGGGCCAATTCTCTTTACTATATATAGCTTCCAATAGGTTTAAATTATCAGGCAGCATAGAATAAATTTTCACTGTTATGCTGATGACTTTTCAGCTTTACTTATCCGTAAATCCTGATGAGCCCAACCAGTTAGATAGACTACAAGCATGTCTTGAAGACATTAAAAACTTGGATGACTTTAAATTTTCTGCTTCTAAATTCAGACAAGACAGAAGTTGTCGTCTTGGACCGGAGTTTTTAAAAAGAAACTGCTTAGTTCAATCACCTAACCTGGATGGCATTAAAATTGACCTCCGATAATAAAGTAAAAAACCTTGGTGTTATTTTTGACCAGGACATGTCATTTAAATCCCATATTAAACAGGTTTCTAGGATTTCCTTTTTTCATCTCCGGAACATTGCCAAAAATTAGAAATATCCTGTCCAGGAGTGACGCTGAAAAACCTGTCCATGCATTTGTTACTTCAAGGCTGGACTATTGTAATCTTTTACTATCAGGATGTCCACAAAAATGCCGTTAAAAGCCTTCAGCTGATTCAAATGCTGCAGCAAGAGTTCTGATGAAAATTAAATAGAGAGATCATGTTTCTCCTATTTTAGCTTCCCTTCATTGGCTCCCTGTTAAATCCAGAATAGAATTTAAAATTCTCCTCCTCACATATAAAGCCCTTAATGATCTAGCTCCATCATACATCAGAGATCTGATTGTTCCATATGTTCCTAACAGAGCACTTCGTTCTCAGACTGCAGGTTTACTGGGGGTTCCTAGAGTCTCTAGAAGTGAAAAGGGAGGGCAGATCCTTTAGTTATCAGGCTCCTCTCCTGTGGAACCTGCTCCCCAGTTTTAGTCCGTGAGGCGGACACCCTGTCTACTTTTAAGGCTAGGCTTAAAAACTTTCCTTTTTGATAAAGCTTATAGTTAGGGGTTAGGTTACCTGAGCTATCTTCCTTATTTTAGCTCCGTCTTCTTCTCCCCCCCCTTTGTTGGATGGAGTAAGGGGGTCAGGTTTAGCCAAAAACGGCTCAGTTATGGTTGAGGTGCAAACACACCCTCCATTTCTGCTACCTGTATGACCCCTCTCTTCTCCAATGGTTATGGTCAATCTGACAGAGAGAGGTATCCCAATCTTTGGGGTTTTTAGTATAACAATGGCCATCAGTGGGCTCTAGAGGCCCAAACTGTCTACTTTAAGGCTAGGTTTAAAACGTTCCCTTTTGATAAAGCTTTATGTTAGAGGGGCTTAGGTTATCCTGAGCTATCTCTGTATTTTATGCTGCCATAGGCTTAGGCTGCTGGAGGACATAATGACCACTTTCACCTCTTCGCTTTTTTCACACTACTTTTCAATTTTTGAATTATTTGCTGTTATTTCAGCTTTTAACTTTGTTCTCTCTTTTTCTTTTCCTAGAAGCTACACCTGGTCTGACTCTGTGTCTACCTGTAACACCTTTCTGGAGGGGGGAATCCCCCAAGCTTCTGCTGGCAAAAAATTTAAAATGCTCCCCCTCTACCGATGATCCACATGGCCCTTTTTTTCAGTGTTTAAACCCTTTTCTCTCTGGAGACATAGCTACTGACTGAGCTTTTACTGTAACTAACTCTATGTGCTCTCTTCAGACTCTAAACTTGAAAACTGGCTCAGATTTTATCTGTTCTTTTTTTCGGGTGAAAACACTAAAGGGGAGCTACATCCATTAACATTTACCTTTTTCCTTCCCATAAAAAGTACTCCTGGATCAGTGCTTCTTTGTTCTCTTTGTGTCTCTGCTCTGTTCTCTCTAACCCCAGTCGGTCGTGGCAGATGGCCCCCCCACACTGAGCCTGGTTCTGCCGGAGGTTTTTCCTGTTAAAAAGGGAGTTTTTTCCTCTCCACTGTAGCTACATGCATGCCTCAGTATGAGGGATTGCTGCAAAGTCAACGCCAGTGACTGTCCACTGTCTCTACATGCTCATCCGGAGGAGTGAATGCTGCAAGTCACTGACTGGATGCAATCTGCTGGGTTTCCTTAGACAAACCTTTTTATCCAATTTGAATAAATAACAGAATCTGGCTGCACTGTTCAATGATTAAGGTTAATTGGAATGTATGTACCTGACTTTTGTGAAGTGCCTTGAGACGACGTGTTGTGAATTGGCGCTATATAAATAAACTGAATTGAATTGAATTAAAGGCACAACACTAGGTGAAAAGAGAGAAAAATGTAGAAAAAGTCAAAAACTGCTTGAACTTGGTCTCGAACAACTTTCTATAACTCGGAAACTATAAGAGCTATGGATGTAATTCATGCACCGTATGAATCAACAGGCCTTGCTGAACAATCGTGGATATTTTCATGTGAATATAATAATCTGTCTGGGAGGTGTGACCTTTTAAATATTTAGATCATTGTGAACATTTTTCACGTGAGCGAAGGACTGATATTTTACTCTGAAACAAACCTACTTCACCACAAAACGGAATAAGGTATCAAAAGAATTTTTGGACCATAGGTATCAGCAGGCATGGGTGAACAATCCTGGAGATTTTTATGTGTCTACAATAATGCGTCTGGGAGAGGTGACAGTGTAAAAAAGTCAATCATTTTGATCATTTTAGCTTTTCTAGGAAGGACAGATTTGGTATTCTTAAACAAACCTTTTTTATAACAAAACCGTAAAAGGGATCAAAATTATTCTTGAATTGTGACTGCCAGCGAGGTGTCAAGCTTAATTGGCACAAGGCTCATGTCTCTACCTTGAATGGTTTACAAGAGGCGACGATTCTAAAATGTGAGTTTAAGGATTTTCTGCTCAGATTTTTGTCAAATACCTATAGGTGGCCCATTCAAGGTGTGTTGACTTTGCGTTGCTTTGGAGTGTGTTGCCAGAAATCTGTTATTCCCACATCAATGAGGTGACATTTTCTGAATCGTGAAAGAGAATCCTACGTCATGATACAAAATTTCTATAGGTAGAGTGAAAACTGAGCGAGTGAGTAGAGTTTGTTCGTCCTCTCTCAGGTTATTCAAAAACCTAGAGTGTACACTCTTTCAGTAGGAGAATCCTGCCATTGGATTACAATAGAAAACTGAAAACTTGAATCGCGATTGTAAAAGAACCATAACAGATATCAAAGAGCTGAATCATTTGCAGATAGCCTAATGTCTTGTGAATATTTTAAAAGTTGAATAAAGTTTCTACCTCAAAGTATGTGGAAGTAGTTGGTTGTGAAAGAGGAAAGAGCACAAACGTTTTTGCTGAATTTTGCAGAATTTTTGTGAATCTCCATTCATTTCAACAGGGCAAAAATTGGCAGAAAAAGTGGAATATTTAAAAAAAGTATAAATGGTAGAAATACCAAAAGTCATAGCTGTTATGTCCTGAATGAGCTGAATATTGTGAAAGTTGAATGGTTGAAAGCACAAAGTATGCAGAAGGAGTAGCCTCATATTGGAGGCAAGTGTAGACATTTAGTCATATGTTGTATGCCTCAGGCATCCACACTAATAAAATTAAAAAATAATATTGTGTGAATGCTATAGGCATTCACACAAAAAAGAGAAATAGATGCCTATAGCATTCATACTAATTGAAAGAGATTGACTTATGATCACTTAAGACAACTTTGTTTATATGCAAATGAGCAAGAGTAACACTGTAGTTAAAAACCAAGTCCAAGGTGTAGGGCCAGATACACGTTAAACAAATTAAAGAGTCCATAATGCTGAGAAACTCTTTGGTAGTACTACTGGATCAGTCTTTGGCATGAGAGAAGTTTGGTCACGCTGCTCTCAATGAGTGGGGTAAATGAAGAAAATTATGCAGTAGGACTTCTGCATGCCAGGTTAATGGCACTTTTGAGGCACTCAGGAAGGTTTGGGTGTGGATAGTTTTCTTAGCTTTTGGTGTAAGTTTGCATTTAACAACTGCTGTTATCTTCCACAGTGTCAGTAAAAAATCTGGCAAAAGTATCTGATTTCTGATTGGTAGCAAGTAGCGTAATCAAAGGGTTCAGTTTAGTCTGGAAAGTGGAAAATAGTTTCCTGCTGTCAGCAGTACTGTGAATTTTGTCAATGTAGAAAGGGCGAGATGTTGGCATGCTACATATGCAGCCGAGTACTAAGTTGGGAGTGAGAGAAACAGTGCGATTGCATTACTTCTGGAGAAATTAGAGGACCGCAAAGATAGATTTAAAAAGTGGATTGCATCTACTACTGCTTCTAGTTTTGTTGCAACGCGTGAGCTAATAAAGCGTGAAAAACCGTTCACAGATGGCGACTACATCAACGATTCATTCATTAAAATATCAGAGCACCTATTTTCAGACTTCAAAAACAAATCCGAGATAATATAGAAAATTAAAGACATGCCTCTCGCCGCAAAGACAGTGAAAGAAAGGGCCATTAAAATGGCAGGCAAAGTCACCAATCAGCAAATCAAGGACATGACTTTATGGGATTCTTCCAAAATAAAATTGATTCTATTAAGAAGAAAATCTTTGACATACTCCCGAAGATGATTACTTCATCCTCAACAATTGAGACAACATTGGAAGTAACTGTAGAACCTGATCTGTGTTTGGACTGTTTTGATCATGTGGAGCTTCCTGAGTTATCAGAAATATTAGCTTCATCTAAACCTTCCACTTGTATGTATGATGGAGTAAGGGGGAATCAGGTTTAGCCTAAACCGGCTCAGTTACGGTTGAGGTGCAAACACACCCTCCATTTCTGCTACCTGTATGACCCCCTCTCTTTTCCAATGGTTATGGTCAATCTGACAGAGAGAGGTATCCCAATCGTTGTGGTTTTTAGTATAACAATGGCCATCAGTGGGCTCTAGATGGACAAACTGTCTACTTTTAAGGCTAGGTTTAAAACTTTCCTTTTTGATAAAGCTTATAGTTAGAGTGGCTTAGGTTATCCTGAGCTATCTCTGTAGTTATGCTGCTATAGGCTTAGGCTGCTGAAGGACATAATGACCACTTTCACCCTCTTCGCTACTTTCTCACACTACTCTACAATTTTGTATTATTTGCTGTTATTTCAGCTTTTAACTTTGTTCTCTCTCTTTTCTCTTCCTAGAAGCTACACCTGGCCTGACTCTGTGTCTACCTGTAACACCTTTCTGGAGAGGGGCATCATCCAAGCTTCTGCTGGCAACAACTTGATGCTCACCCTCTACCGATGATCCACATGGCCCTGTCTTTCAGTGTTTAGCCCTTTCTCTCTCCTAGACATGGCTACTGACTGAGCTTTTACTGTGACTAACTCTATGTGCTCTCTTCAGACTCTAACATTGAAAACTGGCTCAGAGTTTATCTGTTCTTTCTTTCTAGGTGAAACGACTAAAGGAGCTACATCCATTAACATTTACTTTTCCTTCCCATAGAAAGGACTCCTGGATCAGTGCTTCTTTGTTCTCTTTGTGTCTCTGCTCTGTTCTCTTTAACCTCCAATCGGTCGTGGCAGATGGCCGCTCACACTGAGCCTGGTTCTGCTGGAGGTTTCTTCCTGTTAAAAGGGAGTTTTTCCTCTCCACTGTAGCTACATGCATGCTCAGTATGAGGGATTGCTGCAAAGTCAACGCCAGTGACTGTCCACTGTCTCTACATGCTCATCCGGGAGGAGTGAATGCTGTAAGTCACTGACTGGATGCAATCTGCTGGGTTTCCTTAGATAGAAAATCTTTTTATCCAATTTGAATAAATAACAGAATCTGACTGCACTGTTCAATGATTAAGATTAATTGGAATGTATGTACCTGACTTTTGTGAAGTGCCTTGAGATGACATGTGTTGTGAATTGGCGCTATATAAATAAACTGAATTGAATTGAATTAATTCAGGTCCAGCATACTCAATTTCCTGTGATGAGTCATGTGATGTGATTGATATTGAACAGGTAGCGCTTTTATGCAGGTATGTGAACTCTGATGGGCTGCAAGAAGATATGATCGAATTAATACCACTGAAAGGCCAAACACGGGTGGAGGACATATGTGAGGCTGTGCTGAAGTGTTTAAATGATAATGGAATAAACACCAACCACCTGATTTCAGTGGCTACACTCAGTATGAGAGGGTTTGTGACTTTACTACAGAAAGCGTTGGATCAAATTCTGCTTGCATTTCACTGCATCTTGCACGAAGAAGCACTGTGTGCACAAACATTCCCACCAGAGTGTATGGAGGTGATGAACCTTGTCATCGAGATGGTGAACAAGATAACTGCAAAAGCATTAAACCACTCTCAGTTCCATGCATTGCTAGACGAAGTTGACAGCAAATATTCCGATTTCCTGCTACACATCAAAGTCCGATCGCTGTCCAGGGGTGAGGTTAACGTTGCTTCGTTGCTAGTCTAGAACACGTGAAAACATTCCTGAACTTACAGCATGAGTTGCCTTCATTCTAAGGCTTATATAAGGCTTTTAATTTTTTTTACAGCTCCAGACAGATTTGTTTTTTGTTTTTGGTCCAATATGGCTCTTTCAATATTTTGGGTTGCAGACCCCTGCCTTATACAGATGCTACACTTGGCCCTGTCTTTTAGTGTTTAACCCTGTTTCTGCTAGAAATAGCTACTGGTGGAGCTTCTACTATGACTAACTGTATGTGCTCTCTTTCATACTCTAGACTTGAAAACTGGCTGAACGTTCATCTACTTAGCTCTCTTGTCCTAGATGAAGCCAATAAAGGAGCTATAACCATTAATGTTTCACTTTTCTTTCCTATAGAAAGTACTACTGGATAAGTGCTTCTGTGTCTCTGCTCTGTTCTCTCAAACCCCCAGTCGGTCGTGGCAGATGGCCACTCGCACTGAGCCTGGTTCTGCTAGAGGTTTCTTCATGTTAAAATTGAGTTTTCCTCTCCACTATCGCTACATGGATGCTCAGTATGAGGGATTGCTGCAAAGCCAATGCAAGTGACTGCTGCAAGTCTCTGACTCGATGCACTCTGCTGGGTTTCCTTAGATAGAAAAACTTTTTAACCCATTTGAATAATAAATTGTATCTGACTGCACTGTTTGATAGTTAGGATTAATAGGAATGTATGTATCTGATTTGAAATCTGTATGATGTGACTGAATTGACTTTGTAAAGTGCCTTGGGATGGCATATGTTGTGAATTGGCGCTATATAAATAAAACTAAATTGAATTAATATGTATTGAACATGACCCAGCTGGGTTTTACATCCTATGTTCTGTATTCATGGTTTCCTACTTTCACTGTACTATGTCTCCACCTTGTGGCCATTTCACTATTGCACAGTGTTACATTTCTTGACCAACTGATATGGCAATCTTTATTATTTATATGCTTGTAGTATCATGCATTCTGTGCTTCTCAATATAATTGAAATAATCTACCTCATCTGTAAGAAGAGAGGAGTAAGCAGAAACCAACTTGTAAGCAGACAGCATTCACTCAGTTCAACGTAGTTTCAAAAGCTCTGAACCCACACTATGAAGGCTTTTTATTGTTGCTTCTGCCATCTCAGAATGTTTCCAGAGACAAAGATCACAGTAATTCCCCTAGTAAAAAGAAAAAACACCTGATCTGTAGCAATTACACAAGTTTGTTTCAGTATTCCTATATTTTGAAATATTGACTGACTCTTAAACATACTATTTGGTATTTGGTACCTCTCTTGTTAAAATAGAAAACTAGAAGGCAATCTGTGATCATTACATTTCTCGTGTTCTTAAAAACTGAAGATAATCAGTGCAAATACAAAGATTAAGAAGGTATATAAGAGGCCTGAGATCCCTTCTCACTTAATATTGCATCTGAGATAGAAACATTTTTAAATGAGTTAAATCCCAATCTCAAATGATTCAAACTGCTAGCAGTAGGGTCAACAAAGTTATTTGTGACTCCAAAAATCTTTGCCTTTTTTTCTTTAGTTACTTTTTTAAAAAATGTGTCTAAAAGGAAAACTAGTCAAAAAACACCCTATGTGAGTTTCATATTTAAGGACCATCACAAGGCGGCGCTATGCACTGCTGAAGCACACTGTACATCCCCTGTAGTGTGTTTGTCGAGTTGTTCTTTTTCAGTGGAAGTTCAAGCCAAAATGTTGTTGTTCTAGGATTTGGGTATAGATGTTAGACCTTTACAGAAAAGTGGGAAACATAGAAACAGACAAAATTTCATCCAATTTGTAGAGACAGATTTTTACTCATTTTGACTTTGCTACTTTTACTGTATACATTTATAGTTTAAAAGTCCTTTACTCTCATTAAAAATTATTTTAAGCAAGAAAGAATTGGTCGTGCTGCAGGCGGCCGGTTTGTGGCACCGCACACTAAACAGGGAAAGCGGTTGCTGGTGCTGTTGGACCCCCACCGTCAGCATAGAGGAGCTGCCCTGTTTCTGGGGGAGTTTTGGCACCTCCGCTTCCAGCATTCAGGGGCTTCGTGTTTTGACGTAGAGGTCAGGTGACTATAACTTCTGTGACGGGACACTTAAAAGGGAAGTTTGAGCAGTTCGGATCACTTTTTCCTCCGGATCCCGAACGTGGAAGGGAAGTTTTACCATCGCAAAGAAGTCACACTGGGCCGCCGTCTGTAACCCTGCAGGTAAGCTCAAGTGGAATCAAAGCGGAACAAACAGAAAACTATAAGGCCTGACGTTAGAACTAGATGGGCAGACTCCTATTAGACACTTACAGACTTTAACATCATGTTTTTTTAAAGTTTCTTTTTCTGTAGTATTCATCTTTATACAAGTAACGCGTCTCGAAATCAAGTTAAACCCCTATGTACACAAGAAGGGTTAAAAGCCTTCTCTGCTCGTTTATTAAATAAGTTTTTCAGGAACCAAATGAAAGGTAGGCTGCTCAGCTTTCTCTAACTTCAATTCTGACCATAGTAAAGAGGCTGAAGCTGCAGCAGAAAGGTTCAGTTCTTGCAGCCCAGAGTTCTGTGGACTGCAGCCCATTGTTCTGCTTATTTCTACAGGACAGACTCAGTCATGTAGAAAGTGGCGGGATATTTTCTACTCATTAATCACACAGACACCTAATTGTCCTCAGCTCCTCATTGCCTTCAACTTGCTTTAGACCGAAAGAAGTTGTGAAATAGTTTTTACAGAATGTGGCTTAATGTGCAACAAGTGAGAACACATGCATTTGATTTAGCAGCATGAGGATTAGTCTACAAGTTCCTTTTTAGACTCTGATGAAGGAATTTGATCTGTCACAACCCCTGATAGTTCTTTTTAGCCCACACTGCAGAGTGAACAAACATCCATGGGAAAAGGTTTCTTTAGGTAAAAGCGAGAACTTCATCAAACTCAGCACCAGATGTTTTGAAGCAGATCAGGTATATTACAACTATTTTTTTATAGGATTTTTGAGGTATATTTGCAGGGAAATCATGTTGTCTGTTTCAACATGTCCTTGCGTGCACATAAGGGTAGATAAGAAGAAATTAATGTGAAATATTTCTCAAAGGTTTTATTTTAACAAGTCTTAAAGATTTCCAGATCCTTAGGATGTGAAAACTTCACTGCTGAGAAGGGCTGTTTGTTGAGGACCCTTTTCATAACTTCTCAGTGCCTGTGTCAAAAGCCTACTTAGGATTAACATTGGACTGAGTAAAACAAGCCTATTTAATTTGGACACATGATTACCCTTTCTCTACAGTTTTATTTTATTTTAGAGAAATTAAATCATTATAACAGGATAGTCTGGCATTCTTTCCAGGAGAAAAACAGATATGTTTTCCTCTGTTCTGTGTAAGCAGGAAGTTGATTTATTGCTTTCACACTGTGAGCAATCTAACTGCCCTACCCTGCCTGCTTAGGACACAAGTCACACTTTCTGTTTTTAGACTTAATTATTCTGTAGAACTTGACTAATAAAACAGTACAAATGAACTTCTCTTATGCTCTTTGATGTTTTTTATTTGTGTTCACCCACTTGGTGAGTACTATGCATTTAGCTTCCCTCTGACAAGTAAAACTTGTTGAGGAATCATGGCTCTTGAGTTTGCAGAGTTTTAAAATTCGGCATCTGAAGTTGAGACCTTTTTGGCCAATAAATCTAAGTGCAGCTAGTTAAACTTTGGCACACATTTTAAAACAAGTCTAAACCTCTCACATGATGGGTTTGAAAAGCATGAGAAAGTAACTGTGTTGGACTAGGAGAAGGATTGTGATTAGGGCAATATGTTTTTTTTTTTTTTTTCATCCAGGATCGGGCCTGGAACATATGACTTTATCGCAGTTCATAAAACGGGATCTAAATGGATTTCTGCCTTTGCCTTTTTATAAAGGTTTAGCAACTTTGCTGTAGAGGCTCCTGCTGTAGTTGACCACTTGAAGGAAAAGGGAGGTGGCATTTCTCCGACATTATGTTAGCTCTACATGTATAAACACAGGACACTGATTCGTTGTCCATAGGCTGTTATTTACTCTCTGATTTACAGTTTTCATCATAAAGTTATCAAATTTTTTGGTATATTTTGGAAGTTTTTCAAATCTCAGGGATGTCATTAAGCATAATCATCAGTCTCTTATTAATACTGGGTACATTTCGATCCATTTAGAAAATTGTTAAAGATTTAAATGATAAATGACTAAAAACTGCTTTTCTAGTCATACCGACCACTCAAAGAACTGTACACTAGAGCCACATTTAAACTTACAAACGCACACAGATACATACACCGATACACAGATCAAGGCACAGGAGAACATCAACGTGCAACTGAAGAAACCTGGAAACAAACCCACAACTCTTGGATTGCAAGTCAAACTACTCTTCCCACTGAGCCACAGTTGCCTCTTTTTAAGGCGTTAATAGATTTCAGTGATTTGTCAAGTTGAAAAGTTGCTTAAAGTCATATTTTCATTGCAAGAAGAAGCCATTTACAGGTTTTGAAAATACATCTGACTGTGAAAAGTTTTAATAATAATTTCCTAACATTGTGTCAGTTTTAGTTGTCTTTTTTAGCACCTTGCCTGAAATAAAAGTGCTGTGTTGCAGAGAAGGATGGAAAAGTGTCGTGTTTCTTTTCCTAGGAACTTCATTATTTTGTGCATTTAATCTGATCCCCTCGATTTTAAGTTTAGCTTAATCATATTTTGTTTCACAAAAAGAAAAAAGTTAAACAAAAAATAAGGAATGCTGTATGTCTTCCCCACAAGCCATCCAAGTTGCTTTAGCACAAAATTATCTTGCATCATACTGTCTATATAATAGTAGTTGTAATATTATTATTATTACTATTGTTCCAGCTCACACTCCCGAAGAATGGGTGACTGGAGTGCTCTGGGTCGTCTTCTGGACAAGGTTCAGGCTTACTCCACAGCTGGGGGAAAGGTGTGGCTGTCTGTTCTCTTCATCTTCAGGATCCTGGTGTTGGGTACTGCAGTGGAATCAGCCTGGGGAGATGAACAGTCTGCCTTTAAATGTAACACACAGCAACCTGGTTGTGAAAATGTCTGCTACGACAAATCTTTCCCTATCTCTCATGTTCGCTTCTGGGTCCTCCAGATAATTTTTGTCTCAACACCTACGCTCTTGTACCTGGCTCATGTTTTCTATCTGCACAGGAAAGAGCAGAAACTCAACAGGAAGGAGGAGGAGCTTAAAGCTGTACAAAATGATGGAGGCGATGTTGACATCCCACTAAAGAAAATTGAGATAAAAAAGATGAAGTATGGCATAGAAGAACATGGCAAAGTGAAGATGAAGGGTGCCTTACTTAGAACCTACATAGTCAGCATTTTTTTTAAATCTTTGTTTGAGGTGGGCTTCTTGGTGATCCAGTGGTATATGTATGGCTTCACGTTGTCTGCAGTCTACACATGTGAGAGGTCTCCATGCCCACACAGGGTGGACTGTTTTCTGTCCCGTCCAACAGAGAAGACCGTTTTCATCATCTTTATGCTGGTTGTTTCTCTGGTTTCTCTGTTACTTAATATCATTGAGCTCTTCTATGTTTTTTTTAAGAGAATTAAAGATCGCGTAAAGGGAAAACAGCAACCCACACTCTATGCCAGTGGAGGCACTTTGAGCCCTACCCCTAAAGAACTGTCCACAACAAAGTATGCTTACTATAATGGCTGTTCTTCCCCAACTGCTCCCCTCTCACCTTTGTCCCCACCAGGCTACAAGCTGGCCACTGGGGAGCGGGGAACTGGTTCATGCCGAAATTACAACAAACAGGCCAATGAACAGAACTGGGCCAATTACTCTACAGAGCAGAACCGGCTAGGGCGAAATGGTGCAGGAAGCACTATTTCAAACTCCCATGTGCAAGCCTTTGACTTTCCTGATGATGCACACGAGCAAAAGAAACTTCCCTCAACAGCAGGACATGATCTCCAACCTCTGGCTTTAATTGATGCCAGACCTTGTAGCCGTGCCAGCAGCAGGATGAGCAGAGCAAGGCCAGATGACCTGGACGTGTAAACCAAGGTTTTGCCTACTTCAGTGTCTGTCCAGCTGACAAGGTTATTCTCTGCAGGCAAAGGATCAGGCAAGGATTGATTGCATATTGATATAAAAGCTGGGATTAACCTCAGTCATAGTCCTTAGTATAGACATTCCTTCAGAGAAATAATAAACCTAAATGAAATTAAAATATTTTTAACACTTCTGAAAGGTACACATTGCATATATTTTTTCTCTGAATATTGCTGTAACTTTTCATAAAATGAAAAAGTTGTAGAAAAGTTTCAAGATCATGTGACCACGCTCACACTAAACAAATTAATTTTCAAGTCACAGGAAAATTTTAAAAACTACTGGCAAAAGCCCCAGAGTGGAGGCAAAATGGCTTTTGTCACCAATGGCAATGTGTGACTGTTTAATACTTGTGATTTATTAGACTCACTGACATGTCGCAGGCTCTAACCAAATATCTAGTGTGTCAGATATTTCTCAGTAGTTAATGAAGAAGTGCTGGGGGTCACCAAGCTGCTACAGCTTGTGAGGGAAAATGGCTGCTAGAATCATGTGAGAATAAAAGGAGAAAATGCAGCCCCAACAAACATGGAGAATAGGAGCAATGTGTTATCTGTTTGGAAGGAATATTGATACTTCTCATACTGATATGTTTCCAGATAATACAGGATTGCAAAAAAACAATGTACATTTAACACATTGAATATAGTATATGCACTAACAGGTCAGGTAGTGTACACAAGGGAACAATCGGATAACTGAACATAGTATTAGGTGATTTTATTTTAAACATTCACTGATTAGCTCAAATACAAAGAAGTGGACAGGTGACACTTTGTGATTCTCTGGGTTTGGTTGGTCATGTTCTGTTTCAGGTAAGAACACTCCCGTGCTTTGATGCATTGCATTTGCACTTTGGGCTATAGCTAGTAAATGGAACATCCTGATTAAGGAATTAGTGGATAGCTGGTAAATTTGATAAGATAGTGGTTTGGATAGCTGACAGAAAGGTAAAGTTGTTTTTACATCATCCAATTTTATTAATAGCCATGGTTATCCTCCATTGCCTAACTGTGATCTTGTCCACATAAAGAACTGAACATTTGTTCCAGTCCTGCTCACAAGGAAAACATGAGTGTTTGGCTTGTGTTAGGAGTCTGTTTTTTCAGCAGTAGTGCTGCGTTGTTCAGGGGGAAAGAAGAATCTGTAGAGAAAGCAAAACACCTTCCACTTAGAAAAAACAAACCCAACTGCCCTGTGTCGTCTTCTCAACTCCAAACAGGCATTTTTATTGAGAGTAAAAACCCCTCTTCCCTTTCTTTAAATTCCAACAATCTCCTTTCCTTGAATGATGACTCCTGATAAACTTTGAATATTGTGATTTTTCATGTTTTTCATTTTGTAGTTTCTTTTTTTTCTGGGTGAAAGTGTCAGGAATTGCAAACAGACATCACTTGTTTGTGGGTTCCTAAAATAAAGATTTTATCAGATTTTATTACCGTCAGTTATTTAAGGACCAGCGTTCTTTTTTCCATTTCTAAGTAGTATTTCAAATGTGTTTAAGATATTTGAGTAAATGTTTTTTCCTTGTTTAAATAATTGCTGCTTGAAGAAAGATGTGTAGTACTGTACATCAAGCCAACTGTGTCACAATAAAAATGTGAATTTTATTGAAGACTGGTCATAGATCTGGACTAATATTTAGTCTTCTCTTACCTTAAACCCAATTCCTTTTAGTTCCACAACTGTCAATTTAGTGTAAGTTTATGTCAATTTATAATTTTGTCGGTACTGACAAGGATCTTTTCAGCTACAAAGGCATTTGCACTGAGATCTTGCTGTTAAAAGGTGTAACTTAATGCAAAGTGTATGTTGTGAATTTTCTGATAAATGTTACTAATTTATTTTTCAACACAAATCTCAACTCTTCAATATAAGATAAGACAACTGAACATTTGTAATGAATTGATTTTTAAGATAGGTCTTCCAGTTTGGATAGAAGCAAGCATTTGCTGCATTTAGAAATGTTTACCCAGGGGATCTGCTATTGTGTAAAGTAAAATTGATCGTAAAAATGCAACTCACCTGTGAAATGCTATCTTAACCAATAAACGTTTTCAGTCCTCATTTCCGGTTGAACTGCTTTTATTTCCTGAGAGGCTCATCAGTTTGGTTTGAACTAACAGTAATGCTTTTTCCCAATTTATAGCTGTCTTTGTTGTCGTTTTTCAGACTTTCTGGCCATCAGTCGTCAAAAAGGCTTCAAGTTTCCATCAGTATGGTTTCATGTCACTATAATATGCTTTTGATAATGAAATAATTTTAATTTTTCATTTCAATTATTTCACGCTAACATTGCAACTGGTGCTTTCTCCAATTCCAAAAGAAAATTATTGGTCCTTTTTTAGACCATCCAAAATTTTCAGGTCAGGTTAGTGATATAGTATGTACCTAGTCACGTTAGGCCCTAGTGTTATTCCAAGACGTAGCTTTGGCAGAAATTCAAAAAAAAAAAAATATGTATTCCTCTAATTTTTACAGTAACATGTACAATGTCAATATTTTTTATTAGCATTCATAAAAACTAAAGTTGTGTTTTCAGTAACTGCTGCTCTGTATCTGATGGTAATGATGGTCTTTTGAGATTGTTAGTCTTACAGTTTTAGCCCCTTGTTGAATATTCAGCAGGGGACCAAAAAAAATAATTTAGCACAAGTACATTTTCTTTTCACTAATACTTGGGTGGGCCACATAATAAAAGAGCCATTAGCTTTGTTGCTTCACAGCAAGAATGTTCCAGGTGTGTGGCTTTTCCCTGGCTACTCCAGAGAGTGCCTTCCCACTGCCCAAAATAACTGCATGCTAAGTTAACTAGTCATTCTAAACTGACTGCAGGTAATACCAGGAGGGCAGAGGAGCTCATGACTGGCTATGGCTTAATTTATATGTCTGACATGAGGCCAGCTCCTTGTCCTTATAAAGAATAAAGGCTCTTTAAAGAATTGATATTTACATTTTTACAGCACCTTTATCAGAGCCAGGATGTGAGCTCCTGATATACAGACTTTGATATGCTTGACTCTATAAAAAATAAATTGTGGTATAATCTTATGTTCTTTGTCATCCATCTTTATAATATACCCTTCTTACAAAGAACACAGTTTGAAAGCCTACGGGGTCGAAAGAGGGCCTGATCCACTATACCTGAATATACTGTCTGCTTCAGCTCATATAATCAATGTAGGTGCAATTATGAAAGAAATCGCACTAAAGCGTTTGGGTTATCTTAAACAACAGATCCTACTGGATGGTCTGCTGAGCTCAACTATTTCCAATCATGTTTGACGTCTCCACAGGCCACAGCTTTCAGGCAACATTCCTCACATGCCAGCTGCCACTTGCCATTACTGAATTCTGTGGGTTAGAAAACATCTTAGCCCCTAACAGGGCCATTTCAGTGCCTGCTTGGTTATGTAAATAATGGACTTCCATTAAACAAGAAACAAGACTGAAGTGTCCAGGAGAGCTACATCTACATATCTTTTTGTAGCGAATTCTAAGGTTACTGTATGTACATCATTTTTTTATTTGGGGAAGTACCATATACTGTCCCACAAGTGTCTTTGCAGAATGTTTGAAAGACCTATTCAGAGAATAAGATAAACAGGATGTGGCTCCATCTCTGGTAATCTGGTCGTGTCTCCTGTGCCTCTAGAATCGTCCAGCTTATTTTCAACAATTAGATTAGGCATCTCTGACAGAAACTGTTCATGACCTAAAACTTCATACCTGCTCTACAGTACTTTGTTTCGTCTGAAATATTGTATAAATAAGATACTTTTAAGATAATTTTCCTCAACTTCTAAAAAAGGCTAGTGTGGTTATGTCAAGAATAAGTAACTACAGGCACATATTAATCCTGAGAAGTGTTTGATCCCCAAATATGCTTTTCATGTGAAATACAAATCTCTTCAGGACTTTCTAATCACATTGTTGAGACTGGACTGGTTTAAGTTTTAAATGGTATTGACGTCCAGGAGGCATCCGGTATAGATGCCCAAGCCACCTCAACTGGCTCGTCTCGATGTGGAGGAGCAGTGGCTCTACTCCGAGCCCCTCCCGAATGGCCGAGCTCCTCACCCTATCTCTAAGGGAGTGTCCGGGCACCCTACGGAGGAAGCTAATTTCAGCCGCTTGTATCCGGGATCTCGTTCTTTCGGTCATGACCCAAAGTTCATGGCCATAGGTGAGGGTAGGAACGTAGACCAACCGGTAAATCGAGAGCTTCTCTTTTCGGCTCAGCTCTCTCTTCCCCACAATAGACCGGCACAGTGCCAACATTACTGCGGCAGCCGCACCGATCCGTCTGTCGATCTTTCGCTCCATTCTTCCCTCACTCGTGAACAAGACCCTGAGATACTTGAAGTCCTCCACTTGAGGCAGGAACTCCCCTCCGACCTGAAGAGGACAAGCCATCCTTTTCCGGTCGAGAACCATGGCCTCGGACTTGGAGGAGCTGATCTTCATCCCAGCCGCTTCACACTTGGCTGCGAACCGCCCCAGCGCATGCTGTAGGCCTTGGCTAGAGGGGGCCAACAGGACCATGTCATCTGCAAAAAGAAGAGACGAAATCCACTGGTCCCCAAACCAGACCCCCTCCGGCCCTTGGCTGCGCCTAGAAATCCTGTCCATAAAAGTTATGAACAGGACCGGTGACAAAGGACAGCCCTGATTGGAGTCCAACATGCACCGGGAACAGGTACAACTTGGTGCCGGCAATGTGGACCAAACTCCTGCTCCGCTTGTACAGGGACCGGATGGCCCCTAATAAAGGGCCCCAGATTCCATACTCCCGGAGCACCCCCACAGGGCACCACAAGGACACAGTCGAATGCGGAGGGTGAAGAGCTGGTCCAGTGTTCCACTGCCGGGATAAAAACCACACTGCTCCTCCTTAAGCCGAGATTCAACTATCGGTCGGACTCTCCTCTCCAATACACTGGCATAGGCCTTACCAGGGAGGCTGAGGAGTAGGATCCCCTATAGTTGGAACACAACCTCCGGTCACCCTACTTATGAAGGGGGACCACCACCCCAGTCTGCCGGTCCAGAGCCACTGTCCCCGACCAACCCAGCAATGTTGAAGAGGCATGTCAACCATGACAGCCCCACAACATCTAGAGACTTGAGGTACTCAGGGCGGATCTCATCCACCCCCGAAGCCCTGCCACCGTGGAGCTTTTTAACCACCTTGGTGACTTCAGCCTGGGTGATGAAAGAGTCTAACCCCGAGTCCCCAACCTCTTCTTCCACCAGGGAATCTGTGATGACAGGATTGAGGAGATCCTCGAAGTACTTCTTCCACTGCCCGATAATGTCCCCAGTCGAGGTCAGCAGCTCCACACCCCCACTGTAAACAGTGTTGCCGAAGCACTGCTTCCCCCTCCTGAGGCGCCGGACGATTTGCCAGAATCGCTTCTCCATGGCCTCACCGAACTCCTCCCAGGCCCGAGTTTTTGCCTCTGCCACAGCCCGGGCCGTGGCATGATTGGCCTCACGGTACCCGTCAGCCGCCTCAGGAGTACCACAAGCCAATCAGAGCCGAGAGGACTCCTTCTTCAGCTTGACAGCGTCCCTTACTGCCGGTGTCAACCACCGGGTTCGGGGATTGCCGCCGTGACAGGCACCGCAGACTTTACGGCCGCAGCTACGGGCAGCTGCATCGACAATAGATGCGGAGAACATGGTCCACTCAGACTCTATGTCTCCAACATCCTGGAGGTGGGAGTTGAATACACCCCTGGCCGATGGCCCTGGCAGACATTCCCAGCAGACTCTCACTACCCGCTTGGGCCTGCCAAGTCTGTCTGGCTTTCTCCTATTCCAGAGGATCCAACTCACCACCAGGTGGTGATCAGTGGACAGCTCAGCCCCTCTCTTCACCCGAGTGTCCAAAACATGCGGCCGAAGGTCTAACGACGAAACACCACTCGGATTCAGATTGTGGAGGCCATTCCTCCCGATCACGCCTCTCCAGGTGTCACTGTTGTTTCCCACGTGGGCGTTGAAGTCCCCCAGCAGAATAATGGAGTCCCCGGGAGGGCCATTATCCCACACCCCCGACAAGGACACCAAGAAGGCCGGGTACTCCGCACTACCGCTCGGCCCATAGGCCGAAACGACAGTCAGAGACCTGTCCCCAACCCGAAGGCGCAGGGATGCGACCCTCTCATCCACTGGGGTAAACCCCTACACGAGACGGCTGAGCTGGGGGGCAGCAAGCAAACCCACCCCAGCCTGCCACCTCTACCTGTGGGCCACTCTAGAGTAGAAGAGAGTCCAGCCTCTCTTGAGGAGATGGGTTCCAGAGCCCAAGCTGTGTGTGGAGGCGAGCCCAACTATTTCTAGTCGATATTTCTCAATCTCCCACACAAGCTCAGGCTCCTTTCCCCCCAGCGAGGTGACATTCCACATCCCTAGAGCCAGCCTAAGCATCCGGAGATCGGGCCGCCGAGCTCTCCACCTTCGTCCGCCAACCAATCCTCTTTGCACCGGTCCCTCATGGTTCCCCCTGCAGATGGTGGGCCCACTGGGGGATGTCCTCGTGTCTTTTGTTCGGGCTTGGCCCGGCTGGGTCCCGCGAGGGGCAACCCAGCCACCAAGTGCTCTCCGACAAGTCCCGACCCCAGGCCTGGCTCCAGGGTGGGACCCCAGGTCCGCTGTACCAGGCGACGTCACGTGCCTCGATTTTATAGTCGTCATGAAGGTGTCTTGAACCGCTCTTTGTCTTCCTCCTCTCTGTCCTACAGTCTGGGCAGTTAATTGCGCATATGGGAGGGGAATTTAGTTTAGTTTTTTTTATCATTTTAATGCACAAAGAGTCACTGTTTTTGGTCCAGATAATGCAAAGTTCGAGGTAAGTAATCCAATTGAATAGTTAAAAAAGTTTAAATTACAGAGCATTCCAAAACTATCTGTGGTTATGGTCTTAGACCTAAAATTAAACAATCATACAAATTATATTCAATTCAATTCAGTTTATTTATATAGCGCCAATTCACAACACATGTCTCAAGGCACTTCACAAAAGTCAGGTACATACATTCCAGTTAATCCTAACCATTGAACAGTGCAGTCAGATTCAGTTATTTATTCAAATTGGATAAAAAGTTTTTCTATCTAAGGAAACCCAGCAGATTACATCGAGTCAGAGACTTGTAGCAGTCACTCCTCCTGTATGAGGATGTAGAGACAGTGGACAATTACTGGCATTGACTTTGCAGCAATCCGTCATACTGAGCATGCATGTAGCGACAGTGGAGAGGAAAAACAGCGGAACCAGGCTCAGTGTGAGCGGCCATCTGCCACGACTGACTGGGGGTTAGAGAGAACAGAGCAGAGACACAAAGAGAACAAAGAAGCACTGATCCAGGAGTACTTTCTATGTGAAGGAAAAGTAAATGTTAGTGGATATAGCTCCTTTAATGGTTTCATCTAGAAAGAAAGAACAGATAAACTCTGAGCCAGTTTTCAAGGTAAGAGTCTGAAAGAGAGGACATATAATTAGTTACAGTAAAAGCTCAGTCAATTGCCATGTCTAGGAGAGAGAAAGGGTTGAACACTGAAAGACAGGGCCATGTGGATTATCGGTAGAGGGTGAGCATTAAGTTGTTGCCAGCAGAAGCTTAGACGATGCCCCCCTCCAGGAAGGTGTCACAGGTAGATACAGAGTCAGACCAGGTGTAGCTTCTAGGAAGAGAAAAGAGAGAGAACATAAAGTTAAAAGCTGAAATAACAGCAAATAATGCAAAATTGCAGAGTAGTGTGAGAAAGTAGCGAAGAGGGTTAAAGTGGTCATTATGTCCTCCAGCAGCCTAAGCCTAGGGCAGCATAACTACAGAGATAGCTCAGGATAACCTAAGCCACTCTAACTATAAGCTTTATCAAAAAGGAAAGTTTTAAACCTAGCCTTAAAAGTAGACAGTTTGTCCATCTAGAGCCCACTGATGGCCATTGTTATACTAAAAACCACAACGATTGGGATACCTCTCTCTGTCAGATTGACCATAACCATTGGAAAAGAGAAGGGGTCACACAGGTAGCAGAAATGGAGGGTGTGTTTGCACCTCAACCGTAACTGAGCCGGTTTAGGCTAAACCTGACTCCCCCTTACTCCATCCAACAAGGGGAGAAGAAGACGGAGCTAAAATAAGGAAGATAGCTCAGGATAACCTAAGCCTCTCTAACTATAAGCTTTATCAAAAAGGAAAGTTTTAAGCCTAGCCTTAAAAGTAGACAGGGCGTCTGCCTCACGGACTAAAACTGAGAGCTGGTTCCACAGGAGAGGAGCCTGATAACTAAAGGATCTGCCTCCCATTCTATTTCTAGAGACTCTAGGAACCACCAGTAAACCTGCAGTCTGAGAACGAAGTGGTTCTGTCATGTCTTTCAGTGTTTAATCCTGTCTCTCTCCAAGTCAGTCAAAAAGGAAAAAGGGAGAGAAGGAGAGAAGAATAGAGGAGAAAAAGAAGGATAAAGAGAATACAAGATACTAGAAGACTGCTTCTATGCTTCCTAGAGAAACATATATAACAACAGCAGTGTTTCCAAAAAGTGTATGGTGACACCTGAATCCAAACACCTGTGGGTGTGAGTGTGAGCGCGCTTGTGTATATAAGGTTTCTCCATAAAAATATGCAATAGCGAGAAGCCACAGACCTGCCCCCCAGTATCCGAGACAGATACAGTGGAGATCGGACCCACAGACATCCAAAGCCCCCCAGAGCACGGGATCCCCAGAAGGACCACTACATGGACTACCGCAACCCCCCCAGAGAAGAGCAGAGGAGAGCCCCAGGGAAACCACCCAGCAGCCACAGTACAGAAGCCCCAGGGAGCTGCAGCAACAAGCCCACAGGCCCTGTCGGCAGCCGTCTACGCCGCGGCAGATACAGCCATGGATCCAGAGATCCGAGACCCCGGGTCACATCATCCCCAAAGCAGTGGCCCGACAGAGCCAGAGGGCTCAGGTTCTGGCAAGCAGCCACCAGGAGTGAGCTGGCACACACCATAACATACATGCCCCCGAACACAAACGCCACGGATCCCCTCCCTACAGGGGCACACCCCTATAGATGAGTACTACCCACGAAAAGCTGATGAAGACACATTGACACAGCTACATGGCCCTGCTCCAAACACCCCCATCGCATTCTGCCCCCCACCACACAGCGCCGCGATTGCAAGACAAGGGCCCCGCGCAACACCACCTCAGCCCCAGCCCACAAGTGCAACAGAGCAGACACCACCAAGCACTGTTCTCACAACAGACCTCCCAACTCCGCACCAAGATGGGACAAAGTCATCCGGCAAGAGATGCCCAGCCTGCAGCACGCACCCAGGGCCGACGGCCCCGACCATGCCCCTGGATCCACACAAACACAACTCATCACTGCCACAACAGTCCAGGGAGAAATACCAACCAGCTTAGCTCCACCAACACCACCACTCAGCCAATCCAAATGCTGGTGACCACACATCCACAAAGAGGATACAATCCCTCCATGCCACCCTCTAGCCCGCTGCATCGACCCCACCCGGACACAACAGCTAGGTAACCAGGCCAGGCCAACCAACCACCCCAGACCAAGCACAACCCGCCAGCTGCCCCAGTGATGGTTCAAGACACGCTCCACCGCCCCACCCACCTGACAACCACCGCAGCCCGCCGCCAGGCTGGGGGCCTAAGCCAGAAGGAAACATTGGAGGAAGGCCATCACAACACACCAAAGACTGGGCACCCCGCCAACCCCACAGCCCAACCCCCGGAGGCGTCCCAGCATGCCGGCCACACACACTCCTGCATGACATACCCAGCCGCAGGCCCTCCACCAAGGCGAAGCCACATCCCAATCACACTGTCCAGCCAAGATCCCCTAGCCTGAACCCGTTGCTCCCTCAGCCGATGGCCGGGCACTGAAGCCAAGGATCGAGATCCAAAAAAATCCAAACCATCCAGAGAGAGCTGAAATGCCAAACCCCAACACGATCAACCTCCAAGAGTGACTCCCAACCCCAGCCCAGACTCCAACCAGAAGACCCGCTCCTTCTCCTGGCCTCCAAACCCAAACACAAACGTGGGGTGTGGAAAGACCCCAAGCCTTCCTCCTCCTGCTCAAATGTGGTGTCTAGTACTAGTCTTAAACTACAAGCAAGACAGTTGCAAGCCTTTAAAGTTAGTTATGTAAATCTTTTAGGGTCAGTTAGGTCCTAGAGATGTGGTGACAGCAGCTGCGAGTGGGGTGGGGGGCGGTGGGGTCCAATTAAATTTTTTTTTGTCATGGGGACCAAAAACTCCTGGCTGTGCCGCTGGTGTGAGCTACAGAACCCATGATCCTGACGCATCAACGGAGCACCTATGTGAGACTTGAAGCACTTAGCAGCGTTTCCAAATCCTTGTTTTTCAGATTACTAAAAGGTCAGCTTGATTACCATGACCATAATGGGCAATTAGGCAACAGGACACGAAGATCACGAATTCGACATATGACACAAATAAAATGTTAAAAAATTCCAAAGTTTACTATTTTTAGCAGATCAAACCAACGCTCTATATACAAAGAAGCCAAAACTCTGCAACGACTTACAGAATTAACAAGATATGAAAAGCATGATACAATTTAGCACATTAAAGCAATTTTAAACTTTTACTTTTTCTTATAGTTGGACTCCCACTGTTGATGTTAAAGCTGATTACATTGAAGAGTAAGACTGTACTGATTTTATCTCAATTCATAATGAAAAGGCCAGTTTCCAAAAACGACTGGATTGAGGAATCTTATTTATTTTATGACAAATTCTATTGCTATTACAAGCCAACTTACAAAGATAGTGAAACTTAGGCAAAATTAAAGGGTAACTAGAAGTTGTTAAGCCCAATATTTGAACATCCTAGAAATGACACCATTTGAGGTAACCTGTTTTTTTAGTACTACCGCTGCTGCTGTAATGGCCTGTTTTTTGGTTAAAAACAGAATACATATTATGGTTAGAGAAGCTCTTTCCACAATACAAGAACTGCTACTGGCAAAAGTAATAGTGGTGTGAATAAATATAAAAATATGTGGTACAATAATTCTGGTAAAACATGCATTAAGGAAAACGTGTATGTTGAGAAGGCAAACAAATAAAGAAAATTCCGACTCTTTGGGTGGGAATATTTATTTCATTTTGTAGTTAGCATGTGCTTCATAGACCTACAGACCTTCTGAAATTTTTTTGACTGTCCAGGCAGTGCTGTCATTATGAAGCAGAAACAAAGAAATTACCTCAATTATAGCTAAGTGTTTTTGGCTGTTGATTATGTTTTTGCGCATAGCAAACGCAGGCACACAACTTTGTTTACTTCACTTTAGATCACATCAACTTAGAAAGTGCTAGATTTAAACCTATGCTTACAAAAATGCATTTCCTGTATTCATCTTATCTCAATATAAAAAGGATACTTGTAGTCATAGACAGTCAAATGGGGAGGGGGACTCAATTTTAAAAGATATGCAGCAATCTGTCTCAATCAGCTGGGGGCTAAAAGGAGAAACAAACACGGAAGCATAAATCTAGGGCATGGCGCTGTTGGCATAGAGGTTTAAGTGCACAACCCATGTATGGAGGCCTCAGTCCTCGATAGAGGCTGTTGCGGGATCAAATTCCGGCCTGTTGATGCTTTCTGCGCTCCCTTACCTCGCTTTTTCCAAACTATTTCCTGTCTACCTACATTCAACAAAACTATTTTGAAACAATAATAAAGGCCACTAGTGCCTAAAAATAACTTTAAAAAAGAAGCATATAATTTTTGGGAAAGTTGAAAGAAGCAGTAGTTGCATATATGAAGAATGAGAGAAGTCCAGCAGAGGGAAGAGGTAATCATTTGCCCTCCAGTAGCCTAACATTTCAAAAATGCAAAAATTCTTCAAAGAAAGTTGTTTTCAACATTTACATCATAACACATAACATGACATGTAATAAAAGTTTTATTGAGTATGATGATTTCTTCATTAAGTGTTCCACTGATTTAAAAAGATTAGTCATAGCAGAAACACAATTCATTATTAACATGAAGGCACTGTTCTCACTTTCTGGCAGAACTGTATTTTTGCCCGCTGCAAAGTACACAGGTTGCAAACAACCTGATTCATTTCATTAAAATGTAATCCATTGGGAACAAAATAACTGAGGCAGAAATACCCTTTCAGTCTTGATATGGCAGCCACAGTTTCTTTTCTACCAGAATAAAGTAAAATCCTTTTAAGGCAGGAATAATTGCTTTTGCAAATGAAATGCTTTTGGCCTGTATATGGCATGCCATAGTATGCAAAGGACCTAATATACATGAAAATGTAACCCAAAGGAACAAGACAAAGTTTTAAACTTGCTAAAAGGTGATAAAGGCTGTCATGTTATGATTAAAAGCTTAATTCTTCTATAAAATAACTATATTTACATTCTTACACCAAGATAAACCTAACTATCGTATCCTCATGGTTTTGTCCAAGTTTGTTTGTGTGGATACATGCATTTACCTCTCTAATTGCAGGGTGAGACTGGCAGGTGTGGTCCTTACAGCTGAACCTTGTTCAGGCCAATTAAGAGGAGAATATAAAGGAATGAATTCCTTAAGGCAGATGCCAGATTGTTCTTGCTCATAGAACGGTAATAAGGCCTCAGTATTTTGTTACATTACTTTCTCTCATGTTCTCTGGCTTACCTCCTGCATTCTCCTTCAAGAAAGAAGCCTATTTTTCTGGTTTGCAGTCCTTCCTCTCAGATTTCCAGTTGTCCTTCTCACTCACACAAAAACTTGCCAACCTCAATCCCAGTGGATATATTCTTCTCCTTCCCTGGATTCTCACCATCTCCCCCATCTCTGCTAACAGTAAACCTCCTTCTTCATCACAATATATCAAACTTTACTTCCTCTAATAACTTCCCCCTTGAGGAGTCATCATCCAATCAGTTTAGCCATAATATAAAGTTTCCTGCCAATATTCACAAGAGATTAATAAAGGTGTCTTTAATTTCACAAGTAGAGAGGGCAGATGAGTGTCACACATACATTTCTGCTTTGTGTCACTGGTTCACAAACTGCACAAAACTGAAATACAAATACAAACCTTTTTAGAGAATATTCATTTGCCAGGCCTTGTGCACCTGAAACGATCCACTGAAAACAAGTTTACTGTTTCTGTTAACACATCTACATGACAATGTTTTAATTACACTGCCTGGCCAAAAAAAGTCACCACCTGGTTTTAACTAAGCAAATAGGTGCCTCCCATTGGATAATTACTGCATGGGCGATTATGTTTCAGCTGGCAACAAGTTATTTAACCCCAACTGATACAATGAGTTGCTTCTCATTTCTTAAACAACCATGTCGAAAGACACATCCCGTGGTCGTGGAAAAGATGTCAGTCTGTTTCAGAGGGGTCAAATCATTGGCATGCATCAAGTAGGGAAAACATCGAAGAAGGTTGCAGAAACTACCAAAATTGGGTTAAGAACTGTCCAACGCATTATTAAAAACTGGAGGGATAGTGGGGACCCATCGTCTTCGAGGAAGAAAAGTGGCCGGAAAACAATCCTGAATGATCCTGAGTGGGCGCATCAGGGTAAGAAGAGACAAGCCTTTGGGGGCAGTGCTATGATCTGGGTTTGCTGCAGTTGGTCAGATCTGGGTTCAGCAACAGTTTTTGTTCAAAGAATAGCTGACTACCTGAACATACTGAATGACCAGGTTATTCCATTAATGGAGTTTTTCTTCCCTGATGGAATGGGCACATTCCAAGATGACAATGCCAGGATTCATCAGGTTCGAATTGTAAAAAAGTGGTTCAGGGAGCATGAGACATCACTCTCACATGTAATCAAAGCTAAAGTAATATATTAGAGTGTGTGACCTTTTTTTGGCCAGGCAGTGTATGGTCACACTAGTTGAAATGTGAAAACGGTGTAATACCCCTGACATGCAATCAGTAGGTATGTATGTATGTATGTATGTTTTTTTGTTATCTTATGGACTGAACTTCTATTTCCAGTCATACAGACCACTCAAAACACTTTTACACTAGAGCCACATTCACCCAATCGCCCTCACTAACGCTCACACGTTCACCGATACGCAGATCGGTAGTCAACTTGAGGTTAAGTGCCTTGCCCAGGGGCACATCGACATATGGCAGGAGGAAGCTGGAATTGAACACAGTCGCCTCAATGCTTATCATATGCTTCTTTGGGTTTTAAAATGGTCAACAATTTACATAATATTTGACTGAAAATTGTGCCAATACATGGTCTGAAATGGGACTTGTCCGAAATTACACTAAATGGCAACATCAACTTTTAATGGCTTCAGATTTGATATACCTACAAATAACAGTTTTGGTGATTTGATGTCACCCACTCTGGCCCCAGGGATATATTTACTGTGGCTGCTGGTGTAGCTAATACCATGTTGGAGACTAAAGACCTTAACAAGGTTTATATTTCACCAGTTGTGTGGGAAAATGTGTCATAAATGCTAACGTGTAATTATAGGCTTTCAGTTCTACTTAGGTTGCAGGTTCTTGCTTGTGAAAATTCTACCACTTTTGTAGCCCACTGGGTCACTAGACATTTTTCAGTGTAAGTTTCTTTTGCATTGAATAATAGGGATTAGATTTGGAACCTCAGTGTTAACTAGAATTTAGTCCTTCCCAGTACTGAAAGGCAGCACTATGTGGTCAAATCATGTTGTTTACATCTGCAATAATGTTCAAAATTGTGTACACAGTAACTGTGCTGTGCTTCTTGAAGCCAATGTTTACACCTCAGATAGATACAGACCCCATAAAAGAGTTCACTACTGAAAAATGTAGCATTTTAAATGCTTCGTATGTCTTTAGGTTTTGGAGTGTACTAAGTTTTAACAGACTATAATTCTGGCTCTCTGTGTTTAATAGATTTTAACTTAGTAGACTATGTGGTGTGTGCACTTGAAGCTAGATTTAAATAATTCTACCGGTCAAAAGCTTTAGATAAAATTTTTCACTTAATGGGTCTCTTTATTTTCATGACTACACTGTAGATTCTCACCAGAGACAACAAAGCTATGAATGAACACACAAGGAATTATATAGTAAACAAAAAGTGTGAAATAACTGTAAACATTTTTTATATTTTAGATTCTTCTTTGATTACTGCTTTGCACCCTTAGCATTTTCTCCTTGAGCTTCATGAGGTGGTCACCTGAAATGGTTTTTCAGAGAGTCTTCAAAGAACTTCCCAGAGGTTCATTGAGAGATGACCAAAGGTTAATATTTAAGTCATCGCAGCATATACAGGGGTTGGACAATGAAACTGAAACACCTGTCATTTTAGTGTGGGAGGTTTCATGGCTAAATTGGACCAGCCTGGTAGCCAGTCTTCATTGATTGCACATTGCACCAGTAAGAGCAGAGTGTGAAGGTTCAATTAGCAGGGTAAGAGCACAGTTTTGCTCAAAATATTGAAATGCACACAACATTATGTGTGACATAACAGAGTTCAAAAGAGGACAAATTGTTGGTGCACGTCTTGCTGGCGCATCTGTGACCAAGACAGCAAGTCTTTGTGATGTATCAAGAGCCACGGTATCCAGGGTAACGTCAGCATACCACCAAGAAGGACGAACCACATCCAACAGGATTAACTGTGGACCCAAGAGGAAGCTGTCTGAAAGGGATGTTCTGGTACTAACCCGGATTGTATCCAAAAAAACATAAAACCACGGCTGCCCAAAATCACGGCAGAATTAAATGTGCACCTCAACTCTCCTGTTTCCACCAGAACTGTCCGTCGGGAGCTCCACAGGGTCAATATACACGGCCGGGCTGCTATAGCCAAAACCTTTGGTCACTCATGCAAAGCCAAACGTCGGTTTCAATGGTGCAAGGAGCGTAAATCTTGGGCTGTGGACAATGTGAAACATGTATTGTTCTCTGATGAGTCCACCTTAACTGTTTTCCCCACATCCGGGAGAGTTACGGTGTGGAGAAGTCCCAAAGAAGCGTACCACCCAGACTGTTGCATGCCCAGAGTGAAGCATGGGGGTGGATCAGTGATGGTTTGGGCTGCAATATCATGGCATTCCCTTGGCCCAATACTTGTGCTAGATGGGCGCGTCACTGCAAGGACTACCGGAACCATTCTTGAGGACCATGTGCATCCAATGGTTCAAACATTGTATCCTGAAGGCGGTGCAGTGTATCAGGATGACAATGCACCAATACACACAGCAAGACTGGTGAAAGATTGGTTTGATGATCATGAAAGTGATGTTGAACATCTCCCATGGCCTGCACAGTCACCAGATCTAAATATTATTGAGCCACTTTGGGGTGTTTTGGAGGAGCGAGTCAGGAAACGTTTTCCTCCACCAGTATCACGTAGTGACCTGGCCACTATCCTGCAAGAAGAATGGCTTAAAATCCCTCTGACCACTGTGCAGGACTTGTATATGTCATTCCCAAGACGAATTGACGCTGTATTGGCCGCAAAAGGAGGCCCTACACCATACTAATAAATTATTGTGGTCTAAAACCAGGTGTTTCAGTTTCATTGTCCAACCCCTGTTAATATATATATACTCGTACTCGTCGTCTTCTGCTTTATCCGGGACCGGGTCGCGGGGGCAGCAGACTCAGCAGAGACACCCAGAGGTCCCTCTCCCCAGACACCTCCTCCAGCTCCTCCAGGGGGAGCCCAAGGCGTTCCCAGGCTAGCCGAGAGACATAGTGAAGCGATGTGAAGGCCATCGCGATGCGAAGGTTTCTTAAGCAAAGGTTTAATTACAGCTACCTTAAAAGCTTGTGGTACATACCCATTTACTAAAGATAAATTAATCATATCTAAAATGGGGCTGATAATCAGAGGGAACACTTCCTTAAATAATAATAATAATTTGGTCGGGATTGGGTCTAAAATACAAGTTGAAGGTTTAGATGAAGCTAATATTTCTGATAACTCAGGAAGCTCCACAGGATCAAAACAGTCCAAACACAGATCAGGTTCTACAGTTACTTCCAATGTTGTCTCACTTGTTGAGGATGAAGTAATCATCTTCGGGAGTATGTCAAAGATTTTCTTCTTAATAGAATCAATTTTATTTTGGAAGAATCCCATAAAGTCATGACTGCTGAGAGCTAAGGGAATGGATGGCTCAACAGAGCTATGACTCTGTGTAAGTTTAGCAACTGTACTAAAGAGAAACCTAGGATTATTCTTGTTCTCTTCTATTAAGGATGAGAATAAGCTGTTCTAGCTTGGTGAAGTGTCTTTTTATACAATAGGCTATTTTTCTAGATTAAGTAGGAATCCTCTAGGTGTGTAGAGCGCCATTTTCGCTCCAATTTTCTAACATTGTGCTTTAAAGTATGCAGCTCTGAATTAAACCAGGGAGCCTGCCTCCTATGAATAATTACCTTCTTTTTCAAGGGGGCTGCATTGTCTAATGCACCACGCAATGATGAAGTAACACTATGAAAAAGAGAATCAATTTGTGAAAGGGAAGAAACAAAATTATTCCCCTCCACTGTGTTTTTCTGTGATAATGAGGAAATTAAAAGTGGAACAGATTCTTTAAAGGTTGTTACAGCATCGTCTGATAATGATCTACTATAATGAAATGTTCTTTCAGGTGTGGAGTACTCTGTTAAATTAAACTCAAAGGTTATTAGGAAATGGTCAGACTATCACGACCAGAGACAGAGAACCCAAATTCAGCCAAACACAAAGTGATAAGTAAAAAGGTTTATTCAGAAACTCAGGATCAGAGAGCAGAAGAACAGCAGTCAGCTTCCAGGAACCACTGAGAACAGAGAGACTAGTTAGTGGCTGAATAAAACTCAGGATCTGCAAGGAGTTAGATAAAGCCACTAACCTTCTCAGTCTGGGGATGAGGCACAGAATCCAGAGGAGGAAGAGATCCTGACAGTTAATGAGGAAGCGTCCGACAGACTGAAGTCGGATTGCCGACTGATCCAAATCCTCCGGGGAACCAGCTGACGCTGTGACAGGAACACAAAGAGCTGTGATTGTCCTCTTGACAATAAATCCAGGCAGACTAGAGAGCCAGGCGGACTCAGGCTGAATAAACCAGTGGCTAGGCTGAGACGTAAATCCAGGGACAGAAACAGGGTCGAATTCCAGGGCTAGAGGCGTCAGACAAGGGACAGGCAGAGACATAAACCAGAGGCAGAAAACAGAGTCGAAATCCAAAATCCAATCCGTCAGACAAGGAGCAAGCAAGAGGGAATAATCCGTAAGGCAAGGCGAGGTCATGGAACGAGATCAGTCAGGAAGGTACGCTGGATAACTACTCACAAATGTTTTCGAAAATCTGGCACCGTCTGCCGGTCAGAGAGCTGTATATAACTGCAGCTCCACAGGTGTGTGGCATGACGGTGATTGCGCAGCAGCGCAGCAGCAGACAGGTGAAGCAGATGAGTTAATTGCATGAGTGAGAGCAGAGCAGGCAGACGGGCCAGAATCATAACACAGACAGCACAGGGTTGTGAGAAAATATTGTTATGTCTTTACACACAATGCCATATGTCAGCACAAGGTCCAGAAATGGTCAGACAGCACAGGATTGTAAGAAAATATTGTTATGTCTTTACACTCAATGCCATATGTCAGCACATGGTCCAGAGAATGAAGACAAACGTGGGTAGGTTTGTTAATGTTTTGAGTAAAGCCAATTGAGTCTAAGATACCATTAAAGGCTATATTTAAGTTATCACTTTCAGTGTCAACATGAATGTTAAAATCCCCCACTATAATAACTTTATCTGTATTTAACACTAAATCAGATAAAAGGTCTGAAAACTGATCTAAAAATTGAGGGTAAGGGCCTGGTGGACGGTACAGAACAACAAACAGAAGTGGTTTTAGTGCTTTGCAATTTGGATGAGGAAAACCAAGGATTAAATATTCAAAAGAGGTGTACCTATTGATTGGTCTGGGACTAGTCAATAAATCGGACTGAAAGATGGTTGCTACTCCTCCTCCTCGCCCAGTATTTCGAGGAATGTGAAAATGTAAATAATTAGTAGGAGTTGACTCATTTTTAGTAACATAATCCTCTTGCTGCAGCCAGGTTTCTGTGAGGCAAAATAAATCAATCTGATTGTCACAAATCAGGACACTAACTAGCAAAGTCTTTGAAGCGAGAGATCTTATGTTCAGTAAGCCACATTTAATTGTTTTATTTTTATTTTTGGTCTGAGTTGTTTTTATTTTTATTAGATTTTCCTGATTTCTTCTTTTTAGATAATTTTTTAATCTATTCAGTTTTGGCCGTGGGCGAAACACTATCTTAATAGGGTAATGGGTGGGTAGCAGTACAGAAGCTGCAGAGAGGAGTGTTAAACTATGACCCTGCTTCCTGGTCTGAACCCTGGGTTGTCAGAGGTTTGGAGAACTAATAAATTCGGCCAGATTCCTAGAAAGAAGAGCTGCTCCATCCAAAGTGGGATGGATGCCGTCTCTCCGGATCAGACCAGATTTTCCCCAAAATGTTCGCCAATTATCAATGTAGCCTACATTGTTTTCTGAAGACTTTTAACTACATTTTGTGGACATCCAGAATACATTTATTACCGGAGGTCAGTTTAATGGGTTCCACATTAATTGATTGACTAAGCAGTTTCCCCCCTCCTTGAACCGCCACCTTAACGTGGTGGAGGGGTTTGAGTGCTTGAATGATCCTAGAGGCTATGTTGTCTGGGGCTTAAATGCCCCTGGTAGGGTCTCCCATGGCAAACAGACAAAGAGCGGTTCAAGACACCTTCAAGACACCTTCATGAGGACTACCAAATCGAGGCACGTGACGTCGCCCGGTACGGCGGAGCCGGGGTCCCACCCTGGAGCCAGGCCTGGGGTCGGGACTCGTTGGAGAGTGCCTGGTGGCCGGGTAGCTCCTCACGGGACCCGGCCGGGCCAAGCCCGAACGAGAGACCCGAGGCCATCCCCCAATGAGCTCACCACCTGCAGGGGGAACCGTGAGGGACCGGTGGAGACCTCGGCGGACCGATCCCCAGATGCTGGCTCTAGGGACGTGGAATGTCACCTCACTGGGGGGGAAGGAGCCTGAGCTTGTGCATGAGGTCGAGAAATATCGACTAGAAATAGTCGGGGTCGCCTCCACACCCACACACTGGAACCCATCTCCTCGAGAGAGGCTGGACTCTCTTCTACTCTAGAGTGGCCCACAGGGAGAGGCAGCGGGCTGGGGTGGGTTTGCTTGCTGCCCCCCAGCTCAGCCGTCTCGTGTAGGGGTTTACCCCAGTGGATGAGAGGGTCGCATCCCTGCGCCTTCCGGTTGGGGACAGATCTCTGCATGTCGTTTCGGCCTATGGGCCGAGTGGTAGTGCGGAGTACCCGGCCTTCTTGGTGTCCTTGTCGGGGGTGCTGGATAATGCCCTTCCCGGGGACTCCATTATTCTGCTGGGGGACTTCAACGCCCACGTGGGAAACAACAGTGACACCTGGAGAGGCGTGATCGGGAGGAATGGCCTCCGCGATCTTAATCCAAGTGGTGTTTCGTTGTTGGACTTCTGTGCTAGTCACGGATTGTCCATAATGAACACCATGTTCAAGCATAAGGGTGTTCATCAGTGCACTTTGCACCAGGACACCCTAGGCAGGAGGTCGATGATCAACTTTATTGTCGTGTCGTCAGACCTTCGGCCGCATGTTTTGGACACTCGGGTGAAGAGAGGGGCTGAGCTGTCCACTGATCACCACCTGGTGGTGAGTTGGATCCTCTGGAATAGGAAAAAGCTGGACAGACTTGGCAGGCCCAAGCGCATGGTGAGGGTCGACTGGGAATGTCTGGCAGGGCCTTCGGCCAGGGATGTATTCAACTCCCACCTCCGGGAGAGCTTTGACCAGATTCCGGGGGATGATGGAGATATAGAGTCCGAGTGGACCATGTTCTCCGCATCTATTGTCGATGCTGCTGCCCGTAGCTGCGGCTATAAGGTCTGCTGTACCTGTCGCGGCTGCTATCCCCGAACCCAGTGGTGGACACCGGCAATAAGGGACGCTGTCAAGCTGAAGAACGAGTCCTATCGGCTCTGGTTGGCTTGTGGGACTCCTGAGGCGGCTGATGGGTACCGTGAGGCCAAGCGTGCCGCGGCCCGGGCTGTGGCAGAGGCAAAAACTCGGGTCTGGGAGGAGTTCGGTGAGGCCATGGAGAAGGACTACCGGTTGGCCTCGAAGCGATTCAGGAGGGAGAAGCAGTGCTTCGCCAACACTGTTTACAGTGGGGGTGGGAGGCTGCTGACCTCGAATGGGGACATTTTCGGGCGGTGGAAGGAGTACTTCGAGGATCTCCTCAATCGTGCCATCATGCATTCCCTGGTGGAAACAGAGGCTGGGGACTCGGGGTTAGACTCTTTCATCACCCAGGCTGAAGTCACTGAGGTGGTTAAAAAGCTCAGCGGTGGCATGGCTCTGGGGGTGGATGAGATCCGCCCTGAGTACCTCAAGTCTCTGGATGTTGTGGGGCTGTCATGGTTGACACGCCTCTTCAACATTGCGTGGCAGTTGGGGACAGTGCCTCTGGTCTGGAAGACTGGGGTGGTGGTCCCCCTTCATAAGTAGGGTGACCGGAGGGTGTGTTCCATCTACAGGGGGATCACACTCCTCAGCCTCCCTGGTAAGGCCTATGCCAGGGTATTGGAGAGGAGAGTCCGGCCGATAGTTGAACCTCGGCTTCAGGAGGAGCAGTGTGGTTTTCGTCCCGGCCTTGGAACACTGGACCAGCTCTAAACCCTCTACAGAGTACTCGAGGGTTGATGGGAGTTTGCTCAACTGGTCCACATGTGTTTTGTGGACCTGGAGAAGGCATTCGACTGTGTCCCTTGTGGTGCCCTGTGGGGGGTGCTCCAAGAGTATGGAATCGGGGGCCCTTTATTAGGGGCCATCCGGTCTCTGTACAAGCGGAGCAGGAGTTTGGTCCGCATTGTCGGCACAAAGTCGGGCCTGTTCCTGGTGCATGTAGTACTCCAGCAGGGCTGCCCTTTGTCACCGGTCCTGTTCATAACTTTTATGGACAGGATTTGTAGGCGCAGCCAAGAGCCGGAGGGGGTCTGGTTTGGGGACCAGTGGATTTCGTCTCTTCTTTTTGCAGATGACATGGTCCTGCGGGCCCCTCTAGCCAAGACCTTGTAAGAATTATGATTATTGATTAATTAATATTTATCAAGAATTATAATTCAAAATCATAATTTGAAAAAAATAATTTCTTAACCAAAGATCATTACTTACAAAAAGGAATCAGAGATGTCCTTTGGTGTTGTAATTATGGCTCAAGGCCCTTGATAATTACAATTATTAAATTCTCAATAATAATTGATAACTATTACTAGATGTCAGTGTGTAATCAACCGCTTCACCGAAGGTGGGGGAACTTTGACCTTATTTTGACAGAAAAATCACTCTTGCTCAAAATAAACACAAACGCTTTATCTTTATCTATGTGAATATTGATTAAATCAACAGCCCTGATACACCTCGCTATTCTGATTCAATAATCTTCACCTAATCAAGCATGCAAAAGTTCTACACAAAAGGGGTAAAATAACTAACTAAACAAGATAAAACAACATTGAGTGTGTTTGAAAGTCAAACCAGCAGTTATGGCAAAAACAAGAGAAAATATAGTACTGAGCAAAGCATTGGGAGCGGCCTCCACCAGGCTGCAGTCATAAAACCCCCAAAGTTGGAGCTTAGTGAAGCACAAAGGGTCATAAAACTTTTAGGCGTCAACCAGTGGAAAAACACGAAGAGTGAAGACAAAGGAATAGTGAATATTCCACCATGAGGCTCTAGAAGTCCAACTTTAAGTTCACCTTAGTCTGCGCTCAGGTGTTCAAACACAGTGAGACACGCACAGCTTCAAAGCGTGGTGGCTTTCAGAGTCCAACAGCAATCAAAGTTTCAATAAGACATTGCATGCACATACAACTTAGAACACGTTGGACTATAAGTGGCGATTCTAAATCGTTCTAAAATCCTACTCTATCCTGCCCAAGCTATTTCTAATAGAAATAATAACAAAACGAGATTTCTTGGTGTCGTCTTCTCTGGAGTTAGTTACGCGTCCGTAACAAACTCAAAGACGGCCGGCCTTCCTTCTTTGGCAAAAGGGGAAAAATATGACGGACCGTCAGCAATCGACTGGAGCAAAAACAAAGAAGAAAATTTTGTCTCCTTGGAAAACGTCTGTGGGTTTCTCTTGGGTTACATGTTAAATCCACGCCTTCAATCGGTAAAGTAAAACTTGCTGGTCTTCCTATCCCTGCAAGCTTAGCTCGTTGAGCTCCCCATGAGTTTTGGCCAGTGGGGAGAATTAATGAAAACCCACGTGTGGTTTCTTCTCCAGAATGATGCGCCTCTGTTGCATGGTAACCACGTCTCGGTTTCAAGCAGGAGAAAAAGCGGGGCGTCTCCCGTGTCCTTATATAGCCCACTGTGACATCAGTGCTGCAACGCCCCTTCCTATCAGCTGCAATGCCTGCTGGGAGTTGTGGTTGCCGACCATCCTGGGGTCTATAGTAGCAGATGACACTGGGAGGTATGGTAGCGAACATATGGTCCAACAGCCTACAGCATGCGAGGCCATTTTTCTCGAACAGAAAAGGGTGGCTTGTCCTCTTCAGGTTGGAGGGGAGTTCCTGCCTCAAGTGGAGGAGTTCAATTATCTCGAGGTCTTGTTCACGAGTGAGGGAAGAATGGAGCGGGAGATCGACAGACGGATCGGTGCGGCTGCCGCAATAATGGGGGCACTGTGCCGGTCCGTTGTAGTAAAGCGAGAGCTGGGCCGAAAAGCGAAGCTCTCGATTTACCGGTCGGTCTACGTTCCTACCCTCACCTATGGCCATGACCTTTGGGTCATGACTGAAAGAACGAGATTCCGGATACAAGTGGCTGAAATTAGCTTCCTCCGTAGGGTGGCCGGGCACTCCCTTAGAGATAGGGTGAGGAGCTTGGCCTTCCGGGAGGGGCTCGGAGTAGAGTCGCTGCTCCTTCACAGAGGAGCCAGTTGAGGTGGCTCGGGCATCTATACTGGATGCCTCCTGGACGCCTTCCTCGGGACTATGTCTCTCGGCTGGCCTGGAAATGCCTTGGGCTCCCCCCGGAGGAGCTGGAGGAGGTGTATAGGGAGAGGGATGTCTGGGTGTCTCAGCTGAGTCTGCTGCCCCCACGACCCGGTCCCGGATAAAGCGGAAGATGACGAGTACGAGTACTAAGCAGTTTCTTTTTTAAAGACTCTGGGCCAAAGACGACAACTTCTGCCTTTGTCACGGCGTGGTGGTGGACCCCAGAATGCAGACAGAAAGGAAGAAGTGTGGCGTGGTGAGTAATATAATATATTATTTAATATAAAGGAAAAGAAAACTTACAGCAGGCTCAAGGTGGCAGATGCGGGCACTGACAAACTTGCAAAACAGACTTCATATGAACTTTGCACTGTGATGTTTCCGCACAAGGTAAACATAACAGTAGAGTATATTTAGGGCATGCCACAAGAGAGACAGGGAGACTGACATGGTGCTGTTGGAGTGAATGAAGCTGAAGACTGGCTGACTGAGGCAGGGTGTGAAAACATGACTGAAACTAAACCAAGACACAATAAAACCTGAAAAACATCTCACATACAGTATATAACAGAACATTAACTAAAATGAATAGAATAATCAATAGAATAACCAATCAACTAAAGCACTACCTGATAAACAATGATCAGAAGCAGGATCCAGACAGTATTGTCTGAATTTAGAAGCAGACAAGACTGTCTGGATCATGCTTCTAAATTCAGACAAGACTGTCTACAACTGACTACGAGTCATGGACCCAGGGTGAAGTCTGACCTCTGGCCAAAGCTTTGGAGTCTCGACCTCTGGCCAGAGCTTTGGAGTCTCGACCTCAGGCCAGAGCTTTGGAGTCTTGACCTCTGGTTCAGGAAAGTGAGGCGGCTCCTCCTTGAACCCCTCATCGCAGAGCTCAGGAACCAGGACAACAGACGGTTCCTCCTCAAACCCCTCGTCACATAGCTCAGTAACACGGATGAAAACTGGTCCTTTCCCGAACCCTGGAAGGCCTTGGGACCAGAAGGCCGGTCATCCTCAACCCTCGCCTTGGAGGCGTGAGCAGCGACATTGTGCACGAAGCAGGCTGAGCTGCAGCGCTCTGGAGATGGGAAGAGGATGATAGTGACCGCAGTAAAACTGCCTTACTGCAGCCTCAATTTCTCCATCAGCCTAGGAGAGAGGTGGAGAAGAATGGTCCTCCCAAGCTTCGGGATGACCTATCATCCTAAAACGCTCCTTCTGATCGTCAGCCGTTGCCACTGTAACATGTGCTGGAGAGAGCAAAAACGGCATGGGCGGAGCAGCAGCGGGCCTGGCAGATGTCACTGTGGGGGACGAAGGTGTGGGAAACCTGCTGCTGTTCGTCTGCAAGGTCCATATTTGGCAGAAACATTCTGTCAGGATGTGGTTTACGGGTGGACCCCAGAATGCAAACGGCCAGGCAGAGTAAATAAAAGGCTTTATTAACCAAAACTCACTCACAGGTGGTAGCAGAAGCAGGCATGAACATGAACAGGTGAGGACATGGACAGGCTTGGCATAACAACAGAGATCAGTGACAACAGAAATCAGTGATATTTCTGCGAAGAGTAAACAGATCAGCAGAGTAAATATGGGCAAGACATAGGAGAAGCAGGGAGATTGATTACATGGAGCAGGTGGACCGAATGAAGCTGATTGCTTTGGCGGAGGCAGGGAATGAAAACAAAAACGTGGCAGAACACAGCAGAAGTCCAAGGACACAACCTAGTTGAAGGAAACATCTTACAGAGCATAAACTAACATCCATCATAAACAGAATACAAGAATTAAGGAACTAAACCTAAGGAATGAACAAAAACACCACCTAAAGAACATAATCATGAACAGAAAAAAACCCAACACCCTTAAATCATGACAAATGTGGTCAGAAAATAGTGAAGCCACATCACACCACATGTCTACACTGTATCACCAACTACCAAAAGCCTCCATAATAAAGCATTTTATTAACATCTACAGCTTTATGTTATGGACTTAAAACCCTTTGCCATCTAATAATTTTACATGCAACATTGTACCTAGAGCTATATGCCAGTACAATAGCGTTGCCCAATGTTCAACCCCCAAGCTTCCATTCTTCTATGTACAAAAAGCTAAAAAGTAAAAAATACAGTACAAAATGTTTCAGTTAATTAGTGATCCTTTGACTAATTTTACATATGGGCGATTCGGTCAATACACACATTTCTGCACATAAACAAATTAAATACAGAAAACTTATTTTAGAGCCAGAGAAAGCCCATTTCCTCTCTTCTTTTTGCTTATAGTAACCTTTATGTTATTGCTTTAAATGTTGGCAGAAAGAAACGGAGTATGCTCCAAACCATTGTCTGGGATTACAGGTGCTAAGGTTCAGCAAGGCTTCAACCACCACATCACCAGATGAGTGGGAGACTTAGTGGAAGGTCAGGAACTGCTCCCAAATTTTTTTATCACCATTAGTTCTGCTAGATAAAAGCATGTGCTTGGTATACAATGACACACAATCTTTAAAAGTAGACATAAATTTGTTGCCTCTTTATTTTTGGTAATGGTCATTCAACCTCTGCATCTGGAGATGGTTACACTTTTCCTGACCTACAGCCCTTTATTGAAAGGCTACTGTTGAAACATCATGCTTGTTTTACTAGAAAAAAACTCATCAGAAAAGAGAACAGTGCCCACAGCTTGTAATTACATTTGAAATGTGGTTACAAGAATATTAAGATTTCTAATTAAATTTTCAAACAAGCTAAGAATGAAAAGCCCTTAGGAAATAAAAGTCTTACCCTCACATGGTTCCACTTTACAGCCTTAAAAAGAAACAAACAAATTGCACCTCGTTTGGTAAGGTGGAGTATTTTTAACTGCTCTTGGCTGGCAAAACCGCAGCACAATCAATTGCATGTTTGAGAACAGCACTGACTCGGCAGAAAATGCTTTGCCACATGCTCAGCAGACACACCCGCACACACAGAAATGCACAAATACTAAGATCCTTAGCAGTATCCAATGGTTTTTCATGAGAAAGTTGAAACTCTTTCTGTTCATGGCCTTGCTTGACTTCTCCTAACAAGACTGAGTCACTGACTTTCTTAAGCAGTAAACTGATTAGCTGGACTGTTATCTGGGAATCAAACTGTGCATTACTAAGTTCAACTTATACAAAAGAGTTAACAGGGGAAGATTTAAACCCTAATTCTTAAGGTTTTTGTTCTCAGAGAAACCTGTGACCTCCGAAACTTGTGGTCAAATAAAGCTGAATCATCCATTCTTTTTCTAAACATCTGGCATATTCCCAGCTTTTGATTCATCTGACAATGTTAAGTAAAACTTTTTTGTTCTTTGTGCTTTTGAACTAAACATTTTGAAGTCCATAATACACTCTTTTGTCCTTGCTAACACTTTCATGAATGGTGAAGTGAAGGACCCAAATGAAGAGAGGAGTCATAAGGCAGACAAGTGAAAATATATGTTTACTTAAAATAAGGATAATCAAGATCTCACAAAAACTAAGTACAGGGTACATTTCATACAAGAAATCGCAGAAGGCGCATATTAAACTGGCATAAGAAGCTGGTAGCAACAACAGTAGACATGGAACTTGATTTAGCTAAACTAAACTAGGCAGGGTGGAATGATAGCATAATAGAAGCCAGATGGATGGTTAACTGATACAGTGTAGCTGTGAGATGCATGAATCTAAAGGCTGAGGGGGAACTGAATGAATAACAGAATACACAGGGAGACAAAGAGACAAACACACAAGAAACAGAAAAATGTATAAACCAGAAACAGAAAAAAAAAACCGAAAGGTGACAAAGAAACTCAGAAACAAGAGCAACAGGAAACATGAAGTAAATAAAACACAGACCTCAAAGATGGGTTTCATTATAAAACTGACACTCACATCTACAAAACTGTAGCTTAAGACTGCAACTCAGACAAGAATGTAAATGCATTTAAAATGATTAATTTAAATTCATTTTAAAGTACCGAACACAAACACTAGGAATGATAAAAGTAAAAAGCGAACTGAAAAGCCAAGATTGAAAGATACAAAAATTAAGAAAAACACAAAATCAATGTCCCAAAGATAATTACACATACTTGTAAAGGTGGAGCCAAGACAATCCACAATATTTTTTGAGAACAGTTTAGAGTGTATATGTTAACAGCTGACCTGAAGTTTCATTTCAATATCTTATTATGTCTATGTAACTTGCTAAAATAACACTAACATCTACTTATTTACATGTGAGCTCAGCATTCTATTAAAACTTCCCAAGAATTGGGCCAGAAGTGTTTAGCTGAGATGTGCCACAAAGACAAGATGATCAAAATTCTACTACATTTATCTTCTAGTGATGAATTTGACTACGTTTGGATTTGTTTGTGTATCCCTAGACTGACAAAATAAAAAAAGAAATAAGGTGATAGTGACACTAAGAAAATTCCTCAATATATTTTCGAAACTGCAGCTACCTTTTTGTTGGGGAAATGTTATTTTTTTCTAATAAAGAGCAACATATAATCAATTACAGTATGACAATATTATTATTGTCTTTATTAGGATAATACCAATAAGTAAGAAGTAGTTCAAAAGTAGAGAGTACTGAAGTAGAATGGGAGTCAGATCCTTTAGTTATCAGGCTCCTCTCCTGTGGAACCAGCTCCCAGTTTTAGTCTGTGAGGCGGACACCCTGTCTACTTTTAAGGCTAGGCTTAAAAACTTTCCTTTTTGATAAAGCTTATAGTTAGAGGGGTTTAGTTTATTTTTTTTAGTTTATCAGGAGGGAGCCTTCCTCCCTCCCTGTTGGATGGAGTAAAGGGGGAGTCAGGTTTAGCCTTTTAATAAACCGGCTCAGTTCTATGGTTGAGGTGCAAACACCACCTCCCCCATTTCTGCTAAATGTATGACCCCCTTCTTTCAATGGTTATAATCAGTCTGACAGAGAGAGGTATCCAATCCTTTTTGTGGTTTTTAGTTATAACAATGACCATCAGTGGGACCCCCTTTGTGGGTGTGCCTTGAAACGACATTGTTGAAAATAAGCGCTGTTTAACTAAAAATCTGAACTGAAAACTTTAGTGTAGTTATGCGCTCTGTATAGGCTTAAGGCTGCTGGAGGACATAATGGACACTTTCACCCTCTTCGCTACATTCTCACACTACTCTCCAATTTTGCAATTATTTGCTGTTATTTCAGCTTTTAACTTTGTTCTTCTCTCCTATTTTCTCTTCCTAGAAGAAGCTACACACTGGCCATGACTCTGTGTCTACCTGTGACACCTTTCTGGAGAGGGGCATCGTTCAAGCTTCTGCTGGCAACAACTTAATGCTCACCCTCTACCGATTATCCAACATGGCCCTGTCTTTCTAGTGTTTTAACCCCTTTCTTCTCTCTCCTAGACATGGCGATTGACTGAGCTTTTTTTTACTGTAATAATTATATCTGCTCTCTTCAGACTCTAACCTTGAAAACTGGCTCAGAGTTTATCTGTTCTTTCTTTCTAGGTGAAAACGACTAAAGGAGCTACATCCATTAACATTTACTTTTCCTTCCCATAGAAAGTACTCCTGGATCAGTGCTTGCTTTGTTCTTCTTTGTGTCTCTGCTCTGTTCTTTTCTAACCTCCAGTGGGTCGTGGCAGATGGCCGCTCACACTGAGCCTGGTTCTGCTGGAGGTTTCTTCCTGTTAAAAGGGAGTTTTTCCTCTCCACTGTCGCTTTTATATCACAGGCCCTCTCGACTCCCGTTGTACATGCATGCTCAGTATGAGGGGATTGCTGCAAAGTCAACGCCAGTGACTGTCCACTGTCTCTACATGCCTCATCCAGGAGGAGTGAATGCTGCCAAGTCTACTGACTGGATGCAATCTGCTGGGTTTCCTTAGACAGAAAAACTTTTTATCCAATTTGAATAAATAACTGAATTTGACTGCACTGTTCAATGGTTAGGATTAATTGGAATGTATGTACCTGACTTTTGTGAAGTGCCTTGAGACAACATGTGTTGTGAATGGGCGCAATATAAATAAAACTGAATTGAATTGAAATGAATTCAAACGACATTTACAAAAAATATAGAAATTAAAAGTGTTGCATCCTTGTATACCAAAACAGTAGACAACACTCAGTAGAAGTGTTATTAACTTATATGAAAGCCTCTACCTTGGATTACTTTATTAGTTATTTTTGTTTTATTTTTATTATTTTAATAATTTAAATTTTATTACATGTGCCCATGTGCTTCTATTTCTATCTAACTGAGCTCCTGATACACTAAGGGACAAAGAAATATTTTTTCCATTCTGTTCTAAAATAGTTTTTTACATGTAAACAATTAAGGGTCTGGCTCATACAAATGTATTCAGCAGCAGCAGCTGTGCTGTGTTTCTGATAATTTTGCATACTTTGGTGATTAAATACAGTCAGCTGGGTAGGTTGCGATGTGTTAGCCTAGTTTCTGCTCTAACAGTTTGCTCCACTGTCTGTTAACGTTTACTCGTTTTATTATTAGTCACAATATGTGCTAATTCACTTACTATTGAGCAGAAAAGTAATTGAAGGGGGTAAGTGGTCAATTAGCTGCTTGACTTGTTAGTAGCCATGGAGACATCTGCTGATGGACATTCTCCTGCATTAATTCATACCAACAGTAGAAGAGACTGTTGCATGCACCAACTTCGTACTGTGGAAACAGGCAGACATTCCATAGCAATAGGGTTTATCAGTAAGTTGCAAATATTTAAAAAGATAATGTTAGTGATACGATCTGATATGTGTATTGCTTTGCCGTTGCACATACAGAAGTGTTTCTGACCTTTTAAATTTACCTTCGATATCAGCATCAGTTGTAACATTAGCACAGCTAGCATCTGAGCTTATCAGCACCCTTAGGTTTTCCTGTTCATCTGCCTCAGTAAAATAGCTCTAAACAACAACATCCTTGCAGTGTTGGTGGAGTTTTAAACTTCCAGCGGCAGGTCACTGTTGCTATTGTTAGCTACGGTTTTTCAGGTTCGGCGCTGCAGGGAGGGCAGTAGATGAGTGTCTTAAATGCCGCAGTGTAAAGTGTAACAATTTGCAGCGATGAAAATAGGTACTTTTGTATTGATTTTGACACAAATGGGTATCTTCAAAAAAAAATTGCTTTAAATAGTACAATTATTAATAAATACTGAATATTTTGACAACCCTAGCACATACAAGAACATATACCAGGGGAAGATTTAAAATATCTAAGCAAGATGACGACACGTGGACTAATACATATTAGATCTTGTTATGTTTCCAATAGTAAATCTTTAATAAATTATCGTTCTACATTTTCTCTGAATTTTGCACAAAAAATTCATGGCATATGCAAAGGCCCTGTCTGTTTCAGCAAATCATGCTTTTTTTGTGTAAACCAATTAACGTGGAGGATTAAAGTGAGGTATACTCGACCAGCTGTTAATGCAGCTTTTAATATATTTGCGAAATGCACTCTGTTTTGGTTTGGTCAGGGATGAAGATCACTCGCTTTCAGCAGGAGGAGGATCCGGTAGATGGAAGTCTGGGTAGAGCCAATGAACCTTTAAAAGTCTATGGGGGAGAGTGAAATCTTATCTGCCATAACTTTTTTTAAGCTAATATTTTACATGTTTTTTAACAGAGAAAAGTGTGAAAGATCGCTGGGTTAAGTGTGCAGTGGGTTTATGCAAGAAGAGTGTGAGTACCTTTTCACATTCTTGGAAAAAAAAGAGAGAACTGAGCAAAGTTCAATTCAATTCAATTCAGTTTATTTATATAGCGCCAATTCACAACACATGTCATCTCAAGGCACTTCACAAAACTCAGGTACATACATTCCAATTAATCTTAATCATTGAACAGTGCAGTCAGATTCAGTTATTTATTCAAATTGGATAAAAAGTTTTTCTGTCTAAGGAAACCCAGCAGATTGCATCCAGTCAGTGACTTGCAGCATTCACTCCTCCTGGATGAGCATGTAGAGACAGTGGACAGTCACTGGCGTTGACTTTGCAGCAATCCCTCATACTGAGCATGCATGTAGCGACAGTGGAGAGGAAAAACTCCCTTTTAACAGGAAGAAACCTCCAGCAGAACCAGGCTCAGTGTGAGCGGCCATCTACCACGACCGACTGGGGGTTAGAGAGAACAGAGCAGAGACACAAAGAGAACAAAGAAGCACTGATCCAGGAGTACGTTCTATGGGGAGGAAAAGGTAAATGTTAATGGATGTAGCTCCTTTAGTCGTTTCACCTAGAAAGAAAGAACAGATAAACTCCGAGCCAGTTTTCAAGTTTAGAGTCTGAAGAGAGCACATAGAGTTAGTTAAAGTCTAGGCAGAACACGAGCATTCCTTTCACTGGCTCATCAACAAGGTGGGGGTCATACCAAGACATATTTCTGGGGGTGCTTGAACAGGAGAATGATATATCAGATACTGAAAGCATGAAAGAAAATCAAACATCTAGTACATACCTGGCAGGACATTGATAGCGTGTAATCTGTAAGCAAGACCTTGGGCCCACTACAAGAGTTCACAGATGCACTGTCTGGGGAACGGTATGTTAGTGTGTCCTATCTAAAACCTGTGCTCCATCTTTTTAACGATACAATTATTGTTGCTGCTGAAAATGACACAGAACCAGCAGGATATGAAGAAATGTATTTTACAGTATTTAAATTAGAAGTACTCAATCCATGGTTCAGAAATGCCTACATACAGAGGTTGGACAATGAAACTGAGACACCTGGTTTTAGGCCACAATAATTTATTAGTATGGTGTAGGGCCTCCTTTTGCGGCCAATACAGCATCAATTCGTCTTGGGAATGACATATACAAGTCCTGCACAGTGGTCAGAGGGATTTTAAGCCATTCTTCTTGCAGGATAGTGGCCAGGTCACTACGTGATACTGGTGGAGGAAAACGTTTCCTGACTCGCTCCTCCAAAACACCCCAAAGTGGCTCAATAATATTTAGATCTGGTGACTGTGCAGGCCATGGGAGATGTTCAACTTCACTTTCATGTTCATCAAACCAATCTTTCACCAGTCTTGCTGTGTGTATTGGTGCATTGTCATCCTGATACACGGCACCGCCTTCAGGGTACAATGTTTGAACCATTGGATGCACATGGTCCTCAAGAATGGTTCGGTAGTCCTTGGCAGTGACGCGCCCATCTAGCACAAGTATTGGGCCAAGGGAATGTTATGATATGGCAGCCCAAACCATCACTGATCCACCCCCATGCTTCACTCTGGGCATGCAACAGTCTGGGTGGTACACTTCTTTGGGGCTTCTCCACACCGTAACTCTCCCGGATGTGGGGAAAACAGTAAAGGTGGACTCATCAGAGAACAATACATGTTTCACATTGTCCACAGCACCAAGATTTGCGCTCCTTGCACCATTGAAACTGACGTTTGGCATTGGCATGAGTGACCAAAGGTATGGCTATAGCAGCCCGGCCGTGTATATTGACCCTGTGGAGCTCCCGATGGACAGTTCTGGTGGAAACAGGAGAGTTGAGGTGCACATTTAATTCTGCCGTGATTTGGGCAGCCGTGGTTTTATGTTTTTTGGATACAATCCGGGTTAGCACCCGAACATCCCTTTCGGACAGCTTCCTCTTGCGTCCACAGTTAATCCTGTTGGATGTGGTTTGTCCTTCTTGGTGGTATGCTGACATTACCCTGGATACTGTGGCTCTTGATACATCACAAAGACTTGCTGTCTTGGTCACAGATGCGCCAGCAAGACGGGCACCAACAATTTGTCCTCTTTTGAACTCTGATATGTCACCCATAATGTTGTGTGCATTTCAATATTTTGAGCAAAACTGTGCTCTTACCCTGCTAATTGAACCTTCACACTCTGCTCTTACTGGTGCAATGTGCAATCAATGAAGACTGGCTACCAGGCTGGTCCAATTTAGCCATGAAACCTCCCACGCTATAATGACAGGTGTTTCAGTTTCATTGTCCAACCCCTGTAGCTGATGACTGCTGGGAGTATATCAAGACCAAAGCTGCAGCAGAAATTTAAGTGCTACTGGAGATGCAAGCAGTTTCTGTCACAGAGTAATTTCCAGACACAAATGCAGAAATAGCAGGTGTAGATGAGTCTGATGAAACTGCTGTAGCAATTAGGGTAACAAAGAAGGTGTAACAAAGTCTGGGAAGCTTTTTCAGAATGTCATTTCAGCCTGGTAGAGCTGCTCTTTCTGACAGAGAAGCTGTCAAAATTGAGTTTTAAAGCTATCACGGGCACTGGAGGTTGAAGGCGAAACTGACCCACTGGAGTGGTGGAGACTGCACCAGGCAAATTTTCCAAAAGTGGCAAAACTGGCTAAGAAATACCTCTACATCCCAGCTATGTATGCTCTTTCAGAAAGTGCATTAAGCATTAGTGGCAGCATTGTTTCATGCCACCAGAGTTTCATGGCCCCTTTTGCACTACAAGAAATAAGCCTAATACTTGATTTCCTTTATTTAAAAACTCTCTGCACCTAGTAGATGAATTTTCTTGATTGAGAATTATGTTAAAATATTATTATAATATTTAATATTACCTAATGCTAAATAGTTTTGTGCTAAAACAGTTTTCAAAATATATGCTCTCAAACTTGCAATAGATATTGGGATATGAATTTAAGGCCATATCGCTCATCCGTGGTTAATATAAAAACAAACAATAAGCAACTTAATAGGAAGACCACCAGCCAGGTACCGTTAGAGGTGAGAGGCGTGATAGAAGGTATTGAGGGAAGTGCAAAAAATGATCGACGATAGAGGGGATAGGGTAGTAGAGTGTAGGTGTTACTGAAGATGATGCCCTTTGAAGAGCCGAGTCTTCAAGAGTTTCTTGAAGATAGACTGGGATGCCCCTGTTCTGATGGCACTCAGTAGGTCATTTGACCATACCATACCACCAAAAGAGTCTAAATTGTCTTGGGCATGGCGTAGGCACTGCTTGCCAACAATCTCTTGATGACTAGAGTGACAGAATCGTGATTGAGCAGCAGAGGCAGCATGATATTTAAAGGTCAGCTGTTCATTGATCATGACACCCACATTTCTAGGTACATTTGATGGAGCAAGAGATAAGGATTCAGTTTTAATGCAGATATTGTTTTTTATGGTCAGTTTGGCTGGGAAGACAAGCAGTTCAGTTTTAGTAAAGTTTAGTTGGAGATGATGGGCTTATATCCATGTCGATATGTCAGAGAGACAGTCCCAGGAGAGAGTGTGGTTTTAAAGGGGGGAATGACAGAGAGCGCTGGGTATCGTTATCATAGCAGTGGTATGAAAACCACCCAAACCACCATTGGGTGGTTTCGCCAAGTGTGATTGTATATATAGCAAAGAGAAGAGGTCCCAGTATTGAGCCTTGAGTGACCACTGTGGCAAGGTGGTATGCTGCGGAAGTGTTACCAAACAGGATCAGAATCAGAATCAGAATCAGCTTTATTGCCAAATTTGTACATACAAACAAGGAATTTGACTCCGGTACACTTTGCTCTTTGGTTTTGTTTTTGCACTACAGAATATACATATTTACAATGTACAAATTTATACATATATAAATAAATAAAAAGGTGCATTTGCAACATCTGTATGCTGTTGTTTTGTACTCTATTGAATGTTCAACAGAGAAACAGCCTGGGGGAAGAAACTGTCTCTGTGGTGGCTGGTTTTAGTGAACAGCGCTCTGTAGCGTCGGCCTGAAGGCAGAACTCTAAACAGTTTATGTGCAGGGTGTGTGGGGTCTGCAGAGATTTTAGCAGCTCTTTTCCTGACCCTTGACCTGTATAAGTCCTGGATGGATGGAAGATCAGCCCTGATGATTCTCTCTGCAGTCCTGATTATTCGTTGCAGTCTGGACCTGTCCTGTTTTGTGGATGAACCAAACCACACTGAGATGGATGAAGACAGGACAGACTGAAGAAGACAGGACAGACTAAAATCGTTGATCGTTGATTGACCGACCAGTAAGGTAGGATTCAAACCAGCTGTCAACGCACTCCCTGTGGTGTCCTTTCTGGAGAGTATGGACAAAAGAATACTGATGTTTCCGCTGGTAAGACAACCAGGATAAGTACACAGGACTTGGCTATGACTTTGGTTTCTTTTAAGGCTTCTGTAAATGGTAAATGGACTGAAGATATATAGCACTTATCCAGTCATACAGACCGCTCAAAGTGCTTCACACTAAAACCACATTCACCCAATCGCACTCACACATTCATACACCAATACACAGATCGATAGGCAACTTGAGGTTAAGTGCCTTGCCCAGGGGCACATCGACAGGAGGAAGCTGGAATCAAACCCACAACCTTCTGATGGCAAGACGACTACTCTTCCTACTGAGCCACAGTCGCCTCAACCTCAACCAAGAGAGTATAGATTTTGACTCACACAAAACTACTTCTCTGCATTGGGAATTTATTGAAGACTCCAGATTTCCTTGTACAAGGCCCCCCCCCCCCCATTCAACTCACTGTACACACTAAGGCACACACAATATCCCAAGGAAAGAGCCCCAGTCATACAGTTCATGCATGTTTTATACAACAAATAATGTGTAACAAAATGTACAATGATTGGTCATAAAAAGGGAGTGGAATACATGGGTCAGTCTTCAGACCCCCCTTCGAGGAGATGAAACATTACTTCATCTCTTTCTGGTTAATCTTGATTCCAGCTGGTCAGTCTGTCCTGTTCTTGCTGTCAAGATAGTCAACGTCTTATCATATGAGGCTCAAATATGAGGCTTCCACCACCACCCCCAGATGTACAAGAGGTGTAGGAGAATGTGTGGTTGGTTGAAAGTACAGCTGGTGTAGCATTGTTACTGGGCCTTATCCTTATATCTTTATTGGTCTCAGTAAGAGCTAGGATTTTAAGTGATAGGTGGTTGACATATGCACCGACCAGTGACAATTCCACAGTACCACAGAGAAATGAGTGTCACAGAGTGACGTGTCTATTAGAGAGCGGCCGTGTCAGGAATCCAGGGGTTTGTGTTCTTGTGTGTTTGGAGGTCCTAGGTTCTCCTCTAGAGGGCACACTACTTACTACCTGTGTGCGGGAGCTTAGGAGGCCTGTTCCATGTTAAAGGTTTCCCTGTGCAGACGTCAGGCATACACTGGAGTGTTCCTGGATCCCAAGCCTCCATCTACCTCCAGCCATCTACCTCCTAACAAGATTTTCTGGACAATCTCCTCCATGGCTGGTCAACCTTCAGGCTCCTCATTTTCCCTTCTCCTCTGTGCAACCTGTCCGTCCTCCAATGCTCAAGCCAAAGCTGTCCAACTGCTCCTGCCTCATCACCCTCCTTATCCATCTGGCACACTTGGACCTCACCCCAGATTCAATATTTTCAGCTACCAGTAAGCCTTCATTATTCTCCTTCCGTAATTCCTGATCATTCAACCTCTGCTCACATCTCCTCACATTCCTTAGTGACGCTGCAGTCTCAGTTCCTTAGAGAAGTTCCCTGTCAAGATCAAGATCTCACTAACCATTCTCATCAATGTGTTCAATAAACCTTTTAAATCTTTCCTGTCTCCTGAGAGTTTTCGTGAATGTTGGTCAGACATTTAAACAAAACCATGACAGAACTGTGAATATTTTCTGACCTAACCGACATTCTCAGGAGAGCCATTTCAGAACAGAACTCTCAACTTAAGACCCCTGAAGCCGCACTACATTCCCTCTGAGAACAACATTAATCCAATAAGCAGCATTTGGATCGTATAACCGCTCAACCGATGCATTTTCAGTCCAACATATCTACTCCTCCACCACCAGAGGTCCCCAGAACCCAATACCACCTGCCCTACAGCTGACACTTCCATAACGTCAGTTTCCCTAGAAATTTAAGGGTGAGTTGGGCCGGCGTGGGAGATTTCTTTTACAATTTTCCCTACTCTTCAACAGATCTGCACATTCATTTCCCCCTGATGACTCCAAGATCTATTAGGACATTTAACGGGCAAGGCTTGCCCGTTATACATAACGTATACATACTTTTTATCCAAGATGGCGCTGCTGATGGTAGCTTCGGAGCTATGCTCTCTTGTTTTCTGTGTGCTTTTGTGGTGCTTTCTGCCACCATTCAGAGGTCTCTTTCAGCAGAGAGGAACTGGCCAACAAGATGGACGAACTGATTCTCCTCACCTGTAAAAACCTGGGCCTCCTCAGATCTGCCGCCCTCTGCTTTACCAAAACCTGGCTGAGTGAGAGCACCCTGGATTGTTCACTTCTGATACCGGACTTTCAGCTGTTTAGAGAGGACCGCAATGCGGACGTATCATGCTGTCACCAAGGCTGCTTTGGAACATTCTGACCACTCTTTGGTCCATCGCATCCCAACCTACAGGCAGAAATTAAAAGCTTCCAAACCTGTGGTTTGGTCTGTTAGGAGTGGACTGATGACTCAAAGCAGATGTTACAGGCCTTCTTTGACTGCACAGATTTGACTGTTTTTGAAACTTTAAGAGACCAAGTCTTCAGAGACCAACTCTTTTGCACATACAATAACAGGGATAAGGAAGAGGCTCACAGCGGTGGGGACCGGGCCCTGTATAGGCAAGCCAGCAACAAACTGAGCAAGGAGATCAAAACAGCTAAGAGAAGCCACAGTGAGAAGCTAAAAAAAAGCTTCTCACATGGAGACGCTTCTGCTGTCTGGAATGGTTTGAAAAACCTGACTGCCTACAGGAGCCATTCCCCAACCCTGAGCAGAATCCCTGCCTGGTATATCAGTTAAATGGCTTCTACTGCAGGTATGAAGAGCTGCAGTTCACACCTCAACCCTACTCCTCCAAATCCCATTCAGACACAAATTCTTGCCATACACCACCACCTCCCTACCTTCAAACCTCATGCGTGCTCTAACGATCTAACTAACTAACTGCTTCAAACGCTCCACCATCATCCCAGTACCCAAGAAACCCATCATCACAGGATTAAATGACTACATGCCTGTCGCCCTGAGATCTGTGGTCATGAAATCCGTTAAGTGACTGGTGTTGAAGCACCTAAAGGACATCACAGGCCCCCTGCTGGACCCCCTGCAGGTTGCCTACTGGGCAAACAGCCCGGCAGATAATGCAGTCAACTTGGGACTACACTTCATCCTGCAACTTCAACCACCCAGGGATGTACACCAGAATCCTGTTTGTGGACTTGACCTGAGCCTTCAACACTATCAACACAGACACCCTCCACCAGAAGCTCACCCATCAGGTAGCAGCAGGATAGGCTGGGGAGCATCCTCTTCCAAACAAGAACCATCAGCATCGGTGCCCCCCAGGGGTGTGTTGTCTCCCCACTCGTCTCCCTCAACACAAATAACAGCACCTCAGCGGACCCGTCTGTGAACTCCTGACGTTTGCAGATGACACCACTGTTATTGGACTGATCCAGGACGGTGATGAGTCTGCATACAGACAGGAGGTGGATTGGCTGGTACACTGGTGTGGCGAGAAACACCTGGAACATAACCCACTCAAGACTGTGCAGATGATGGTGGACTTTTGGAGAACACCACCCCCACATACCCCCCTCACCATCCTCAACAACATTGTATCTGCTGTGGACAACTTCCGGTTCCTAGGAACCACCATTTCTCGAAACCAGAGATGGTCCTCACACATAGACAATGTTCGGAAGAAGGCCCAGTAGAAACTATACTTCCTGAGGCAACTCAAGAAGTACAAACTTCCACAGGAGCTGGTGGTCATCTTCTACACTGCCATCATTCAGTCTGTCCTGTCTTCATCCATCTCAGTGTGGTTTGGCTCATCCACAAAACAGGACAGGTCCAGACTGCAACGAACAATCAGGTCTGCAGAGAGAATCATCAAGGCTGACCTTCCCTCTATCCAGAGACTATAATTCAGTCTGTCAAGTGTTGTCCTGTGAATACCCACCTAATATGGCGGGCGCATTAAGACAATTGAGAATAGATTGAAATGACCTCTGGCATTACTTAACAGCAAAACTCTGCACACGAATGGCATAAATTCACACAATTTCTTAAAATGCAAGAATTTAAGAAACTCCACGTCAAACATTTACAATTAACAAACTCTTTACTATACTAGAACAATTTAACTAAAACTAACAAGCAAAATGAAAGAATAAGAAATACCAATGAACTATATAGAAATGGGAAACAAAGGATTCAAAGATGGTTAAAAACCATGACCAGCAGAGTGATGCAACATTATCATTGCATGTTATTTATGTTTGAGAACCAAGGATTATCTTGAAGAACCTGGAAATTAGAATAGGTTTGTCTTAGAACTAACTTATAACAATAAATGGTATACCTTCAAACCGCGAATCACAATGGATGATCAAAAGAGCAGATAAAACATTATTTTAATAAACAATATTTTAAAAAATGATTTACTGAATAAAAACCAACCTTCTGGATAATTAATCATCAATGTTGTTTAACTAGTTGTTTTTATTTAGTAATAATATTTAAGGAAAAGTTATTTTGAATGGGAACCAACAATCTTTCTGGATAAATGATTCTTAATGTCATAACTAGCAGTACCTGGCAGTAGCATCAGGCCTTTGGCGGTTGGAGCTAACAAAGGTAAACTTATAGCTTGTTACCACTTCTTTAAAGTCAAACATGTACCTTAAAATACCATTAATACAAGGAATAAAATGGATAAGCTTTGACGGTGCATTATGGCCGATCTTTGTTGTGAACTGTGCTAAAGAAATGATGGGAGGTGTCGGGGTTTTGGTTTGTATGTGTGTGTGTGTGTGTTTGTATGTGCTTTCCAACATTGTGTTCAGTTTCCCAGATGGTTCTGGAGCTCTCAGGTGCACTGGTGGACAGGTGCGCCTTGTTCTGCTGATTGCTTGGAGGAGGATTTAAGCAGGAGGCTGCCAGCACTTCGATGTGAGAATGTTTGCCCACAGTGGTTACAAACTCAGCCATCTCTTGACTAAAGCTTTGGTTTTGTGCTCCTTGTAAACTTTGTTTATGCTCCCTCGCAGGTTATTGAACCTGACCTTTTGGATTACAGCTTCAGAAGACTCTGTGGCTGAAGGCTACCTGCTAGACTTTGCTTCCTGGATTATTGCCTTCGACTGGATTTCATTTTGGCTGGCAGCCATCCTGATTCCTTTGTTTCTCTGCATCTGGACATTAAGCGTATCCTGTCCACCCTCTCACGTAAGCCATCTCAATTTGGATTACCTCATGGTTTT